>VWZG01003558.1:187937-239768 GCA_013396735.1 Grallaria varia
ACAAAAAGCCCTATTGGTCATTTCAGTGGAAACATGACAAAGGGAACACCTGCAGTAACTGGATTTGTGCCATTTCAGACTTGTCTACACCAAACTCATTCTTTGAACTGAATCTGGAAATTATCCATAAACCACCACAACCTACAGACTACAAAGGCAATGAGCTCCCAAGGGAAAAGGCTATAGACAAGCAGGCTGCAGCCATAACCACCATGCTTAGCAGATGAATTTCTTATAGTCTCTAGATGTAACTGGAGGCATTTCCAATTACAGCTTCCTCAGCTTGATCTTCCCTTCAAAGAAGCAGAATCAATAAGCAGTGGAAGAACTCCTCCATCACAGAAGAATGGTAAGCAGAATACTGATCTTTTCAATTTCTAATTCTTCTTTTAACTGGTATGCAAATGTCCCAAAAACAAAAGTGAAGTGCCTGGCTGTTGTTTACTATGTGATTCTTCATCGTGACACTCTAGTAGAGTAGTACAAATATTTTGCTGTAAAATGGAAACATTTGAAGCCAGATGTAGGATACAGCTAATTAAATAAATACATAACTGACTAGTTTTAACCATTTATTAATTTTATCAATATAACTTTATTGATTTTTATTTTGTTCATTGGCAGTTTAGTTTGCATGATAATATCTTAATAATTCACTGGGATTGTGACCCTCAGAGTAAATGTGTTTCTGAGCCTTCTCTGGATATTGTCCTTTACAGAAAAGTGATGCTGTGTGCAGAAATATATAGATTGAAAAAGACCTTTAGGATTATTAAGGCTAACCTTTGACTGATTCTCACCTTGTCAGCTAGACCATAGCACTAAATGTGACATCCAGTCATTTCTTGAACAATTCTGGGGATGATGACTCCACAGCTACCCTGGGTAGTCCTTTCCAGTGCTTAACTATCCTTTCCATGAAGAAATTCTTCATGATTACCAACCTGAACCTCCCCTGGTGCAGCTTGCAGCCATTTCCTGTTGTCCTGTCATAGTTGCCTGGGAGAAGAGACTGACTTCCACCTTGCTAAAACCTTCTTTCAGGTAGTTGTAGGAAGAGATAAGGTCACTTCTGAGCCTCCTTTTCTCCAGGCTAAAAAACCCCAGCTCCCCCTCTTAGGACTTACTCTCTAGACCCTTTCCCAGCCTTTGTTGCCCTTCACACAAAGAGGGATAGATCTGATTTAGTGCAGATGTTAGGACTAGTCAGTCCCTGGACATTGGAAACAATGGGCATTTCCAGACCACCATTCTTCTCATCCTCAAGGTGATGTCTGGAACAGCTCAAATGATTCATGCCTTTAAATTCTTAATTTCTCTTGACTGAGAAAAAGGCATTTATGAATATAACTCAATGCAGATATCTTTGCTGTAGACACCTAGATTTCAGTAAAATAAATTAACCTTCATAGTCAGGTCTGACATATAAAGTTGCCATAATATATGCATGCCTCAAAGTATACCACAAAAACACTATCGTCACAATTTTCTATACAATAGCAATGCTTTTTCTATAATACTTGTAATTCGAAGGAAAAATGAATAGTGATGGATACAATACAACAGACAAGCAAAAGAAGGAACGGAACTTATTATTCAATTTGCATTGACTGCTACATGAAGGGATGCAACTGATCGACCTTTGGTGAAGGGGCACAACCTAGAACACAGTAAACAGCAAAGTATTTATTCTTTTCAGCTCAAGTTTTTGTTTTGTAGAGATCTCAAAGCACACTATAATCAAAAGAACTCTCATGATTTTAATTATATAGAGGCAAACTGAAGTGCAGAAAAAGGAAGACAGTAAACTAAGGTTTCTTATTAGGCTAATGATAAAACTGGAATGAAATTTCCCTTACTCCCATTTTGAAGGAAAAACAGCAACACATTTTGTTGCTCACAGTGCTGATGAACTAGTTTCTAGGACATTATCAGAAAGGGATTTTATCCAAAATGCATTCTACTTTTACAGATAAAACAGAACAGATTCACAAGGTTACGAAATGTTTTAGGTTTTGGGGTTTTTTGGATTTGTTTTTTCCTGCAGGGGTGGCAAGTGATGAAAAGGTGTCTTTATAAAGAAGAAAAGACTTGAGGAATTGCTAGTCAATTTGTAGCAACTCCATTCCTAAATGCAATTTAAAACTACAGTGATTTTAAGATGTATACTAGAATATTTGTATGAACAGCGTTCTTACAATGACTGTACTGGCAGAATTGTGTATACAGACTCTTGTGCAACTGTCAGACAGATTCTGAAACACTCCTTTAAAAGATCCCCTCTTCTAAGGAACAGAAATGAAGATCAGGTAGTGTAACAGTCAGTGCAATGCAACTAATTCAGTATTTCAGAGAGAAGACAGTATCTCTTATAGCAAAAAGTTCCCCATCATATCTGTAAATAAGTTTTAAAAAATGTATCACTGTAATGCGGAAATCTTTCTTCAAGATATTGGAACTTTGGGGGTTTGTGAACTGTTATATCAGAGTTTCTAGAAACTACAGAAGTTGTGTATATAAAGATTAAGAAGTTTTGTAGTATATAATTTAATTTCTATTTGTTAAGGTAGAAAAGATTTCTTCAAACTATGTATGTGAAGACTTTCAGCACAGACTGCCACTTGAAATACAACATTAGTTACATTAGCAGGGGACTAATGAATTGAGTTATGCCTAGATGATCCCAGCAGGCAAACCATACCCTATGTGGCAATGAAGGCAAAATGTGTGCAGGTCCTTACTATGCCAAAGTTGGAGACACACTTTTTAGAACCCACATATAACCATACAGCTACAACAGCAGAAAAAAATATAACTACCTGAAGGGAGGTTATAGCCAGGTGGGGGTTGGTCTCTTCTCCCAGGCAGTCAGCAATAGGACAAGGGGGCATGGGCTTAAGCTCTGCCAGGGGAAATTTAAGTTGGATATCAGAAAAAAATTCTTTACAGAGAGAGTAATCAGGCATTAGATCTGCCCAGAGAGGTGGTAGATTCACCGTTCCTGGAGGTTTTTAAACTGAGATTGGATGTGGCACTGAGCACCATGGTCTAGTAAACTGACTGGAGTTGGACCAAGGGTTGGACTTGATAGTCTCCGAGGTCTTTTCCAACCCAAACAATTCTATGATTCTATGAAAATAAAGCAAAAGACCCAATTTTCCATCAGGACAAAAGTCTTTCCTTGTTCTCTGAACCAAGTAAAGATCTTTGAATTTTATCCTTGTCTCCTTACAGTTGCAACTGTTCTGAGCCTACTGAAAGAATCCCAGGCAATCTTGTCACCCCCTCTATTCTATAAAGAAACATACAGGCAGACATCTTATGGATTCATAAATTCCATCACCACAAGGTAATACTAGGAACACTAAGGCTATTCAGCTAACAAACTGCAAGAGATTGCAGGAAACAAGAGGACGGAGACGGTCATTTTCAGTGAGTGTTTTCACAGCAGAATTGCAGATAAATTTTGCAAGCCAGAGAAATGCACAACTTTGGGGAAAGAACAGGGACATTCTGTCCTGCAATAAAACCTAACTGTGCTGCTCCATGTAAATTTCTCCTGACAATGTATACAGTACGTGTACATCTATAACCCTCAGATTGCCAGCTTAAAAAAAAAAAAAAAAAAGAACAAAAAGAAAGAAATTTTTTTTTAAATGAGAAAACTATGATTCAACAACAGTGTAGGTTAAATGTTATATATTTGTGTATAAAGGAAATTTACTCTTTCAGCGTTTTTATAAGCTGCCCAGGTTAGTTTCCATACCTCTAGCTTCTACCTCAAATTTCTTCTAATTTGCATTCTCCTGTCTCTGGTATTGTTTTAAAGGTCCAGATTTTATGAGAATAGGAGTTATCTATGGGTTAAGTTTCAAGTATGGACGTTCTTAAAGAGATGCAAATTAATATGAGATTCAAGTTATTTAAATATGCTACTTTTTTCTTGATTTAATAGCATTATAACCAAGAATGTATTGAGAATTTTTGCATCTTATTATGCAGTACATTTTATTTTTCCTGTCAATACTTCATGTGTGCTTTACAGTAAACTACAATTCACCTCGGAAAACAACAGCTTAAAAATTACTGGAACATAAGAATAGACTTGTCTATTTTCAGAGTTTAGTATTCTAAAACATCTGTAATTATGACAAGCTTTTCTGAATATACTATCATTAAGAGGAAAGAGAGCGATAACTTAGGCATTATTGAACTCTCATTCATCAAAAATTATTAATTAACGCATACAGCTGAATGAGAAATTCTTTTGTTTAACATTCCCCACTAACTGCTGCATATCATGTTATTTAGAAAAGTGATTAAAAATACAGCAGTCTATTAATTAAATATAAACCAAAAAGTAAGTTAATCTTTTCAGGTCACTTTTTTAACATGACAACTTGTAATTCCTCAAACAAGCAGCTAAAACACCTTAAAGGTCCCACATCAAAAATTAGAATGCCTACAACGAGACTAATTTGTCATGACAGGAAATAGGGAAAACTCTACAGTTTTGAAGGAGCTGTGTCATCTAGATCAATGTTACACTGCAGTGGGGTTTTGACCAGCACTGAGGAGACAGCTCTGTCTTGCAGATAATCTACAGGCAGGGCCTTTCTGTGTAACTTCACAGGGTTTCTGTTGGCCATTCTGTGAGGTTCTCACAGTCCCTCTGTTAATAATGCCCTGTGGGTCACCAACCAGGTTGCCATTGACAATGCTGAAAACAAGGACTCTGGTATCTACCCTTCAAGCCTGGAAGTCCAGGCAATTTTCAACATAAGTCCATTCTTTCAGCCAATATTGCCTTAGCTTCCAAAATAGATGGTATAGGAGATACCATCAAAAGCCTCACTAAAGTCAAGGTACATTATATCCACCAAACACTCATCCAATTAGACAGTGATTCCATCACAGGAAACAATTATGGTGGTCTCATTCACAATCTAATTAGCTTTTTACCATTCAAGTAACTGGAATTAGCTTTTAGGAGGACAAGCTCCATAAATTCTCCAGAGAGAGAGTAGTGGCCAGCTGGCTCTAGTTCTGGGTCCTGCTGCTTACTCAAAGTCAGATATTTGCTCACTAGCAGAGCCCCATAAAATCCACATGAATGCTATATGGGTAATACATCTCATCTCTGCAAGATAGACAGCATGGACCAAGAATCAAGGCCCCAGAAAGAGGAACTGAGAACTAGAGGACACCATAAATCCACCAAACAAGGAGATAGCGCAGGAAAAAAACTGTTGATGAGACCAAACAAGATTTTTTTCTTGAACATTTGTGCTAACCTTTAGTAATTAGCAATAGTAAAATACACTCCCACCAGTTGTAGTTGACCCTTACTGACATAAACCCATTTTCCATAGATCACGCATGGTAAAATAAATGGATATTATGCCTTTAAATGAAGAGGAGAAAGTGTATAGCCAAGGATGTAACTTTAGATTACTGCATATGCAGAAGATGTTGATTTTTCACAGTCTGAAGTGTGTAAAAACAGGTAGCTGGCACACTGAGGTTGTGCTAAGTTTGTGGACCTCCCACCTGGCACCCACCTCTGCATAGACATGTAATAAACTAATATCTCAACTCTCTGTGTGGATCAGCTTCTTGCATAGAGGGTAGGAGCCTTATGTGAGACAACACAGAGGCACCCTTCTTAGTTGCGTATCTCCTATGCTCTGTGTTAATGTGACTGTACCTGCCCATGTGAGAGGGTGTGCTCTAATAGCGTCAACTTGTTGTCATGTCACGATTTGCAAAAAATATCAAGCAAGCTTCTCTGCATCACTGAAAATGATCAAAAGAGAAACAGGCTCTCTGCAGTCTTTAGGAGCAAGGCCTTTAAACTGCTTAAGGATGAGAGGTGTGCTACGGCCAAGGCACCACAGGAACAGCAAGACAACACAAACCCACAAGCCTGGAGAAAGGTAATGAATTTGGAAGATTGTGACTTCCGGCCACAGGACAGAAGTTCCATATTCACAAGAAGTCCTTCCCTAGAAGGGCGGTCCAGGGAGATAGAACTTTTCTCGCAGATGGTATTTATTTGATGTTTCACAGACACTGGCATTGACCATCTGATCTTCTGGCTCTTAGCCCCTGCAGATGATCAGTATGAGCATCCTGGAGAGGTAAAATCTGGAGCATATCAAAGGTTAACCATGAAGTTCAAGGGACAAAAGAGAAAAGGATAAAACTGTAGGTGATGTATTCCTGAGTTCTTCCAGCTGGAAAAGGAGACACTAAGCAGGTGTTTCTGGTAGATCAGTGTCTGACTTTACAGGTGGTATTGACAGCAACAGCTACCTTCATCATGGTCTTTCATCTGAGAATAAAGAGCTTCAGGAATGAGATGTGATCCATGGGCCAAAAAGATAAAAAAAACCAAAACATGTTTTTGATCAGACTTCCTAACATGGTGAAAGGGAACTTTAATTTCACTGGTTCGTGGGGAACAAAGTTCAATGGTTAGAGATGGAGATCTGCAAAAAGAGGAGGTATGCAGAGAAGAAAACCACTGGGGGCTTTCACATTCTTAGAAGAGAGGGTATCCAAAGGGCTTCCTCAGGTGACTGAATACTAATGTACATAGCTGAGGAAATAAACAAAGAGAGTGTGAAGTTTGTACAGTCATGGGCCTATGAGATTACAGGAATCACAGGAAGTAGGTGGGATAGCATGAAGGATTGGTCATGGTCACAGACTGTTAGAGGCTATGTGAGAGACTCTGTGGGAAAGAAGGAGAGGAAGAGCCCTATGGTAAGTTTCTTCTTGGCTTACTGGAGCTATAATATTCAAGAAGCCCTTGGTGACCGTACTGGGTTAAGGTCAAACATCACAGGGGAATTGGTGCCTTAAGACTTTCTGTGTTTGTATATATTTGTGTATATATATATATATATTTGTATTTTTGTATATTTTATGTAGCTGTATAGCTTCTCATATTTGAAGTAGCAACTAGCAGTTTCTACCTCTGTACTGCATTCCTGAATGTCTTAGCTAAAGGTAAGACAGCAACTAGAACATTTTATTTAGGACTCAAGTACTAGGCCTAGAATAACAATTCACATTGTAGTCAAAACAAGATAGAAGACCCATGAAGTTTGGAAAACCTCCAACCAGAGGAATGTGACGTGAAGAAGACAATGGTGAAGAAGTAAGGGGTCCTGAGACCCCCTGACTCAATTCTAGGAAGGCGTGCCAAGGGGCAGACTCGAGGGAAGTTCTAAGAATGTCACCAAGGTGATACGAGGGTGTGTGGTCCCTGGGTTTAATGTAATTTTTAGTTATGATAATTAAGTAGTGTTATAAAAATAGGAATCAATTCTATGCTAGGAGTGCATCACTATACTTTAGGAACTTGAAAAGCTTTTCAGTAAAGAACCCCTCTCTACTTTACCTCAAATTAAATTGCCTCGAACATTTTTGTCCTCATTTTAGGCAACAGAATACAGTGCCAGGGATATTATGGGAGACTTGTTACACTCTGCGAAGCCAAGATGCTTAACCCAGATGACTGGTGAAGTCTTTCACTTATAGGGCCTTACTGAAAGCTGCAACTTCTGCCGGAAGATCAACATGGCATTACATAAACATTACAGAATGCTCCTAGAAGCCTCAGTGATTTCCTGAAACAAATGATAAAAGAGTAGTGGGATGAAACTTTTGATGAGCTACAGATATATATAATTTCCTGAGTCTCACTCTCAGTGCACAATTTGACAAGTGCCATTACATTGAGCTGTAGCAACACAGTCAGGATACTGGCAACAAGTTGAACAGCATGTAATATCTGTCAAAATCTAAGCAGGGCATAATACATAGCTACTCCATCACCCATATTGAAATAGAGGTTAGGCTGTAATATTAGTGTAATGCTATAAACTAATGTCAGCATAAAGTTGAAAATCAAGCTTTGAATTTATGGAGGCCTGGCCAGAAAATTCTTTCAAAGATCACCAGATTTAACTTCACATCACTGAATCAGCAACTGAAATACTTTATAGAGACATCACACAGAAAAACGAAGTCACACAAAATAATATGAAAGCTGTTCAAAACACAAACTGATTAATGTACCTCAGCAATATACATTTATGAACCAGCACTCATATGATGTCCAGTTACAGGAGAAGAAGCAATGGGCACAAACCGAAACATCAGAAAACACAGTTTTACTGTGAGGGTGACTAAGCCCTAGCACAGACTGACAACAGAGACTGTAGAGTGTCTCTCCTCAGGGATGTTGAAAACCATATAGATAGAGCCCTGAACAGCCAGGTCTAGGTAGTCATTCTTGGGCAGGGGGGGTTGGAAAAGACGACCTCCAGAGGTCCCTTCCAATCCCAACCATTCTGTGTTTCTGTGAGTCTACAGCAGATGTTTTATTTCAGAGATCAGAAAATGCAGGAAGAAAGGAAAGAAGAAGGAGAATTCACAGAATATACTTTTGTTTCTGCTATTTGTAAATACTTGTGAGTAATTTAAGATCCAACATTTTAATGCAATTATTACTGTTCTATCACAATGAAATACTTTAATGAAATAATAGCTTCCAGTCAGATGCTAAATATTTTATTTATATATATAAATGTTATTTTTAATTTATTCAGTTTATTAAAGTAATAATTTGGGCACTATTTAATGTTTGTGTTACTTTTAATTAAGCTGGTTTCTAAATATTAGGGAAGTACAAAACTGTGGTCCCCTATTCTGTAAAAGTGCAATATCTAGAGATAACATGGGCAAATTAATGTATTATAGAATTTCAGCACATCATTTATATATGTCAAAGTGTAATAGAATGAGATGCATCACCATAAATCATTTCTCTGTTATATAAAATGTTGGAAAGGTCACCTTCAGACCTAGGACAATACTAGCCATATTGGTTTTATTAAGTGAGTGATCAAACTAATCATTGAAAAAGTGCAATTCACACTTTTCAAGTGCACACTGTTCATTCCTTTTTATTTTTGTCAAGGATGACTTCCTCCCTGTAAAAAGAAAACAAGAAGTAGAAAGGGAGAGAATCCAGGTTAAATGAGTCCATTAAGTAGGATGTTGATTGTACTGCTCCTAAATAAGGAGTGACAGGGTGTTATAAATTGAATGCAAGCTCTACCTGAAAGCGTGCCTAAAGATTTCCAAAGTTTGGGGGAATTAATTTATCAATTGCATGGAGACCAACGTACAGACAGACAAAAAAAAGACTGTACTGGAAACAAGGAATGCATTTCTGTACACATTGTGGAAGATTTCCTTTTATATTCAATATGCCAGTTATTTGAAAATGCACTATTTGCAAAGTCAATATTAAATTGGTAACCCTGGGTAATCTGCAAAGTTTTTTATGACTATTTTCTGCATTTAAAAATCCAAACAAACAAAAGAAAAAGAGTAACTTATGTTGAACACACTTTGAGTCTTTTTTAGTACTCATCCAGTTCCAGATAAAACTCCCTTCAGAGTGTTCATACCAGACTAAACTTGCAGTTATGTGGAGGAATATTGCAAGATTGACATAATGTGTTTTTGCGTCAGTGAGAGTATAAACATTGCAACAATTTTATTCAGCCTTCTGTAAAAAAACAAGTGTCACCAGATAGGAATTGTTTTACTAAGTGAGACTCTCAGCTGCTATTCAGTCTCACAGTTGCACATATTGGGTGTAAAGTTGCCCTCCAGGTCCAGGAAAGTCTTACTCTAAAAGAAATCAATTCTTTCACATGATATACTTTCTAAAGACAGCTCATTCTCTTTGTGACTCCAACTTCTGCACAATGTGTGTCCAGCTTTTTTTGTGAAAATACCATAAATAAATTATTCTCGCTTGCCTGGAGCACCTTCCATTTTAGTTTTTCCTTGATATTACATATCAGAGACATAGCTGACTCTTTCCTAAACCTCAACTGTTCATCTATTTGATTAATGGGAAGAGGATCCAATCTTAAAATCCCTGTATGAGACAAGGAAATCAAACCATCTTCTGCAACTGGCTCTTCCTGTTCACTCATTCAAAGATAAATCTTTAAAAATTAGCTTAGATTTAGGTAATTAAATATTTAAACATGTCTAAAGGTGAAGTTTGCTCTCCATCTTCAATCTTCATTCTGTCCCTTGCACTCTTTGCAAAATATTTTATTGATAAGCTCATTTCAATCAAAAGTTAGAACCAGCACGCGGTCCTCAATTTACTTGAACTGTCTGGTTTTCGTTTTGAACCAAGTGTTTTCTTTAATCTAGACTTTCTTTGTCTTCTATAATTCTACCTTATACTGTCTGCCCTCTAGCTCTAAAAGATCTATTAGTTTGTCCTCCAGCTGATCCCCATCCTTTTTACAGTGTGTCTGTAGATCTCTTGTAAGACTCCTTTATAGGTTACCTTTGATAACTTCAGCTGTAAGCACAAACTCACACATAATTTTCATAATAAAGTCGCTCTGATGACTCTGTGAATCTCTTTCCTTCTCTTTCCTTCAGCTCTGTCTCTTTCTGTCTTTTTCCTGACATCTCATACAAGGCGTCAGTCCTTCAACTCAGAGCTTTCTATTTTCCTACCTTAAAACACACGACATGAACATTATGAATGCCACCTCATCACTGCCCCATCACACAATATCTTGAGAGTATTTTCCTTTTCTCAGATCTCTCCCCAAGATCCTAGTTCGGCATATCTATCATGCATAAATTTTTGCTACATTTATTTCAAAAGCTTCTTTTTATCTCCAATCCTACTGAGCTCATCCCACTGCTCAACCTAAACCTGTGTGATCAATATACATCCATTGAGATAATTGCTGAAAATATCATGCTTCAAATCTGTCATCAGTTCCTACCATGTTATGAAATGCTGTGTCGTGCTCTTGTCAGGCTTCCTTGATTGTTTCTAACCACAGGAATTTATTTTACTTTTGAGAAGCTCATACTTAGCACCTGAAGACAGACAGGATCTAAACTGGCATCTAAAATTATGCCTATGTTTTAGCAGCTGAGTTGCACCCTTTCTATTCTATATTTCCTGTACCTGAAGGGGGCGTACAAGAAAGATGAAGAGAGTATTTACTAGACCATATAGTGACAGCACAATGGGCAATGGCTTCAAAATGGAAGGTGACAGGTTTAGATAAGATATTAGGAAGAAATTCTTTGCTGTAAGGGTGGTAAGGCACTGGAGCAGGTTGCCCAGAGAAGTTATGGATGTCCCATGCCTGGAAGTGGTCAAGGCCAGGCTGGATGGGGCTCTGAGCAACCTGAGTGGAAACTGTCCCTGCCCAGAGCAGGGGGGGTTGGAACTAGGTGATCTTTAAGGTCCCTTCCAACCCAGGCTATACTGTGATCCTACAATCCTTCTTAACTTTTAGATGGGCCATTCCTATTGCTTCTTCTTCACAATCACTGCTAATACCCACTTCAAGGTCATATCTATAATGATTGCATTGTCATATGCAATCATCCAAACAAAATTACAATCAATGAGGTGGTTTCAGCTCCTGTTGTGTTTTTGTTTTTGTTTTTTTTTTTTTTTTTTTTTTTTTTTTTTTTTTTGTCTTCTCTGAGGAAGGATGATTATAGTAGGAAAAATTAGTTCACATTTTGCAGCTGGGATGATTTAGAAGAGGCTCCTCAGGTTCTGCACTTTTCAGACTGCAGCAATCTGGGTATCAAACACTCATTCATGCTTCTGTAAGTTGATAAAAGTACTGTTCCCTCTCCTCATTGAGAGTGCCATGTTCAAACTTGGGAAAGCTTGAATCCAGTCCTTTGTTTGATGTATGGGTTTTTCTAAATGCCCGTCCCTGACTCATTTGGCAAAAAAAGATAGAAGGGAAATTATGTTTGCCTGTCACAAACACAACAAAACAAGTAAAAGAGAAGAAAGTTTTGTTGGAGTAATTTTCTCTTCATAATAGATATGTAATGAACAGATATTCTTGTTTTGCATGAAAAAACAATCAAAGGAACAATTCCACTAATGTAGTCAGCAAAATGAAGAGATTTCTATCTTGTTGACAATTTATCTCACTCGTCAACAACTTGAATTGCACATGAGTCTATTATTTTAATAGAAAAAAGCTCCATAAATTTGTTTTATTTTAAACATTGAAAATAACTGAGAGCCTCCCTCAGTTTCCACAGTAGAAAATATGAAAGCTACAGATTTTTCATTATATTTTCATCCAGTACACAGCAGTGTAAATTGCCTTGACAGAAGAAAATTAGGCTCCAATAGCTTTGTCAAGTGATTAAAACTCAAGGGGAAATAATGATCATCTGAAACACTATTTGTACTTAGTAGGTGTCAAAGAAATACATTTACATTGAAATAAAGAAAGGTAAAGAAACAAAAACAGTGTTTTAGACATTGGTGGGGATAGAAGAAGTGGAAAATCAGAAGATTTGGTAGTCTTCAAACATCTCTTGTTCTTCAAGAAGCTTCTTGTATCAGATACCTGCTTTTGAGATTTTTTTAAAGTGACCTAAATTCAGCAAATTTTTAAAACCCTGAATAATTTCCACTGTTACTATTCAATGACATATAGTCCATTTAGTATAGTTTAGCTTTTTCTGAATTCATTCTTTAGCCACAGGCACTGAAAAAACAGTAGAGAATTGACCCTGTCAAGTCCAACTTTCTCCTGATTGCCCACAATTACTCACTAGCTAAATGCTAAAATTGAGTCCTTTCATGGTCTCCAAAATCAGATAAAAGATAGACAATTGCCCGGTTCATGCCATTTAGACTCCTAAAATGCCAGTATAAAGTATTATTTTCTTGTATAATTCTAACCATTAGAATGGTAAATACAGGCTTTCTAACTCTGAAGTTTCCTTCTGACAAGGGCTTCAATATGGTCCTGTTTCTACAATATGGCTCATACATAGACTTGTAAAGCTTCTGGACATCATTCATGGCCCTTCACAAATAAATAAACAGTCTGAGGAAAAAATGGGCACCAGGGAAGCTCATAAGAGATTATTTTTTGGCAACGAATTTTAAAAGGTAAAATTGTAAGCATTCAATTTTATTTTTTGTACTCTAAAAAGGAATAAATAAAAGTTTGGGGTGTACACTTAAGTTTATTTAGATGCATCATTTATGGAAGTCAAGAAAGGAATAAAAGGACTAATGGGAGTCCATGAATTGTCATTTGGAATAGTTTTATTAAACAATTATCAACTGAATTGCAATAACAGATGTTATGTGTAGGGCCTGAGGACACTGGAATTTGATTGTGCTTATAGGACATACAAAGCAAGCACCTACTCTAACTGAGTTTCTTCTTCACTTACCTCCATGTTAGAGTTTATGGTTGATGAGATGATCTGCAATGGAAATGATATGCAACTGCTACAATCAGCCCGTAAAAGTAATTGCATTGTTTTAATTACTAGGGACTCTTGGAGATGATCATTGAAGTTTGCTGAGTTTGCTTTTTTCATGTGAATAAGTAAGATGCTGGCTTGTGTGTTGCAACAGTTGATGGGAGTGATCATGCCCCAATAATGGGAGCTCTACCCCGTTACAAAGTAGGGATTTGCCCCCTCATTGTTCCCCTCCACACGGCCACTGGGCTGCCCCACAGAGACACACAGAGACCACCGGAGAGGAAGCAGAGAGAGCGTTTATTAGCATGGACAGAGCTATTCACAACTTTTAGAGGGATCCTAAATAGTCCAATAAGAAGCTAGGAATAACAGCCAATAGAAAAAGGGTTAATTAAGGGCCAATAGAAAAACTTAAAAAGCAGCTCTCAAGGCCCCATTCCTTCAGGCCTGGCTACAGAGGTAAGAACTTTCTCAGGGGATGTTGGGAAGAAGAAACAGTGACTCAGGGAAAAAGCACATACTCCATTTTTACACAACAGTAAAAGCTTCAGTTTTTAAAGTATTTGTGCTAGCCTTTTTACCTTTTTCATCGGCCCACTTCTCACAAGATTTTTTCTATTTCTGATATTGTAGGTTCACTGCCACAGTGTGTCATCACTTTACACTGCCTATGCTTTACTTTATAATATTCTTTCTCCTACGAAAATAACCAACCAACCAACCAAAAAACCTACAGCTAAAAAAAAATCACTCAAACCAAAACATACAAAAACTAAAAAGGTGAAAATTCAGTTCTCTGAAAATTCAGAGAACCATGAACCTTCACAAAACATTAGTTCCCTTAATTGCAAAACATTTAAACATAAAATAACCTCTATTGTGGTCCATGTAAAATCTAACTTGAGAGTGTACACTGAATGAAAACTCTCGCTGTTAAGATGTGCTGTCTTTCATTCACCATATGTGTATCTATCTGGTTCTGATTTGTAGTAATCATCACATATTTCTTACTCATTATTTGCATTGTAAGCATGACTTGTAAAGACTTGCAAAAGGTATTGTTCTCTATGCCTTTAAGATAGACTCCAGTGTGTCTTTTCACTTCTTTTGGAAATTGGGAATTATGAAAGAACAACCTGAATAAAAAAGGAAGTGCAAGTATACTAGAAGAAGCAGAATGAAAAATAGAATATCAGATTCTGAAAAGAGACCATGAAAATGCCATTTACACCATACCTAATTCTAAGCAAGGCAAATATTAATCAAGATTATTGGTACTCATTCATAACTATCACAATAACAATCACAGGCAATGCCCCTACTCTGTTAAAGAATGCAGAGAAATGGGACGGGGACATCCTGTTCAAAATGCTTTATGCTTAAGATGAAGTGAGGGCAAGAAAAAAAAAAAAAGAAATATTCTACATTCTAGTTTCATCACACTAGCTATGTAATAATTTAATTCCACTTTTTTTTTTTAACTTTCTGTTAAAGATTGCTGCCAGGAAGAGTATTACAGGGAGATTCAGTTACAGTAATTGTCTTGCAAATGTTGACAGGTGGCTTTTTTTGTGCAGCAAAGACTTCTTTTCCTTTTTTGTGTTGTTGCATCAAAGTAAATAGACTGTGGTTTGTGCTGTTGGTCTTGTTTGTTTGTTTTTATTCACATCCTCCCTCCCTTTGATTCTTTTGTTAGAAAAAATTAGAAAGGGTCAACATTAAATTAAATTGTACTGTGTCTCTCTCATCCATAATTTTCAGTTTGTTAGATTTATACAGAGACATTTACAGTGATGGATAACGGAGTGCCTTAAAAAGTTCCTGCTGTTTATTGTCCCAGGTCCTTTCACCTGTGGTTCTTAATTGGCTTTCACTGTGGCAGCTCTAAAGTGCCCCCTTCTATTACCATTTATTACCTTGTCTCCTCTCCTGTTCAATTCCAATGTATTATCTCCTGTTCCCTGTACTCCATGATGATGTATAAATAACTAACAAACTTAGTTTAAGGGATCTTTGCACACAATGCCTGTTTCCCGGTCCACTTTGAACTCTTCCTGTAAAATTACCATTCACAGCTATAAATATCATTTGTTCTTCTTGATCTCATTAGCAGCTATATTTCTTCATGCTAATACTAAGAGCTAACCTGAATCACGTTCATGATCTACCACACAGCCAAGTCAGAAGTAAATGTGTTTCAATTTCTTACAGTATTTCAACATTAGTTCTAGCTTATATCAGCTATAAATTGATACTTAAATCTATCATAGTGAATAAGATTAAGTAACTTACATGGTTGCAGAAAAGTTTGAGTCTTTTTTTTTTTTTTTTTTTTTAAGGGTAAGTCTTCAAACTTCTGAAAATCACAACTAAAAATAATTATGGATCCAAATTATATGTTATCAGATATCTTATCGTGATAGATCATTTATTAAAGTGAGTTAAAAGATCCAGTATATTTAAAAACAAGAAATATTTTCTCCAGTAGAGTTTGTAAAGCCAAAAATATACTACCATTATCTAAGATGCCAAAAAGGTCAAAATGATGTGGTGACTAATTAGAGGTGCATTATAGAAACTCACTAATATAGAATGTGTAAAGTAAAACTAAGGTAGTTGTTTCAAAAATCAGGAAAATGTCACCACAAAATATGAGAGGGCATCTCCCCTGAATGTAAAACACATGAAAGTCAGAATCAAGGTAATCCATAATAGCCCACTTAAATTCTCTGCATTTTCCTGGGTTTCCATTAACTTTATATTTAATGGCCTCATTCCCACAAACTTCCAATTTTTAAAAAGTAGATTTCAGACTTATGAAATTTATATGCATATTCTTTCTCATCTTAAATGATTACCAATTTACCTATTTCTACGCTTTCATGGTTTGTATTCTTTTCATGTTTAACCCCCATTTCCAAATCAGATTTCATCAGCCAGAAGTAATAAATTACATGCCACACTAATTACTATAAAAGTGAAAATGAAATGTGCTCAAGACTTCAGAAAAACTTTCTTAAGTTTTCCAATTTGAGATATGGTACTACATAACTTATTTATACAAACAAAAGTAATTGCTTTTCTAAATGTAAATCTAGTTTGGTACTCTACTAGAATGTCCAGAAACAAATCTAGTCAGCTCTTATAAACAAATAAATGCATTTGGACTGTCTGTTGTATTGTTTTAGAGTCAAAACTGTATTAAATTAAAAAATCAACTTTGCATTAAAAATTTTTACTCATTTTTCAATATTTTTTAACAGTAATTTTTCAGCATTTAGAGGTATTTGCAAATGCAGAAGGTTCTGTTTTTATATAGGAATGATTCTGATCAAATCCTGTAAAGAAAAAAATATATACTAGTCATTTTCATGAGATGTAATTTGTAGACAGATTTCTAAACCAGGCTGTGTTTCAAATGAAAACAGAAAATTCACTGCATGATGAAACAAATATTTTTGAAAGAAAAAAGGGGAGTTACTGTAAGCCAAAAAGTTTTCTGTGTAAAACATTTCAGTGCATGGATGGAAGTAAAAAATCCCATTTGAATTAGCAGTACAGAAGATAAAACAAATATTTTGCCCCACTGATTAATTGTAGAAAATTAAGCAATTTCTGATGGCAAGATCATAAGTTTGTGGTTCTGCTTGATTCTCACCAGAAAGTGACAGATTACAAACACAACACAGCACTTGGGAACTGTGATAATCTTATTTCATAGCCAGACATTTAAGTATTGCAGGCAGGTCCTACCGGTTCATCTGCATTAACTTCTTTAAACACACTGTCTAAATTGCCATCAACATAATTTGAAAGATCATCAGAAAACTTCAGATTAACTATGCCCTTTTTTTAAGACTTTTTTTTTTTTTAATTTTTGGGGGTTTTATTTTAATTCAAAAATAAATCAAATATTAAAGGTGAGGGTTTTTTTCACCATGGAACATTAAACATCAAGAAAATCCCAAACAGTGCCCCTTGTTCTAGTATTGCTTAGGGCATTACCCTGCTGAGATCTGTACCACACAGTTGATCTAATTTTCCTCATAGTTCAGGTGGAAAAATGCCAGAAAATGACTTTGCCAAACACCATATGCCAAATGGGTACTCTCCCACCAGGATTTTTCAGAACACATTAAGATGTTCATCTAGTACTCTGTAGGGGACAACTTTCATCCAGATGAGGAGGGTAAGGAAAAAGAATTGAACAAACCAACCCAGTATATTGTCCAATACACTTTCATGTACATCAAGTTAAAACTGTTGGTGGGGTGGAATAAACTGCTCAGAAGTGCCCAAGAAGATGTTCAATTCCTCCCAGTTTTCTACAGAATTTTAGGTTTCTGCGTTCATTTACTTCTTACAAAATTTGGGATCAAGCATTGTGAGCAAGAAATGCACAAAGTATGGCTGTCGCTAAGTTATGGTCTTCCCAATAATTTTCTTGATTTTCATCAAACAGGGTGGGAAGAAGCACAATTTCATGCATCAAATGAAAAGTTCTGATCAGGCTTTTGCATAACTTCAGCAGCCACACCTTTTGTCATAAACTGGGAGTTTCTAATCTTTAATTTTGCTCTGACTGTTCTACAATACAAAAAAGAACAGAGTGAGAAACAGTTGCAGGAAGATGTTATCTCAGATAGATTAAGAAAACTGAGAAGCCTCACTAGTCTCAAGAAGTGGGACAGCAAATTTTATAAGGACAGTTGCCTCAAAGCAGCACTTTACCAGCCACCTTGATTTCTTTTCTTTGCTCCACTGAAATTCTTATTTTGCTCCCCTGCGAAGTGGAGCCCAATCATCCACTAATTGCTTCTGAAGTCCAGTCCTTTTTTTTAAAGAAGTGATGGTAGGACAGTAGGACCGCTGTTCACTAAGGCAGACTGCCCAATTCTTAGAAGAAAGTTTCAATATGTATATAAAAGCAATGCAAAAAGTGGGATTTTCAAACCTGGGTTGCAACTGCAGTTTCTGTGTAGCTTGTTAAAGTGTATAACATGCTAAAGAGAAAGTTGTTTGTTTGGGGGTGGTTTTTTCCAAATATTTAGGTATCATAATTCAGTCACTAACATACAAAATTAACAAACGAATCACCTAAATCTCTATTCCAGGGAGAGGAGAGGGGAGGGGCGGGGGGCGAGGAGGGGCAAGGCGAGGCAAGGCAAGGCAGATAAGACCATGGTCAAGACTTTTTATCCCAGGGTGTTTAACTAGCAAGCACTTATTCAAGGGAGCACATGACACTTCAAAATAGTTTGTTCAGAATAAGTTATTCTTCTGAAAATAAAAATATTTCCACATCATATCTTCCCTTTATGGCAAGGAAAATTTAGACAATACCTGAGAGAATATTTCATGTCCCCTTAATGGAAATTTTGTCTCAGAAACATACAGGAATGTAAAAGTAACCACACAAAAAACATAAGTTTTGAAAGGGAATTTAGTGGGATTAGTGTGTTCTATTTTCTCGGTCTGGGTATGAACTGTGTAAAGCTTCTGTCTTGACTTGTCTATTGGACATCAGCTGGAGAATGGTTACAGGCCTCAGGATAAGACTCCTTCTAAAATCACAGAAGGTGTTTTGAAGCTCAACATCTGAATTTCAAGTGCGCATCATAACCATTATCCTTAGGATTTCTGGAACATGTTTCTTTCTAGTCATCATGCAACATTACTCTGTATTATCTAGTTTTTGTGAAATAATGTTGCTGTCATAACATTTAGGCAACCAAATATTTTAATCTGTTCATCTTTTTATTCAAGATTTGTGTTTGTCCTTTGCTTCTCTTAATCTTATTCTGGTATAGCTTGTCTGCTCTGATTTTTACCCTGTTTTTTTCAGATTTTTCTTATTTCAGTTCCCACACTATATCTCCAAGCCTTGTAATTTCTTCAGACTTTTTGGGTTTTTGGACAGTGCTCTATATTTTACAGGCTCACCTGTATAGATTAACTCTTGAAAGAGAATCTGAGCAGTCTGAAAAAGAAGACTATTATTTTCGAGAACATCAAATGCTATGGCATATACAGCTCTTTGGAGGTGCCTACAATAACAGCATTACTAATTGTTATTAGTAATTACTAATTATTAGTTATTAGTATTAGTTATTAATATTACTAATACAAGAGTAATTGCATATAACACAATTAGTATTACTAATTGCATATAATAAAAATTTGAGAATTGCAAGATTTTCTGTTGGGGTCTAACAAAAAATTCTGTTGTGCCTCAAAAGGAAAATTTCCATATTCAGCCTGTGGGTAGAAAAGGGAGATCAGCAGGAACCAAAACACCAGAAAACCCCATGTTGATTGAAGAGCCACTTTTCTTCACACCTCCCCTTTTGCAAGCTTAAAAAAAATTTTCAGACTCAAATATTTTAATTGAAAATTAATAACTTGCGTGAGAGGTAGTAGTCACATTTGATCAAAATTAGGGGCACTAAAGTCTGAAACTGAACTTCGTACATTGTAATTGGTTTCATTTTTAGTGGAATTGGCGTCAGATATTAAGTGGTAAATGAATGCCAGAGCTGCTCCTGAGAATAAGAAAGGAATGAAGACTATTAGCAAAAAATTGGCTAGGATATCGTATTTGTAGCCACCACCATCAACTTATACTGGAGCTTTCTTTATAAGATAGGATTTTATATAAAGGTGCACAGGCAGAATACTCTATATTTTACAGAGTTGATGAGAAAGAAGGAGATTTTGTAAAAACTTCAAAAGAATACTGAAATTAAGGTTTTCATGTAAGCCAATATGTAAGCAAATTCAAGGAAAAAGAGCCTTAATTTACTGAGAAAAAAATAATCCTATTTGGTTAAAACTGGCAGGGAGAGGAGGGGATAGGAGGCAAGGCAAGGTAAGGTTGCTATTTGTAGGTTCAAGGTTTCCAATTTTTGCCTTGTAAATTCAAGGGAAGCATGATCCATGAGCTGGTTTTAGGTCTCAAGAACTGCACCTAAATAAGCCTACTGTCAGCAAGTGTAAATTCACTGCACAAAGGTTCACTTCATAGGCTGAGGAGTTTGCAGTCTAAAAAGATCTTGTTCCCTTATCTTTAGCATTGCAGAACAGATAACCATGGATAAGAAAACCAGTTTAAATTGGAGAAAGGAGTTTTCAGTAATGGCTTACGGCTAAGGATATAACTGTAGTACCAAAAAGTCATTCAGGTCTTGTAACTGCTACTTTTTACTATTTCCATCCTGATGGGTAGAATGGAAAAAAAAGTCTGTAAAGTGGTACTGTTGAGTCCTATCACATAACAAAAATTGACTGTGGTGCTGAGGTCTTGGAAATTGCACAACAACACACTCTAAATCCTTATCTCAGAAGGCAGACAATCAAGTTCCTCTTTATTGTGTATTTATAAAATATAGCTATGCATTAGTGGTAGCTAAAACAGACGCAGTGATTAGAAAACCTAAAAAAAGAAATTCTCTTGCCCTTGATAACAAGCAAGAATGTTTTACCATTTCATTCTGTCCAACAGCTCACATCTCTCAGAATCACTTCATCTGCTATGACTGACAAAAAAGTCCTACTGTCTCCTACACATGTATCTTTCCTGCAGGAGGACTTGCCACTAGTCAACTGTATAGCACACAGGAAGTTTTAATCTTCTTTCTGGCCAGTGTAGTGAAATGTTTCAGCATAGCCCAGAATTACAAATGTACAGTACACTATTCCAAAGATATTACCTCATCACAAGACTCCTTTTGCATCCCAAGGGCATACAGATTTTGCAGTTTCTTTCTATTTCATCTCAGTGACCATAAATAAAATAAAACAATAATTAAAAAAAACAAAACCAAAACAAAAGGATTTTCCTTTGGTTGACATGTCAGCATCACAGTCATTAAACTGCCTTACAGAACATGCACTGAGGTAGCTAGGACAGATTATATTCTTCTTCTATTTTAGGTAGAAATATCAGTACAAAATGCACCCTGCATTACTCTAACAACCAAGTTCCAATTGAAGCAAGGTGGAAGCAGTGGATGGATTGAGCAGTACAACTGGATATAAACAGCAGGTCTGATGCACCAGTTTTTCTAAGTGTGAAGAATTCAGAAGACTGAATAAAATTCTGCTTCCCCATTCGGACGATATAATACTTTTTCTCACCTACATGATGCCTCAACTCAATGAGTACAGAAGATCCCTTGAGAAGAATTCACCAGTTCTCTGCTTCCACTTTGCTTCATTAGCCAGGTTTTTGTAGCCAAAGGACCTCAGTATTATTATAATGATTATTGGTGATGAAATCCAAAGCTAGTATTATTATAATGACTACTGGTGATGAAATCCAAAGCTAATGAGTGTCTGAAAAAATGCTTTTGTAAAGACAATTTTTAAAAATCTGATGAAGTTTTCAGAGAATATTTCAAGGACTGTGGTTGTTTTGCATGGTCGAATAGGATCTGCCACTTTTATTGACCACATTTGTCAAATTCTCAACACTTTGGTTCTCTGACCTTACTGAGTGCTTCAATCAATACTGATTTATTATTTTTTCCTCACTGGCTTCTGATGCTGCATATGTAAGAAATTTAGACATTATCTGGATATTAGAAGGACCTATTTATTTCCAGTGTACAGAATTCTTATGGTCTCTAAAATATCACCCAATATATCTCCAGTGCAGCACTGTGTACTCATCAGAAGCCATTTTTAGCAGTAAAAGACAGTAGCTATTTCTGATAAGGACAGTAAAGGTGGCTGATGATTCTATTTTTAAAGTAGAAGAACTTCTGTTCTAGGGTATCGACATTTGTCAAGGAGAAACTCAAAAAGCTTCAAAGCTTTTAATAGGCGTTTCAAAGCTTCAGTCCTATCCTCCTGGCTGCATGCACACTTCGCTGGTGCCACATTCAAACAGCTTTTCTTTACTTTGTAGCTATGCTCTTCTCCCAACAGACTAACTTTTTTAAGAGAAATGTCCTTTGTATTCCAAACAAAAGAGCAGCAGCATCTGAAGATGTTTATCGTAAACCTGATACCAACCAGCATTGCCTTATTGGGCTCACTTGTACAACAGTACAAGTAAGAAGAAACAAATGATTTTTGGGATTGGTTAGGCACACCAGAAAAAGGAAGATATTAATATTGCTGAGGCTACACCTGCATTTACAACAGAAAGTAAAACAGTATGAAAGAAAAAGCTGAGGCATGCATTTCTGGGTAATGCTGAGAAAAAAAGAAGCCAGTGGACTGTATTTTAGTTGCTATGAAATGAAACTAAATGAACAATATATAACTTTCTTGAATCCCACTTAGGATTAGGAAAGGAATGTTGAATGAGGATGATATGAAATTGTAACATTTCCAAATAGGAACAAAAAATGATCTGCACAATAGATACATTTTCAGTGCAGTAAAAAATAAGCTCTTCCTTGGAATGTAAGACAGCGTGGTCTCTGCTCCAAAGTCCTTCTAACCTAATTTTAAAGCACAATAAAGGAGAATGGAAGGAGGGAGGAATGCTGGTAAGAATTCTAAGAAGAGGATTACAAGGTCACTTATATGTCAGGCACAAACTTCTGGTTCTGTTATCCATAATCAACTCTGAATTACTGAATTCAGTTTGCCTTGGAACCTCATTCATGGAATGTGCCACTAACAGACATTACAGTGGACATTAATATATCCCCTCAGAGCTACAAAATTTCAATATATAAATGACAAGCAAGCCAAGAATTCTAATTTTATGCTTAAGAATAAAGACAGTTTAATGTGCTGAATCTCAGAGTTCTGTATATTGAGCTACAACACAAAAGAAAAAAAGAGTTAAATTAATTCCTATAAGAATATAGATGCTGGTATTTCTTGCAACACTACTCACTGGATAATATTGCTTTCCTAAAGATGAGTTTAACTTCTGTGAATAACTTCACAGAACTCCAGATACATATCTGATATTCTCTTCTGGTTCATGAATTTGGTCAGTTATGCTACTCTTTTGTTTATGTCATTTGAAGAGCATTACACTTTCATTATGTGAAATGCATAAAATGTAGCCAAAGGTACTCAGGAGTCAATAGCAAGGTCATAATTTACCATCAAGTTTCTGCTGACATTTACAGACCATTTAAACTTTGTTCTGTTTTATAACGTCAGCATCAGCACAATCCTTGAAGTGCATCACTGCCTGCAGTGTGGCTGTAATGGAACTTATATGAATGACTAGTAAAGAATTAGTATTCTTGTTTATGATTTATCTGTGCACCATCTGTAAATATTCTAGTAAGAAACGCTCCACTATAAAACAGCTAAATTAAAATGAGCTTTGATCTGAACCTTTTAAAAAGAAAACTTTCTGGAGACTATAAGGCTATAAAATTGTATGAATTCTTCATTAATGAATCAAGTATTAAAATGGTAACTTTTCTCCAGTGATAAAAAATAATGCTCTTTTCTCTTGACACTGTTTAACTAAGATCAACAATTATTAGATGAAAAAATAATATTTTAGAATGTTGTAGATAAGTTTGAATATTCAAATTGGAATTATTGTGCTTGAATGAAACACTAATGAATTAGAGAATGCTTTTCATGTTTGTATTACTGTTGTAATTCTTAAAAAGCACTCTACTTGGGCAGAATTTGATACACTTGAAACATGTATTAGTGGAAGGTAGCCCATCAACAATGCTTAGAGTATCTATTTTCACAGAAAAAACAACAACAACAAAAAACCCCAAAAAAAAACCACCTTAAAAGCTATCAGTAGTTCAATATATATAAATACATAAAATTTTCTTTAACTATATATAATTAAATATAAATGTATAAAATGTTGGCAAAATGTATTCTACATGTATTCATACCAGATAGAAAAAGACTTCCCCAGATACATAGGTTCCTCCTATTTTTAGTCTCGTAGTGCTGTACTGATGGTTGTACATCTTGTGTTCAGTGAAAGCAACCTGAGCTAGAGGTTATATTCTAAAGTGAGGGAAAGAACTGCGAAGCACAGAGGCAGCAGAAGAGGAACAGGAGGAGAAGCAGAAGAAAGAGGAGGAATTGTGACAAAGCAGAAGAGCTAGAGATACTCACGGTCTTAAAACAGAGTTAGAAGAGGTTAACACTGAATAGAAAAACCATTTATTTAAAGAAAACCAGAATTTGAGGAGATAATCAAAGTCAACCTTACAGTCAGAATACCCTGTTGTTTAATTACCTTGTACAAGTGAACCATTAGAAAAGAGACTGAGGTACCTTGTCATCAAATTGCACAAGCTGATGTACAGTACACTGTTCATTAGCCAAATGGTGCTTTTAGAAACCTGAACTTACCACTTTGAATAACACGCGGCATAACTGCTGCAATATAACTTTGGGATTGGGTTTGGTTTGCCAACCGTTATCCTGGAGTACTGCTGAAATACATTCACATCTGCATGCAGACAATTGTATAGAAATAGTGCTAAGGTGTTACACCTGAATATCCACTAGATACTAGATTTATTTGCTATGTGTTTCTCTCTATTACCATGTCATATCTCTGTTACTGTCTCTAGTCACTTAATTGAGATCAAAGTCAATGATTTCTGGAAGGCAGGCAAGTAAGCTCACTCAGTAAGCACCTCCCAAAGACAGCCAACCTCTAAGCCTAGCTGCAAAGTCAAAATCAAGTCATGCCTGCACTAGGTTTCCAGTTGTCTTATTGGGCTGATAGATTTTGTTCGCTGGTGAAAGCAGACATCTCCTTGTATAAGAATTCAAAGAAACACCTCTCTCTGCTAGGTCAAGCTCATTTTTGTACTTTTGTATCTTAATGCAGCACTTTTCTTTCCGGTTTCTTTTCAGTCTCTTTTTGTTAAATAGGAAGAAAAAAGCTATTTCTAGTCAGAAACTTTGACTCAGTTATATCTGAATTGTAGCTTACTCAACTTCCCTAAGTATGGCAAAGAAAAATGTCTGCTCACTCATGACAGTATAAAAAACACTTCACACCAGTGTTTTCCTCCAAGTACTAGGTTTTTGTCTAGTGCTTCTTTTAGTCCCATCTGCTTGGATCAGAAGTCTTTCTCTATGTGCTTTGCCTTTTCATATGGACATTTTGTTATTGATCCTGGTAGTTCATTTATTGAACTTGTTTGACCCAAAGTCCAACTCCAGGTTCTCCCTCATTCTAACTCTCAATATCAAGCAGAAAATATTTTTCTTTTATGGTCCTGATTCTCCTTACTTCTAACGTCCAGATGTATACTGTAGCATGCAATAGTCATGTCCTGTTATGGCCTTGCTATAAAGCATAGCTGAAGTTTCTCCCTACACGAAAAACACACTCTCTGGTATCTCTTGAGAGAAAAACATCAGATCATCTTCACCAGTCATAAAATAACCTGTTGTATTAACCTGCTGTATTCTCTGCTTATTACAGTTCCAGATTCTGTAGTGCAGTATCAATGCTTATGCTAGCTCTTTCACTTTTCTCATTTGTCAAATTACCANAATGCAAGAAGTGTCTCTTATAAGTCGCAAGCTGAAGAAAACTTACAGAAAGATGAAAAAACAAGAGAGCTTCCCATACCTCATTCAGATGAATGACTGATTCAGAATATGGAGAAGAATTACGTTCAAGGATATCCTATGCTCTCTAAGTTTTCACAAAGGCCTCTTCCTCATCTCACCATTTCTAAATGGTATATTAAGGCTTCACTTCCAGTTTGATGATTTGGCATTTCAGTCTCTAATATGCTGATAGATTGAGTTCAGCTTTCTAAGTAACCTTGTAACTGCTGCAGTGTAATAACTGTAAGTATAATAAGGCCTCTTTTGCTGGGAGTACTGACAGTCATTCAGATTAGTCCAATTGACTGGTTAATATCATACCCTCATTATGCCCTCTGAAATGCTTTGAGCTGTGGATAATTGCTTCTGGTTCTGGAAAAGAATGAAAGTTTCTTTCACAACTTACTGGTTTGGTGGTAGAGCCTGTATGCGATTTAAATTTTAATGGGGGCATCTAACAAATATATCAAAGCACACAAAATGGTGATGCTGCTGTCTTAGTCATGTTTTTTAAGAATTTATTACAACTTCAATAGGAACATCTGTCATTTAGGGTTATTTCCATGGTCCCAACCAAAACTGGAGGGCTTAGAAAACCATATGAAAGAAAACAATGGGGTTTTCCCACAAGCACAGAAGTAAAAACACCTTTCACTTCTCCAGATCTTCTCCAAGACAAAGGTCTTCAGGGGAATTCCCCTTAGCAGCTTGTCATGATTTTACCCCAGCCAGTTTCAGTCTTGGGTTTTTTTTGTTTTTTTTTTTTTGTTTTTTGTTTTTTTTTTTTCCCTTGGAGGTTTTATATAGTCACTGATTACTGTAGCTAAAACCACTGGTTGAGAAAAAAAGGGAGGAGGAGGATAGGAAGGAAACCACCATATGTACAATGTCTTTCACAAATTACTGATTTTTTTTTTATTTATTCACAAAAAAAAACAAAATAATACACACACACATACAAACACACATTTATGCATGTACATTCAGTGCTTTACCCTTACCTAATAATTTAGAGTGGCAGAAGGAACATAATATATGTACAAGTAATAATGGCAACATTTGCATACAGAAATTTAGCAACAGGTTTCAGCAGTGAGTAGCCTCACTGCTCTGAATTTTAAAAAATATTATAGGTTTTGTAACCCAGATTACAAGAATCACACCACAGGTTGACCCAGATAATTTTTCTTTCCAGTCATCCTGATCAAACAGTACATCCAACCTTTCTTTCTTTATTCTCTTTGGTTTTACATAAATTAATTTTATCCTGCTCCCAAGGTTGCATGCCTTTAAACCCTAGTAACTGACCTGAGTGAGTTTGTTTAAAGACACTGGGTCTTGGGTGCCCCTGTCAAGCTCTCTACTACCATCACCTTTCTGTGCTTGAAGCATGTTACATTTTTGTTCTCGTGTCATAGGTATTTAATGTGATAGGACTTGCTGTTAGTTCATGCATGACTGATGTTGGAAGAAACTTCTGGATTGCATCTGATCCAATCCCCATGCTCAAGGAGAGCCATCCGTAGCAGATTATCACACACCTACAGCCGATTAATCACACATTCAAAAAATACATGTGTAGTAGTTTGACCTTGGCTGAATGCCATGTACTCACTCAAGCCACTCTCTCACTGCCCTCTGCAACTGGACAGAGGAGAGAACATAGATGGAAGGATTCATGAGCTGAGACAAGGACCAGGAGAGATCACTTACTGATTATCATCATAGGCAAAACAGACTCAAAGTGTGGATATTGCTAACAGGATCAGAACGGTAGTGTGAGAAGTAAATTCAATCTTAAAATCTGTAATGTAGGTCATTTTTCCAGTGGGTGCAGTCCTTCAGGTACAGCATGAGCCCCCCACAGGCCAGAAGTCCTACCACGAAAACCTGCCCCAGTGTAGGCTCCTCTCTCCATGGATCAGTAGGCCCCTGCCATGACCCTGCACCAGCAAAGGCCTCCCACAGGGTAATAGCCTCCTTCAGGCATCCACCTGCTCCAGCATGGGCTCCACCATGGGATGCAGGTGGATCTCTGCATTCCTGTGGTCCTCCATGGGCTGCAGGGGCACAGCTGCTTCACCATGATCTGCACCATGGGCTGCAGAGGAACCTCAGCTCTGGCACCTGGAGCACCTCCTGCCCCTCTTTCTCCACTGACCTTGGTGTCTGTAGAGTTGTTCATATGTTCTTGTTTCACTCTTCTCTGGCTGCATTTTCACCTGCACAACCCTTTTACCCCTTAAATATGATACCACAGAGGCATTACTGTCATTCATGATTGGCTCAGTCTTGACCAGCAGTGGGTCCATCCTGGAGCCTGTTGGCATTTGCTGTGCCAGACATGGGGTAAGCTTCTGGCAGCTTCTCACAGAAGCCACCCCTGTAGCTCCCTCCACTACCTGAACCTGGCCATGCAAACCTGGTAGAACATGTAAACTGATTTTAACAATAACTCACAGAACTGCACAAAGCTAAAGCTGAAATCAGTTTATACTGCCATGGTTACATCCTAATTGCTCCTGGTAGCTATGCTTGAGGTAGGGTTGGATTTCCTCAAGGCAAACAGTGTGAGGCAGGTAAAGCCATGCTGCAGACCTTTGCTTTGGCTTACAGAGGTTGTGTGCATAAATATCTTTCAGAAAAGAATGCTCATCCTCTTAAGTTTTCTTTTACAGAATTATAAAAATATATAGAAATTTCAGTAAAGGAAGATAACGTCCAGTTCTCTGTACCAGTAACTGTTGTGGGTCTTCAACAGGAGCACACCATTTTCTTATTCCACTATTTATGCGATTGGCACTGCTTCTGGAGCCACCTCTTCCTGCCTGTAAACAGACTATAAACTGCAGTGTTGGCTGATCAAAACACTAATGGGAGAAGTGATTGACTTAATCACTAATTATATACTCTGCCTGTAAATAGAAGGGATCAGAGGCATTGACAGAAAGAGTCTACATGCACACCATCTGAACAGATCCCTGTGTGAGCTGAAAGGCTGTCCATATGATTATGTATCTTTATAAAACATTTTTCACAGGAGTCTGTGATTATAGGCACAGGGAGATCTGCTACAGTGGTATCATGCAGGCTTCTAGGATTAGTATGTCGCTTCTTTGATGCTGAGAGTGGCTGCAAAAAGAATAATTTTTCAGACTTGGCCCAGACCACTGCTGAACAGGAATATCAGTGACAACTATAGTCTGATCTGCATTGTAATATATGCCACACACGAAGGTGTGTGTATTCTTGACCAGACAATTCAGAGTGTCATTGACTGCTCAGTTTGACTCTAAGTTCTTGGAGGGTCTCCATATAAAAACAGTTGAAAGGCTTAAGCTCAAGATGTGAATTCCCAAGACTCATTAAGATATCTGCATACAGAAGCGTGTGCTTTATTATGATTCTCAGACTGTGAACAAGGTCCTAGAGCACCTTCTTCTAGACTGAAGAATTGGCTCATCTTTCCCCTATGTCACTGAATTCAACAGAGGCAGCAAGCCCACTTCTTGTAAGAAAAGCAGTACATATGTATGTGACTATGACAGTACACCCCGACAAGTGCATAGGCAAGCATGTGGGCCTAAAATATGCACAAGTAATGCTCATTTATAGTCTTCTCAAGCATCTGCTCCATTTCTTACAACAAGCATTCTCTCCTCACTCTTTCCTTCTCCCACCCCTCAAACCTGTTTCTTGTTTACCAATCTATAAATGACTGTGCAAATAAAGACTTCACTCTTCCCTCCCCTACAGTAGAGTTTCTTGTGGATGTACCTAGGCAAACCAATATCACACACAGAAAAAAAAACTGATTAGTTTCGAACAGTATAGCTTCATAGAAGGTAGTGTATTCTAATGTTGACTTTTCAAAAAGGTGAGTGTGTGTTTTTACTCATATTAAAAAAACCACATAAATTTTATAAGTATTTCTTTTCACAAAAGAAGAAAATTATTGTAAAATAAGTTAATAAAAAAATCAAAGTGTGAGTTTTTGATTTTTTCATACTAACACTCAGATATAGAAGAAACTGTAGTCAAACTTGTGAACCATTCTAGTCTCAGTATAAAAAGCTTTAAGGAAAGTGCTAAGCAACATCTAGATGTCTTTTTCTCCTACACATCAGACTTGACTATTTTCAGTGTTTTTTAAAGGAAATGTTTTTGACTGGACACAATGTTCTCATATGGTTGTCAGTCCCTGAAGAGTGAGGTAACATTTCCACTCAGATGCCAGAGGTAAAATTTCAGCACAGATGCCAGAGGAAGGATGAGCAAAGGATCAACCACATCTGCATTCCACTTTTTGTCTTACAGAGCCAGTGTAAAGACAGCAGGATCTAAGTGATGATCAAGCCCACTTAGCTTTACATTCTTGAAAATCCTAACTTTTGATTTATCTTCATATTATCTCTTACTTTTCTCTTTTCACAATAGGGTTGTACTATTCCTACTAAATATTCATAAGAAAATTGATAGCAGGGTAGCAGTATAACTTACAGCTACTAATGCATTAATAAGAGCAGACAGTACCCTTGGGATGACCTGTGACCTTTCACTAGGAGATATCTAGTTGTAGTAGATTTTATACCTGTCTGATTTGAACATATCATTACAAAAAGTTTGGCAGTTGTTAAAGATTTGTGAACATATTCATGGAATATAATGAATTAATTATTAATCCATTGAAACAACAAAAAGAAAAGGTTAACCTATTCCCACATGATGTCTCAATCCTTTTGATGTTGTATAAAATATAGCTGCCAGTTTGTGCCCAATAGAAAACAATTTAACAGGTAAGGGACTCTAATGTTTTTGTACTCAAATCCAAATTCATTTTTAAAACTTCAATTTCTCTTATGTATTTTCAAGTCAGTTACTAATAGTGAAGGATTTTTTATGCTGTAGGGTTCTCTGGTACACCAAAGTCTCTCATGAAGATAGATGGCTAAGTTGTCTCTTCACAATAAGGTGCAGAGAATACAACTTCACTGAAAATATCTCAGAGCCTTGGCACAACCAAATAAATGCACCGACAATTATTAGATTCAATCTGCATTCACATTTTTGAATTTTTGGCCATAAGATCAGTCTCAATGCTGAATGAGTGGTTTATGATGACTTTATTTTTTCTTAGCAATGCAGGAAGAGAAGGTAAGAAATTTACTGTTTTCAAATTTGACTAGTTGCATAAAAACTGTCTCAAACATTTTCTTTGTATGATCTGTGTGCATTACAAACACAAACATTTAAATATACTTCCTTTGTAGGAACTATGCTGTAGCCAAACTGCCTTGCAGTGGGAAATTTCTGTAAATAAATACCATTAGGTTAAAATGCCATGAAAAATAAAGCATTAATTAATATTAAATAAAGATGACCTATTTAACAAGCTGTTTACTTTATGCCTGTTTCAGAAAGGCTCACATTCTTTTTCTGATCCCCGTATGCAGAATGGGAAGAATACTAAAGAATTTAAGAATATCTTTACTGTTGTCAGAGTAATAGGCTTTTTGTGTCTAGAACTTATAATAAAATGTGACACAATCCGCATGGAAAGATTGGTAGCTTCTAAAATTAGGATAAGTATGAAACAAGTTACATGAAATTATTCACAGTGTTTGTTTTAAAATAAAAAAAACTGGTTCATCAAAAAATTCTCTTTCACGAGTTTTTGTCTTCAGAACTGATGGATAAATGAATGGAGCTGTATAAAGACCCAGCAGAGGAGTGAAGAAAGGTCTATCTGCAGAAGCAACTAAAGCATATTTATAACTTAAGTCTTGTGAGACTAATACCGTCTTTGGAATGATAATGATCTCGCAGAGAACACTTCTTGCATTTGAAACTACATTATCAGCAAAGATAATCAGAAATGGTGGGAGAGATAAGAGAAGGAGAAAAAGGTACAGTTTAAATATCCATCTAGAGAGAGAGGAGAATGGATCTGCATAATTTATAACTTACGAAGAAGACATGGTTCCCTAAGATATAAGATTTCTTCTGTCAGAGACAGATTTTGATATCCCACTTGGTGACATCTAATCTGAGGATCCTAGAGCAGGACACAAAACAGTAAGCAGTGTATGTCCAACATGCAAACTGAAGCAAGTGTAAGAGCTGGTATCTGTGATGTTACACGTCCTGCCTGGAGGAATCAGAGCCTTCTCATTAACTTTCTGGTAGAAACTCAGACACTATGAATTCAAGAATTCAAGAATTACAAGATTGCAATGAGAATCACCTGGGGACAGGTTCTGGCATTTCTTTTCGCTGATTCTCTCAGGCTGTAACATCGGGCTCTCCAAGGTTCCTGTCTCACCAGTCCAAAGACTCATGTATTCTTTTGGCCTTTTGGTGCTGTGACAGGAAGAGGACGTGGAATGAAATTTGTCTATCCACTATGATTCCCATTCTTGGACATCACAAGCAAGCTGTAGAATGCAGTCTAGGGATTATAGAGCTGATGTAGTGGAGAATGGAGGAGGCAGATGTCAGTCTTTGCACGCTACACTGAAGCAAAACTCTGATTTTCTATGTCATCAACAAATGGTCTGATATTAGCTGCCATATGGATATTTTTGTCATCTAGCTGCTCCCAAGTCCATATCTCAAGCAACTAAACTTATTATATCTGGGTTGATGTTTTCATCCTGAGAGGACCCTGGTTTGCGGCACATGCACAAGATTTGTCCTAATGACTAAGCTGGCTTACTATAAACATGACAATTGTCTGCTCTGTAAGCCTGAAAATAACCTGTTATCTCTCCAGAATTCCTGAAAATTTTATATCGTGCCTCAGTTCCTCTATATTTTTCTTTAGCATTCATATCTCAGAACCAAGGCAGAGAAAAAATTATTTATCCAAATAGGATGGAACTGGATTTTCTTCCTTAGATTCTTTCATATCTTATCTTGACATTTAGTTCAGAAATATGTCATAACAACTGAAATAGGACATTGAGGTGAGACTATGTGAACTCTTTCAAAGCTACTCAGATCTCCAATTATAACTGTGTTGTTGACTTGGGTAGCATGGTTAATGTGTGTGTCTTCACTTTCCTTTACTGTAGATATAAGCTTATCTGTATTGTGAAACTGATGTGTGTGAAGATTTCCGATACCTGATTATAAATTGCTTTCTGAGACCCTCATAAAAAAGGTGAAACTTACAGCCAGTTCCAGGAATGATTATTATCATTAATAACAATGAGATATGCTATGTTGTTAAAGCAGCCTTTTTTCCTTCCCTTGTTGGATTAAGAAACCTTTCTATAGTCTTTGTGTAATCAGAGATATGGAAAGGATTTGGGGATCCTTCAGATGAAAGGGACAAATAAAAATGTGGCATGGATGATCTCAGTGTTAACTATGATATTAAATATTCAGTAACCAAGCATTTATAATTGAGTGAGGGAAAAGAAATTATTTTGTGCTACACTTCAAGCTCAGATTTGCGACACGTTGTGAACAGGGCAGAACAAGCTGAGCAGGAGAAGGTGGCAGAGGTATTCTAAGACCTCTGATTTTCTCTTTATTGGTTACTGTTTCTGAATAAATGTCATTAACTGCTTGGTGCTTTACAACATACTGGTAATAAAACAGAGGAATATGAGTACAAATATAGCAAGTTGGGGTTTTTTTCTCTGTTCAGCTCTACAGTTCATTCCTTGGTTAAGGCAACACCATGGTGACAATCAGCATGAAGGAGAATGTAATGAAAGTGGAGAACCGTGGGCAGATTATGCTGACAGAAAGATGCCTTCTTTCGCTGCACTGTAAGTGATAGTCTGTCAGATAAACATGAGCCAATGTCTTTGAGCTCCCTCTAACAACACAAACAATCCAGTCCAAAAGCCTGAAAAGTTTCAATGTTCAACTGAGGAAAAGTTGCAATGGAATTTTAATGAGAGATGATATCTTTCTACAGCTCTGCTGAAGACAAGAGAGATAACTATTACATAAAGTTATTCAATAAGCTGAAAGTCCCAATGGCCAGCATGCAACATTATTGAACCAAAAGTTCACAGATGTTCCTGCTTGTTTATTTATTTGCTGTAGAGGATGGAAATGTTATAGGTTTTTGAAAACCCCTAAAACCTTCCGTAGTGATAAAAACATTCACAAAACATTTTCTGTTAGTTTTCTTCATCAAATTGGGACATTTACTGAAGACTCTAGTAACTATATAAGTGTGCAAATGTGCATACTTATAATTAAAACCTAAAAGGGCATGCGGGCAGAAAATTTGTTTTTAATTATAGAGAGTAATCTATAAAAGGGAGCAAACCGAGTATGGTGGTGTGTGTCCAGCACAGATAGAATTCTGCAAATGTAAAATATACTTTTTAAATTATGCCATGTAGTCAGTAAAAAGAAAGAAAATTAAAAACTCTGGTGGTACACACAGTACCACACATTAATGATGTGAAAATGTGAAACTAAGGAGCAAACAGCATGGAACCTGGACTTACTGAACTATTTAGGCAATCTGAAGACTGAGATCCTCTTTTAAGAAGAATTATTAAAGAAAATGTTATGATGTCTCCACTAGTAATAATGCTAGAATCTGTGCAGTTTAAGTACTAGTATTTTAGGGACTTGCCAAATTTTACCAAAAGTATTCTGATATTTTAACTTGGTGTGACAGAATAGAAATATCAGGAAAAAAAGGACTTCTTCCAGTATAGAAGGTTCTTTCACTAATTATTTTGATTGTTTTCCCTGCTTTATTCTTTGTTTTGTTTTGGTTTTGGTTTGGTTTGGGTTTGGTTTTTTTTTGTAATCTATTTTAACCAACAGAGTATTTATTTCTTGTAAAACCAAAAAAGCAAAAATTTTTACCCCCCCTGATTGATTTTCCAACTCCACCTGAAAGACAAGGCAAAGAATGGCAAGGCAAGGCAAGGCAAGGGAAAAATATTAAAAATGTAATTTTAAAGTTTTTTTCACATGCAGTCATGGTCTTGCAGTCATCATATTTTGAGATGTTTGAGAGTCCTGAGATTTGCTACTTAGTCTAGAAATTACATTTTTGCACTTAGCAGTAGGAGTCTGTTACAAACTGAAACAAAAGGTAAAATTTTCCAGAACAATACTTCAAAGTGATGGAGTATTGATTATATACCAAAAAATTTATCCAGAAAAAATAAAACCAAACAGATTCATAACCTCAGCTCTTAAAAGACCTTGGATCAAATAGTTATGGAGTTCAATGTACATTAAAAGACCTTCTTCCTTCATTAAAAATCCATTTCATTTATATTCCTAAGATGAAGTTTGAATTTCTTTTTACTTGGTAAGAATAATGTTTTTATTTGTAGACAACATAAGATGGATGATGTCCTTAACTATTCAAAGCTTTGCTTTCAACTGCTATTGAAAAAGCTATTATATGTATAGGTCAGCAGGCTATATTTTGCAAACATGCAAGAGAGCACTGCCTGCACACCATCACAGTTGAATCAAGGCCAGCTTTAAGCTAGAGACTGCATAGCTGTGGCTAGTATTATACTGACTATGCACTATTAAAATCTTTCTGAAAAATTAATCTATTTTTCTTGCTCATCACACTTTTAAAATTTGTTCATACAAGTTTATTCACAGCAGATAGTGAAAATCCTAAATCAGGGTAAGCCTTTTGCTAGTTCCTCCATTTGAAATGTAGCTTTATTCCCTCTGGGAAATGACAGGATTTTTTTTTTCTTTCAATTCTGTCAGATTACATGATTCCATAAGAATCCTAAGAGGCTGGACTATGAAGTTATATCTATGCTAATATATGGAATAGTCAAGGGACCATTCTCCGTCACAGCAGGCAGCTGGCACAGCATAGCTTGTCCCCATAAAGTTAATCTCCCTTAGTTCTAAATCAGTGTTGGCCCACTCAGTTTGTTCACTGGAAGTGGTCCTTGGCCCATGCCAACACCTATGCACTGCCTGACATCACTGCAAGAGACCAGCCAATAGATTTGACACTGTAGATGACAAGACACTAATGCTCAGATGCATGTCCTGGCCTCTAGCTTACTAGTTAGTAAATACCATCCTTCAAATGTTGCCTTTGGCTACGTTCAGAATCGCTATATGCAACTCTGCTAAAGCAGACTTTCATGTCACCTGCAGAATGCTGAGTGATAAGCTCGCTATCTATCAAATTCTGCGGCCATTGTCTGCAGATTTCATTGTTATTGTCACAATGCTTATATGATTGCAAAGGAAACAGAAAGAAACTAAGTAATCAGAGTGTCTACCAAAATAATGACTAGTCATTTGGTCTTTTAAAGGGACAATGTGATACATCCACAGAGATGAATACCAACGTATTGCGTCTCCAGTTTTTGTAATATTTATTCTTGCTTTCCAAAAAAAATCTTCTGTTTTGTCCATACTAGATCTCCATCTGCCCTAACATTCACTAGTGTTCTTACTGAATGTAAGATTGTACTTTAAGCCTATTTGATTTGTGAATAATTAATAATTGAAAATGGATAAATGACAAAACTTGTATAAAAATTATGCTTATAAATGCCAAGGGAAACTAATTCAAAGTAATTTATATTATCTTTGACAAAGCCTGAGGTTCAAAAACTGTTTGGAAATCATTCTTAGTTTTAAAAGACATATGACTATCTATAGGTTTGGTTGCTAAGTCACTGTCTAGGTTTTTCTTCCCTAGAGTAGCTGCAGTTTTATCTACGCATTCCAGATTCCATAGGAATATATGAAAAACAAAGTATATCAATTGAAAATCTTCTAAATAAAAAACCTAAATCATAATCACACCATGCTGCAGCATATTTTCTCATAAAATCTCAATATCCATAATAATTTTTTCTCAAAAGCATCATGAGCAACCAGCTACACAGACTATTATATTCCTCAGAGTCAATTGTTTCCAATCCATCTTTATCTAAAACAAGATAACAATGATATTAATACATTCTTTGCCTCATGAATACTAACAACAAAGATATGAAAATAAAATGTTTTTTTAACAAACAATAGAACATCTAAGATATATAAGTATTAAGAAAAACAGGGAGAGAGGAAATAAGCTGAAAGCTTTTGTCTATGAGTGATCAAAACCAAATGCTCTTTTCCACGGTAATATGAAAGTCTGCATCAATCAATACCCTAGTCCGATTATTTTTCACTCTCATCTATTGTCTGCTTCAAACATTTTTAATCAGTGAACATCCTCTTTTTAATGATGTAAGCACGGGAAGTAATAGCTGAATTGGCTTTACCAGACATCCAGCTAGGGACATGCCACAAAAAGAAATAGAAAATCCAGCAAAAGGGCATTTGGAATTGCATTATTTCGCTGTTCCTTCCAGCTGGGATTGAAAGTAAGCTACCCACTGTCAAATAGCCATGATTTTTCCTCACTCTCCCACTTCACTTTTTACTGACGAAATCTTACAGCTCTCTTGAATTTGTCATTAGTATGAATAAAACTGTATAACTGGATATTGATGCCTCACAAGGCATCTACAAATGGCTAAACACCACATATTTGCAGTAAAACTGAATTTTCTAAGTATATAATGTAATTGTTCCCTGCACTAGAAATGTAAAGCAAAAGCAACATTTGTGCTTATATTTTGTCTGTATTTTTCTAAATTTACAAAAATGTAAATTGTTTTTCTCATTTAAACTAATGCTTGCACTGTTCTACATGGAAATCTTCAATGTAACTGCAACTCTCAGTTACATTATGTGCGCAAGATAACCAACAGAAATTTATAATTCTTATAATGATTTGAAGGTTCCTGAAAAGAGTTGTGTCTCTGATCAAGCCTCCAGGAATTTGTATGGCCCCTCTTGTTGTGTGTATTAGGCAGGAACTGGAGGAATGCTCAGGCTATAATTTCACAGTGCTGCAATTTCACTCTGCCTGATTACAATTCCCACATATATTCTCTAATAAAAGATAAGAACAACTGATTTTTGGTCAAGAGATTAAAGAAGCAGAATGGTACTTGTAAGCATACTTCAACAGAAATGTAATACAAACATTGGTATTTTCTGTTATCTGTACCAATTGAAAACTATCTTGGATACATACAATTATTGTACAGCCAGTATATTTTTAGAATGGGTTACTGCATTACTCTCTATAAAACAGCCTTGTATACATTTTATTTTGTGAGTTGACATAACAGACAACCTGGAGATAAAGCAAGTCTGACAAACTGGCAGGACCTGGATATATAAGGGAAGACTGACACGTACAATATTCTTAAAATAAAAAATGGGCTAGATTTGAAAATAACCTTGGGAATACAGGGCATATTATCATATCAGACAGACTTCATTCTACCCAAGGTAGCAATTGTGTCATAAGGTTTTCTTTATGTATTTTTTCACTCTTTTTGGAGAAGTGGAGAAAGAAGAGACTGATATTTTGTTTAAAGCTACTAAACAGATATAAGAGAGGAATAGTAGGAGTAGCATGGAAATCATGATAGTTTGGGGACATGTGAGCCAATGTTTGCAGCTGATATAGTATGACAAACACTGAGCATGGGGAAACTGAGCCACAAGTGAACATGGTTCTTTTGCAAGATTTTAGAGAATATGACATAAAAAATGCCATGAAAACAGTTTCAGATTAGGTATTTCCACTCTCCATATGTCTTTGACAGGCAAGGAAAAGGAAATTATTCCAGTGACTTGGATATTCACATGCAAATACCAACTGTAGTCAATAGGATTTGACATTTAGCAGACTGCCTGACATTCTTATACCCAAACAGTGGTTTAGAATTAATCCTTTCTTTAACAGAGCGTATGACAGAACATCAGAATAACATTTAAAACATGGGGACTATCCTTTCAGAAGCCAGTCACAAAATCTTTTCCCCCTTTTCTCCACCTTTCCAAGCAATTCTGCACAATGAATTACTAAGTTCAAATCTATGTTCTTCACAGTCTTTGGCAACACAGTCTCAAACTGTCTGGGAAAATTTTTGTACACTAACTATTCCTTAGTGTGACCCTTTAACAGGGATTTTTACCCTTTATGGGCATTGTGGCGGACTCAAAGATGCTCACACAGGCAGTAGGCAAGGAAAGACCTTTAATTAACAACAAGCTTATCTTTTTATAATCTTTTCTTCTGTTCACATGCATATAAACTATATCTTCTTGGTTATGTGTCCTTGTTCATGCTCCTTAGCTCATCTTCTGATAGGCAATTGGTTCCTCTTCTCGTGCTGACAAGTCTCAAAACACCTCTAGTTATTTACTGCTATTCTTCCTCCTCTTCTGCTCCCCATCCTTTTTGATGTTTACATTCCTTCTACAAGTTTTCAGCTGCATCTGCTCAAGGCTGAGTCTGCCCTCAGCCCAGCCAACCTTTACACCTTAGCATATTTACAAAAAGTCACTTGTAGCTGAAAGTAGTGTTAAAAGCAATTGTTTATGTGAAAATCCCTTACTGATTAAGAAGCAAGAGTTTTCTATAAATGTTAATTACTGATTTTGTTCCACCTGGTAAGGAATGGGTGGAAAAAAAGGTTATGGTTCTGTCCCATAAAGCTGCCCTCCCTTTTGTAAACATCTTCATGAAAGAAGCATCAGTTTCTATACTCATTAGTACAAATAACAGCAGCTTTTTTAGCTGCTGGGAAACAATTTTTATAAGGACCATTAAAAGTATGCTTTTTCACAATGTTCCCTTACACTTCCTAGCAGGAAAGAGATTGTCATGAAGATGTGAATAATTTCTCTGAACTTTAGAAACTTTTTCTTGGTGGTCTCAATATGACAGTACTGAAAATACGTAACTAGAAACACATGATACTTACCATCTAAATGGCAGGTGAAGTTCCTAAAGAGGTTCTCTCCTATATATGAGTACTCGACATTGCATATCTAGCACCATCTTATAATTACACTGAAAGTAAAATTTCTCTTGATTTTTCCTATGTCTTCTGAAAATAGAGGTAAGCCTTACACTGATGGCAGTGGGGCTGGGCATGGACAGGATATAACTATGTACAGAGGATTCCTTTAATTTAAATGTTACTATTTAACAGTTCTGCCAATTTGGGAACAAGTATTTATAATTGGTTTACTTTTTGTTTGCTTTCTTCATACATCGTGTCCTCAGCCAACTTTTCATTTTTTTCGAAGACTCCAACCAGGTGGACGTGCCATTAACATCAAATACGGAACTTTGTCAGAAACTTTCCAAAGGAAAGATAGCTTTGTCATTTCATTAGAAAATTTGTGTTAGAGTTCAGAAACAGTTTTATCTGAATCCTTTTTTAATCATAACGCTTGCATGGTCTGAGGTTAAAATAATTCCTTTGCAGGAAATCCTGACACCTGAAAGCCCTGTCATAACATTAATTTAGATACTGAACTTGTGATGAATTTATGGGAGAAGAATTTTCTTTCAACAAAAGTGTGGTTTTTTATTTCTAGAAGAATATGCAGGATAGATTTTCATATTTCTGATTAAATACATTACTTCATACCTTGTTCCTTGCAGGCTTTAAATAACTTTTCCCTCTTGGCTTTTTTTTTTTTTATTATTTCATTATTTTTATTATTTCATTTCCTCTTTATTGATATCTAACTCTCCCAGTGCAATAAGGTCATTCAAATAATGAAGCATCTGTCCGTCTTTTTGTTTCCAAGATTCAATCCTTCCCCCAGTGAGTGACTTCTTCCCCAGAAGGATTATTTCTTTTGGGAATATGTCACTGCTCAAAGTGTCTTAGAAATCCTTCAGTGTTAAATGTGACAACTGGATTTAACCCTACAGTTATGTTCTTCATATTTGATTAATTTAGATACCCTATAAAAATGTCTTTATATTCATTTTTTTTTATGACACCAGAACTCTTGTGAAAATGGAGATGTAATATAGATGTAGTAGGGTCTGAGTTCAAATAGCAATAAAGCCTCTTGAATGCTGATTCTGGTCCACCCATGTGCTGAGACTGCTGTAAGCAAAACTGCTTTTCCCTACAGGCTTTGCATCTACAGTTACTATGACGCTGCATGAGTTAGCTTGGTCTGTTCAAATCTGCCTACAAAACACCATACAAATGTACTTTTGAATGCTTTTTGAATGCTAAAGGCTAGAGACACCTTCATTCTGGGAAAGTGTAAGTGTTGCTCAGCTCCCTTGTATTGAACAAGCAATTCAGAGTGTCATGCTGTGGACAGGGGGATGCACCTGACCACAGAGACAGATTCCTGTCAGTGCTGGTGGTGGTTATGAAGCTTGACCCTTGATATGCTGACCCCATTCCAAGTTGAATTCCTCCTACCTTTTCACACTGCACAAAGAAGACAAAGATGCCTGATGTCACAACAGAGTACAGCAGTGCAAAGGTGTTCAGGATGAACACAGGACCGAAAGGAAGGCTGCTGCACTAGCAAAGTGATATGCCCAAGATAAGAAGCCCAGCAAATGGGGAGTTCAGTTTCAAAATCCACACATTTATGACTAAAGAGAACTTCCACAACTATTTTCTAGCTTGAAAAAAAAAATTGTTCTCCCTTCCTACAAACCATACAATAAAACACGCTTAAATTTTTTAAACAGAGATATTCCAAAATTGAAATATTTCTTGTTTGGAGTAACTATTCTCATGCTTCATTCAGATCTCTGGCACTCCCTTTGTCTTAGTATGAGAATTTCCATCTGTACTTTCTTATTGTGCCTGAGCTATGGCCTGGTACTACTGCTACTACATTTCAGCATTTGACAAGGAATTCCTACGTTGGGGGATTATTTTTGCCTTAATGTTATTTTTTCATATAACTTTTAAGACAACAAATATTAATGTACAGAAAAACATGAACATTTTAAATTAAATTATTTATAGAAGGAAGTGTCCCTATAGCTCAAACATTAAAAAAACATTAAATATAAAGATGGGTAATCACCATTAAAAAAATGGCTTCAAAACCAACAATTGCTAACTTTTGCATTTGTAATTGTATTTGTTAGCTCAGACACGATAAAGAACAATGTAGACACCCCAGAGAAAACCTCACAGTTCAACAACAATAAATAAATGTGGAACAATTACACAGAAAGCTTAAAGGTCACTATTTTCTTTTTCTTTCTTGGGATTTCCCCCAATAACTCTATGTTTTGGAATCAGGAAATGTGTTTGGAGGAAAAGAGGATGCATTCTATGAAACGCAGATAAAGGCTAGTATGTGTGTGTCTGTGTGTGCACCTAATGAAGAATAAAAGAAGGTTAGAGATTATCCTGAAACCAGATTAGAACATTTTATTTCCAGCAAATTAAATTAAACTAATAAATATGCAAATCAAACTATTATTATGTAAATTGCACAGTTTCAATATTCTGTTTGCTGGAGAACCATTTCAATACTTTCAGTTAAAAATTACAGTCATCTAAGTATCATGGATTTTAAGAAGGAATTTCTTGACAGCTTATGAAATGTTGGGAAAATATTATTTCTTTATCAAATTCTATCCTACAAACACCTTACTAACAGATCCAATCACAACTAAAATGCTATTACAAGAAATTAATGGAAGAGCTGCACATGACAGTTACATTTTCTTTAGCTTAATTCATCATGGAAAATGTGCTATGAAATGAATCTGGGCAAAGAGACAATCTTTGTCACTTTCTTTCTAGGAAATCCTCACTCAACCAAATCTTCCTGTCTCTCTTTCATACACACATGGAGATAAATACACATGGTTTCCTTTTCACATTTACACTTGAAGGAGAAATAGAAATACTGAAAATGGAGGAACTTTTTTAACAAATTCTCTTTATTTCATTGAAATCCAGTTTACATAATCATGGTGTCTCTTCAGGTATTTTCCTAAAATATTAACAAGTATTCATAACCCTACTGAGAACAGTTCATGTGAGTATTGTCACTTAATTTTTCATATGGAACAATTTAGCATTGCTGGCTTGTGCTAGGGTAATGGAGGACAGTCTTAATTCATTGCAGGAATAGCTACATACAATGTTTGTGTAAAGTAGCAATATCACTATTATTCATTATGAGAACTAGAAAGTTGCCCTTTGGATGTGACAGCCCTTCCATACTAAATTGTTACACAGGTGAAACTGGCCTTTCTTCTTCACAGTGATGTTTCGGGCAGATCCTATTAGCAAATTTCATGTTGCTAATCACTTTGGGAGATCAACAGATCAATGCCTACTGGCCTTTTGATGACAGTTACCATGTTAATTAGTAACATGAAACAGGAACACAAAGGGAATGTTGCCTAGAAGAGTCCTGACTGGAAATCAAATGCTACATGCACACATTCTCTGGTTCTACAGGACAAGCAAAGGACTATATGACTTCCAAATTTGTCCATTTTAACTCACTGTCATCCAGAAATTACAAGAAATGCTCATCTTTCTCCTATTTCATGATGGATATTGTGAACAGAAGTACTGCAACATCAAGATGTGACAGTCCTAATGATGGGAAGCAGAATATTTGTCAGTCCAAAAAGTGCCTCTAGGATCCTTTCTGTAATTTGTATGACCTGACAGGACAATAAAAGAGAAGAAAAGACCACCACCACCAAAAAAAAAAAAAAAAAAAGGTGAAGAAAACATGGCATATTACACTCTTCTTATTAGAAATCTCTGCAGAATGTCCTGATATGCTGCCCTGCAGAGCGCAATCTCACCCTGCTCTCAGCTGATGGGCTCAGATTGAAGAAGTTGATGGTGCAGTTGATGGAAGCTGGCCATCAACTCTTAAGTTGGAGGAAAAAAATGAGGAGGCATGCAGTAACCAAAAACCCATTCACACTTCTCTAGTCTGATATACACTACATGAAATCTGCTTGGATTCTACAGCCTGGAATGGTGTGTGGAAATCACAAAATTTCAGCTCTAACGCTGCACTTTCTCTGACCTGCCCTTGCAGGAACAGAGCAAAGTGTATGGCTCTGAGAGAAAGAATAGATATTTCTAACAACAGGAAACTGTACTATATTACTTCCTATTTTTAATTTAGTTAATAACCAAAATAATGCACAGACTCTATGCTTCTTTGCATACTTCACCTTAAATCAGATACGCAATAGGAAATTTGTAATGGGCTCTCAATTATGGCATCCATCTTTCCCCTGTGGGGACAGGAAAAGTAACTTACTCTCTCCCATAGAGGAGGATATATAAATGGTGTCAGTACATGACTCAGTTTAAAATGCTCTCAGCAGTGGGACTGGAATTTCCTATGTTTGCATTACCCAGACTACTAAAGTTTCATTTTGCAAGGAAAAACGACATTTCAGTGAGGATGACAATTAACAGTGTGATTTTAATGTGTAAAGTCCTACTTATCCAACTGCCTGCAGAGGATTTATCATAGAATTTGAGATCATTAAGGACATTGTGAGCTTTGGATGATGGACAAATGTGGTTATTGAAACTGTATTTATATTTGCATAACTAAGCAACAAAAGCAAAAAAATAAGTAAGCAAAAGGGGTTTGTAATTTTAAATTGATAAATCACTCTTTTAATTAACTAGTCTGAATAACACAAGTGTTGATTTGTCACCACTCTCCTCTGAGACATAAAATAGAGATTTTATTAGCAAGTGGGTGAAAATTGCTATCGTAGCTTTGAAAGGAAATCAGACATTGCTTTTCCAGCAGCAAATAACCCTGAGCAGAAAGAAGTCTGCGCACGTATTAATTCTTTAAAGGTTCTGACACTTTCTAGAAGGAACAATGAACATTAAGATCTAGAGATACACTGTTGCCACTGATGTTTTTGAATAGCAGATGAAGCCCAAGAGTCATGTGAGTTTTCAGGTAGAAACGCAGGATGGACCAAAGCAATCAGAGAGGCAAGTGTGCAATCAGTGTATGATTGAGATTATTGTGGGAAAGATAATCAGCAGTTTCTGTCTCTCAGGAAAACTGTTGACCTGCACAGCCGGCATTAGATTTTGCTCAAGAGGCAGAAAAGCAAACAGTAAAAAGTAATGACTGCTTAGAGATGGAATGGGGGGATAATCATAAACCAATTAATCTAAAAGAAGCATGACTCCAGAAGGGCCAACTATGGACCATACTATAAAAAGTAAGAAAAATAAACCTCCATTTTAATTTAAAATTAAAAATATTTAAATAACAGGGGAAAATGTAAATTAGTCTTTCACTTCTGTGCAGAAACAGAAGGCAATGTGATCCAGCCAGTGTATGTGATATATAAATAACAAGGAAACCAAGAGATAATGTCAGACTTCAACATTACATATTCAGCCAAAAATTCTTACGTTTAAATCACCTAAAGGAGGTAGGAATGATTTCGGTTATCCACATACACTTACTCCATATCTTCTGAGGTCACCAGATGTAAGATTTTCAAAGATTCCTTGAGACCCTAAACAGCATTGCCCTGCAATGAAATGTAAATCTCTGTTACCTAATTCAATTCTGGAAATGAAAAAGTTTTCCAAGTGTTTGGGAAACTATTTTCATCCTTTTATTTTCTTAGCTCTCCATGTAATGACACTATCTGACTATACAGAGGTATTATAAAAGCAAGAATATATTAATAGAGGAATTCTTTTCATAGTGATCACAACTAGAGAAAAATATGGATAGCTGGATGGAATGCTTGAGGTGACAAATAGAAGTAATTTTCCCTGATTTATAAATGACATGTTGCAGACTAAGAAATACTTAGTGAAATTTTCTCATCTCATTGCAATTTTTTTCTATCATAGTGGGAAAAATGAGAAAGAAAATCAGACTTTTTAGTATAGGAAATATCTCCTGCATTAAAGAAATAAAAGTCTGCTCAAGAAACAGCCCTTCCTGTGCAAGTTCAGACACGCTGCAGGCTTTCTCTGTGTCAGGAGTCCCATCTACCAATATCTTCAGAATGTTGTAGATCGTGGGACTAATTGCCCTAACCCTTGTTTTTTTAAAACAATACCTATGATAGGATGACTAATTGAAATTTTGTGTTGCGTGTGCTCAGCCTCACTACACTGTGGGCATAATTTGCTGTGCAGCAGACTCAAGCTTCACAGAGATGGAGGAAAAGCTAGTGAGAGTTCCTGCACAGTATGTGTTTAGCCCCTTACCAGATCTTTGCCTATTTATTAATTGTTGTTAATTTTCTGCACAATGCAGCAAGAAGCTAATTTTAAATAGGACATATTTCTCTAAGTATACTAATTGATTAACTAAATATAACATTACATCAGCTGCCTTTATTCTATTTCAAAAGCTCTGGCTTTAAAATTTCATTGAGAAATGATACCTGCAGACACCAAATATTAATTATCACTAGTGTGAAAAAATTTCTATAGAATTAGTGCAAACATAAAATTCTGCGTGGGTATCTACTGTTATGTGGGATGAGTTCTATTTCTAACATCTACACTGCAGGATATTGAGATATCCAGGGTATCTCTGAGAAACAGTATGCTCAGGATTGCAGTAAGAAACAAGAAAGACGTCTGGGCTGCTATTGTCACCCAAAACTTGATTGAACTGCAATGAAATATAAATCCCTTTAAAGCTGCTGTTTCTGCCATCCAGGTAAAAAAGAACTTTCCAAAAGGACTGCCACAGCGACATATAATCATCAGCTACAGCTCTGCCTAAATAGCTGGAACTATAAGACAATGGAAGGTCAGGAAGAAATGTTAAGCAACATTTCAGGTGTTGGGCTTTGTGATTTATTAAGCTACTGAAAATCAATATGAGATCTCACAGGTGCCTGTGGCAAGACTACAGGCCATACGAGTAGCATATGAAAAAAAATCAACTTCATCTGCCAGAAACATGTGGACAACATTCATTGGAAGACATTACAAATGCTAGTACACAGTAGCTAACCAAGAGATGCACACCATTTTAGCTTCACTAAGATATGTGGCATCCAAAATTATATATAATCGAGGTCATTAAATAGGGTAAGAGACTGAAGCATAAGATCAAAAGGAAGTGTAAAATAGATTTGGCTGTCTTTTACCTAACCAAGGAAAGGATGGCACACTGATGAGAAATCAGTCCTAAGGATAAATTCTAAATATTTAAAATACAGAAAACCTACAAAAGCTCTTTGAGCTGTGCCAGAACTTAAACTGTATTAGATGGATGTATCTTACTTCAGATTGGAGCAATGAGTCAAAACAGATGATGAGGGTACCAGCATGTCCTGCTGTGAACCAGGCTGTGGAAAATTCTAATATCCAATACTGCCAAAAGAGACAATAATAGCTAAATGTTGTTACATATTTTTTTAAAATGTGCAAATTACTAAAATCAAAATTATTTTTATTTCACTTAAAGTAATGGGGTCTTCAATATGCTGTGATCCCACTGAAAAAAACAAAAAAATGAAACCCACAAAAAACCAAGCTTCAATATGAGAGCATTAGTATTTCAGCACGAACATAAATACGCTAAACAATCCTACTCCCTGTCATCAGCCAGTGCCTTCTTTACTGATGCTTTTAGTTTCAGAATTGTAACTTTCATGATAATGTACAAATGGGAATACTGAGGCAGATATAAGACACGGCTGATCTCCTTGGGTAACAGGCAATACATCATCGAGCCATACAATAATTTTTATCATTTTGAGGGTGAAACATATTATTAAAATTGATAGAAGTAAAGAATAGTATGGGTTGGAAGGGACCTTTAAAGGTTGTCTAGTCCAAATCCTATATTCGATTGTCTAGATTTCCTCTAAATCCCTTCTAGTAGTTCTAAAAATTGTTTTACTTCATCATTAAGGGGAGGCCTGATAATTCATTCATTATCAGAACTGTAACCATGCCTTTCTTTGCAATGACTGTAAGAGGAGTTAACAAATTCAGTTGCATACATCTGAAGCCAGGTGAAGTGAATCTTCTCTACACTGATGCCTTCATTGATACCTGCAATGCATACTGTTAAGATAACCAGGCTAGCTCTTGAAAGCTGTATTTTCAGCATTGCAGGAGAGTGTGGAAAAAAAGGATATAATCAAATAGGAACAAAAAACCTGAGTGCTGTCAGCTGCTACGGACACACACACAGACAAGAGAAACAGCAGATCTCTGGCAGTAGCTAGGAAGAGTGCCTAAAGGGCTAGAATTTCAGTGAGGGGAGGAGAGAAAAAAGGATGTGCAAATGCCCTAATTATCAAACACCTTCCTACCACTCCAAATACAGCGGAAGCAGTGCATTAACATAGTTCTGCCCAGACTAATATACTCGGCTTCCTATAGTGAGTCACAGCAGTTTTAACTTGCATAAAAGTGCTACCGTGGTACATGGAGGTTCAGTCTTTTCACACTGAGCATTCCCAGTAATAAGCAACCCTGGATCACTGTGGCAAATGAGTTTCTGATAAGGCTATGAGTCATTCTGAGGGAACAAAAGTAGCCTGTTTAAGTCTCATTGCTGTTGACTACACATACTGAGTATGAGTTTCAGAGCCTTTCTGTACAAAATTCTCTTACTGCCTGCATCCAGATTAACCTGTTGTTATTATTTTGCTTTTGATAGGATTTCTATAACCAGGTAAAACTCACTTCATTATCTGTAGTAGTCTCAAACAATACATAAGCAATGCTCTAAGTATTCAGTAATATTGTCTAAGATTTCAAGATGGCTCAGATTTTAAGATCTTCCATCTCATCTTTTAAGTTAAAGATTTCGAATTGTTTTATAAATATTATTTATTTAAGCCTCACAACACCTTTGTGAGCATTATCAAGGCAATTTCCGTTGCTGTCACACAGTTTTAGAATTGTGATGAAAAGCAGTTCAAGGGTCCAGGCATTAGAAATCCCAGCTGAAAGCAACTGCAAGTACATTTGTGTAGAAAGCTAAAAAGTACAGAAATTGGCCCAGAAAGCAGCATAATTGTTTCGTATTAACATTCAAACTGAATGGCTTTATACGTGTTTCTTCCCTGAAAATAAACAAGCCACATTAGTAGGGAAGGTTTTTTCATTGAAAAGTATTTTCCAATTTAGAGGGAAAGATGGAAAAGGAGATCTATACCTCATCATCTTCTTTTTTTTTTTTTTTTTTTTTTTTTTTTTTTTGGAGAGAAGAGGATCAGAGACAAAAACATGGTAACTGGCATGGATTGAAAATAAGGATCTCAATTTCACATCTTTCTGTGCCTCTCTCTGCTTTCATTTAAAATGGGTGTAAGTTTTGAAGTAGAGGATATGATATAGATGGTATGAGTAACTAAATCAACCTTCTGTAAGTGAAGAAAGGTGTACACGTGTCCTAGTTACAGCAGCTGGGACCAGTTTTTCACTATTTGGGTGTTTAACAAAACTATGTATTCTTCATCCTCTGCGTCATTTCTGATGAACTGATAATAATGAATCATTTGCAGCAGCTCCCCAGGGCACACCTGACACCTCAGGCTACAAGTTGGGTGTTAAAGAACCCTGAGAGGCACAGGAATGCTTCTGTCTTCACACCACTGACTCATCTGTCAGTAACTCCTCTCTGAGGAGGCATTAGCACCTTCACATCCAGCCTAAAGGATCATGTCCTTTATGTGCCATCAAAGATTCCAAAACTGTCTCATGACTCACAGAGTTAAATCACCTATAGTGAAACTCCTCACCCTGGAGGAGGTACTGGGCATTCCCACCTGAACCTGATCATGTATAATCTTCAGGTTTTGGGACTTCGAGTAACACTCTTTGGATCCAGAGGAGGACCTGAACCTCAATAGGACTGTGACTGCCACTCTCAACAAGACTGTGACCATCATCCTCACTAACAGGTTTTCCTTTCCCTTTACTTTGCACTCAGGGGAACCACGTGGCACTCAGCAGAGGGGTTAATGAACATCATTCTCTTTGTGTCCCAGGGTGCTGGGTTATACATCTGGGTTTTGCAAGTTAAAACCAATTTTTCTCTGTATCATTGTATATATTGTGGGGGTTTTTTAGTAAATTGTAATTCTGATTTGTAATCTCTTCTGAGTCGGGTTCATTTTTCCCACCGGTTTACCTTTAAACCAGCACAACATCAGAGGAAAAGCTTATAAAGGAGGCACAGAGAACTTTGTGTACTGGGCATGCTACAAACTTACACACTTGTGTTCTGTATTTATACTTATTTTACTTATTTCTATTATAAGGGATAAAATAGATTTAAAAAAGGGTTATCCCTCCATTAGAGAAATCTAGCTAAAAACTATCAACTGCAACTTTTGCCGTTGTCCTCATTATTGATATAGTCCAAAGAGCTATATTCTGCACAATCCAAAGTAATAAAAATGACTAGGCTTTACCACTTGAGAAGTCACAGGGAATACTTCACAGATAACAGACAAGGTGAGGATATAGGCAGCTTATAAATTACCAGTATGATTACCATCATGCAACATTGACTTCAGTCCTAATGAGTTAATCAAGGGAGGTATCACACATGATCTATTTTCTCAGACAAGTTAAAATTCAAAATGTAACAAGACTCTGCAGATGAATCACAGAATACAAGTTACTGAAGATACTTTAGCATATGTCATTTCTACATTCTTTTTAACCAAGACAACTAGCTTGTGCTTTGTGAGCTTCCATTCAGAAATACTTCAACAGTAACAAGTGACTGATCTAAGAACTTAACTTTGTTTGTTTGTCAAGGAGCCATAATTATAAAGAAAAGCAAGTTAGGTTTCAATATAGAAGGGCACAGTATTTCCTCATCAGTTACAGTATTTATTTCTGTTCTTCATGAATCGTAAGAAAATAGTGGGATTATTTCACAAGGAAACCATGGACTGTCATGAGATGCTATTAACTCTCACGTTCACTTAACCAAAACCTTCTTGGAACCAACAGCCATACAGTGAAACATCTCTGCCTGCAATAGAGTGTAATGACAAATGACAGTGATCATACTGCTGTTCAGTATCAACAACAAATATTTAAACAGTGAATGAACCTGACAGAAGACCTTTAAGATGTTGACAAACTCTATATGAATAAACTGAATGTTTACAACACATCTAATGATTTCATCAATCTTAATTGTAATTGTGACTAGATAAAAGGCTCACATACTCTAAAAGTAATGAAGAATATGTCAAATGATTGAACAGAAGCAATTAACTTCTGCACAAATATTTGCTGTTTTGCAAATAATCAGAAACTGGAATAAAGAATGGTAGTTACAAAAGAGTATTGTTTTCACAGAAGAAAATTCCTTACACAGCAACTGTAAGTAGTAAACTCTTTGACTACATTTAATATTGAAAGTTTTGCTCCCTCCACTGTAGGACTATTTAGAAAAGACCTTGTATTTTAAATATATACAAGCATTGGTCAATATTAATAGGTTTATAAAATATTTGTTGATATTACTGACAGTATATTCAGTGTTAAGGCCAGATTGGATCAATCTGGGGCAAAGATTGGGCAAACTGGTCTAGTGAAAGGTGATCCCGCCCATGACAGGTAGTTGGACTGGATTACCTTTAAAGGTCCATTCTGATCCGAAGCATTATATGATTCTATGATTCCATTGGTTGCACTCTTTATTCATCTATATAAATGAGAATTATTCCCTGTGGATTAAAAGAAAGCAAATACAAAACTGAATACAATTGTGAAGAACACAATTCCAATGTAATCAGAAGATCATCCTCTTTACTGGAAGACTCATGACTTCACAGATCAGAAAAAGGTCTGAGGCAGGCTTTGATTTTAATGTTTAATGTTTAAAGAAAGATGAACATTTTTGACATTTCTTTTTGAAAGTGGTTAAATGGATCCTATAAATAGATCCTGTAACAGATTATAGGTTGGTCCTGATGATCTCAGAGGTCTTTTCCAACCTAATTGATCCTGTGATTCTGAATGGTATAGAAAAAAAATGTCATAATGCAGTGGCCTTCAAACCTTTAGTCAGACAAGAATATTTGAGTTTTTGAAGATCAAATCAGTTGTCTTCAAATATTTCAATCATCATGGCTAGGCCTTGCGA
>VWZG01003559.1:0-171394 GCA_013396735.1 Grallaria varia
TTCAGCCAAATATCCACCAGGTGAAGAGCTCACAGAAACCATAGCAGGCAGAGGCTTTGTTCTGGCTTGATTTTGTATTTCAATTAATATAATTATTTGTGTGTTTTTCATCTTTCTATGCAAATAATTTATAAATAATAAATTCAATTATTTTGTACTCATACAGTGGGAAAAATGGCCCATGGGTTATTTAGCTTTTATACACTCTGCCTGTTTCTAGTGTGTTATTGATTTTTAAAATACACAGACTAATGTTAGTAGTAATTATTTTCCTTCTGTATCACCCTGACTTTGCTTATTGATATCCCCTTATTCTCACTGAATTTGGCAAGTGTTGTTTCAATTTTGGTATTTCTGCTTACAGAGAGAAAGAGACCATACAGAAGACAAAACTTCTCTATTTGGAGGGCATGTGATGCTAATAACAGATATTAGATATGCCTGAATTTAATTGACAATATATTTCTTTACCAGATTGTAACTGAAACAGAAAGAATTGGTAATATTTTAGATCTCATTAATAAAGACCTCATAGAAGATACAAAGTTAGCAAAGGACTTACAACTGAGTCCTTTCAAATTAATTGTTTAAATTAAAAGAAAATGTTTTAGTTGAGTTTTAATTTGTATAAAGGGGTATTCTAGGAAACCAATGGAATAAATAATTCAGCTAAGTTGTGGAGGTAAACACTGGAAATGGAGCAGACTTTGAAAGACTTCGAATGAGTTTCGCAACTTAGTAAGAAACAAAAAAAACTGTAAGGAAAGTCCCTTAAGTGGAGGATAATTCTGACAGAATATCAAGACTAGAAAAAAGGATTGGTCTGTGGCAAAAGGTATATCTGAAAAGTCAATATTTAACAGAGAAGTGAGACTTTGCAAAAGTTAAGTTGAAATAGATCTCTAAAAGGAAAAAAAAAAAGGGAATNTAAAGAGAAAAAAAAAAAGGGAATTAAATGCAAAAGGAAGAGGGAATAAGTTTTGGAGCACTGTCTAGAGAGATAAAATAGTGATTGGTTTTGTTTCATCTACAAACTAGTATTTTGACTCAAATATCAAATTATTTTAAAATAGAACATACGAGCAAGAAAAACTTCCAGAGCCCCAAATTAATTTAAGTTGTGGGAGGACAGGTGATTTCCTTTCTAGAACTTTAAATAAACTCAATGAAGTTTTTAATCCATTCATCAAAGCAGTGGTCACACATTTGAATCAGAATATAGAAAATTAGTGTAATGGGAAAGGAGAAAATACATTGCAGCCCATAGTTTCAGCTAAATAGCATGCTAAACTTAGAACAACTTTGAATGTTCTTTCACATTTAGGTCATGGCAATAAATAGAAAACTGTATAAAATTCAACACAGTTTAGCAAAGGTAGATTGTACCAGAGAAATTTGATAGCTCTTTTTTAAAAAAAACTGACTCCCTAAGAAAAGAAAATCTATTCTCCCTTTCCTGACTGAAACATAATAAGCATTGTGCTGGACACTGTGGGGATTAGTAAAAAAGCTCTGAAATGGAATGTACCTGTTTTTATGGGAGATGACAGATTGTTCTAAAGAGGTAACTGTCAGGTCAGAAGATTATTAATGAGTCCTTCATGTGGGTTCCCAAGATTCACTCTGCTTGGTAATGATCTTAGCACAAATCATTTCTACTTGACGTGCTCTCTCTCAGTGAAATTACCTGATGTCACAGCACTGGGAAAAGTTTTCAGTATGGGGAGGATGTAAGTGTGCTGAAGACAGCAGTGCGTAATCTCAAGAACTGATGTAAAAGAAAGATAATTAAATTGAATCATGCCAAGTGGTGTGTTAAGTACCTGTAACTAAGAACAAGAACTTATGCTATGTAACTGCAGCTCATTAACTGACAGGTGAACAATATTTTCATGAAGTAGTCTTATATAAGTAAATTTATGTGAAGTAGTTGTGAAAAAAAGATAAACTGAAAAAGATGTGCAGGACTAGCAATATCAAAGGAGGTGCTTCCTTTAGATGCGAAAAATATGAAAGTTATGTGCCAAAGTATACTGGAATACTGCATTTGTGTCTGTTTTCCTGTGTTAAAAAAAAAATAATGAAGATAGGTTCAGGAAATGGCTACTGGAATACTGTAGGTAATAGGCTGGCATTTGAAAAGACTCTAAAAACTTGTCCCATTAAGCCTAGAAAAGTAAAGTCTGAGAGGAGACATTATTGTAATCTATCAATTGAGGTTAAGACCAGAGAGGGAAGATAATTAGGTAGATTAAAGGCAATTGTTGATAGAATAACAAATGAGTCTGAATTGACCCTCTATAAATTTCAGCTGAAAACTGAATAAAGTTACCAACCTTCAAAGCCATTAAGCTTCCCTCCTAACCCTGACTTTGTGTGATAGTCTTCCCATAGGAATAATTTTATAAGTGAATCTTAACCGAATTATGAAAGGGAATTACTTTATACAGTTGTCTGCAGCAGCCATAGGGCTCAACTCAGAAACCCAGGACCTCTTCCTGTGATTCAGAGGAATGTGCTCACAGACAACACTGTGAGATTCCTGATTTAAAAACCTATCTTGACAGATAAATAGGGCAGATCAAATCCTCATTTGCATGCAGAACGCATCGTGTAGTAAACTGGTGCTCCAGGGCTAGACTGTGATTTTGAACCTACACCTGGCCCAGATGCATTAAAGCATCCCCTGCATTGCTCCTCAGGCTATGCAGAACCACGGTCGTGCTCTCTTGTCACCTGAGCAGGTGGTTGGATTATGCATCAGTATCTTCAGCTGCCCTTACCCGCACACCACAGCTGAATGATGAGGCAATGCAATTTGCCTCTGGTGTTGAGGGACGCAGAGGAGCGAGCTTGTGGCAGATGAGGACTGTATCAGTGTTGTGGTTAACACACCCCCGCCGGCTCAGGACCGTGCTGAAAGGTGGCGTAGGTGTATCAAACTGTAGCTGTAGATGTTTCCTGAAGTTACATTGTGCTTCTCTCAGCACCTTGAAAGTGTCATCTACTTCTGCGCTTGTAAAGTGCCAGGATAGTCACATTCTGCTTCGTGACTAGCATTCCTGGAGTTAGTACAATACAGCTGACAAATGAGTAAATTATTATTCATCCAATGATGGAATCATTTATATACAGCTGACTAGATTTCACAGAACTAGAGGTGATTGTAGTTTTCCAGTGTTTCTCATCATTTCACTACCGTTTCTTAAGTTGGAAAAGATATGACAGCTCTGTTCTAACTAGTTTTCTCTATGGCATGCAGGTACTAAATGTGGTCTTTTCAGTTCATGCTATTTTTCTAGTTATTAGCAGACTTGAGATAATTCCTGAACTATGTTTATCAAATAATGAAAACAAATTTTGCTTGATAAGGATAGAGGAGATCATTAAAAGGGTATGCTGCTTCATTCAAATGATTTCACTGGATGGACAGAAACATGATTTATTTTTCTTCCTACTTTTCATCTGTGCTATTTTAGCTACATTCAGATAATCCACTTACTTTCACTCCAGTCCTCACCTGGAACAAGTGCAAGGAATCAAATCCATCTTTGCCATTGATCATTCTTCTCTCCTGAAAAGGCTAATAGGAAACTAATAGTTTGAGTTGTGCTTCTGCAACTGCATATTAGTTATTTTTGAGGCATATTTTGCACCTCTCACTGTGTATTGTGTGTCAATGATTTGTCCTTGACCTGGCTTATTTTTGCCAGAGATGAAGTTTTTATCCCATTGCTGTTTCCTTTCTTGTCTATAACTGCAAAACAAAATTTTTCTTCCATTCATTGTCTCACTCATCATCACTATCTCCAATGCTAAAAATAATGGAAACCTTTTTTATGCCCAGAATTTTAGTAAAGTGGCACATTTTAGTGGTAGGAGAGTAGTTTTCCTTAGTTCTTACTCTCCAGTGCCTCACCCTCCTCATGGTAAAGAGTTTCTTCCTAATGCCTAATCAAAAACCTGCCCTCTTTCAGTTTAAAGCCATTGCCCCCTGTCCCATCACTACATGCCCTTCCCAAAAGCCCCTCTCCAGCCTTCCTCTAAGTCCCCTCTAGGTACTATAAGGTGCTGTAAGGTCTCCCCAGAGCCATCTATTGTCCAGGATGAACACCTCCAACTCTCATCCTCTGTCCGTAGGAGAGGTGCTCAGGAGCTCTGATCATCTTTGTGTCCCTCCTCTGGATTCAGTGCAGCAGGTCCATGTCTTTCCTGTGCTGAGGACCCCAGAGCTGGATGCAGCACTTCAGATGGGATCTCATGGAAGTGGAGTAGAGGGGCAGAATCACTTCCCACACCCTGGTGGCCATGCTGCTTTTGATGCAGACCAGGACACGGCTTTCTGTGCTGCAAGTGCATGTTGCCAGGTCATGTTGAGCTTCTCGTCCACCAACAGCCCCAAGTCCTTCTACCGAGGACTGCTCTCAATCCATTCTCCTCCCAGCCTGTGTTTCTGCTTTGGATTGCCCTGACCCAAGCGCAGGACCTTGCACTTCACCTTCATGAGTTTCACACAGGGCCACCTCTCAAGCCCATCCAGGTGCCTCTGGATGGCATCCTTTCCCTCCAGCTATGTGTGGCTGACATACTTTCTGAAGGGACAATGGATCCCACTGTCCATGTCACCAGCGACAATGTTGAACAGCACTGATCCTATTACTGACCTCTCAGCGTATCCATATTGTTCATGACTATTAGTACTTTTAGTGTGTGATAAAATCTCTAATTAAAACAGTAAGCAATGTATGTGCAGAAAAAAAAAAAAAAAAAAAAGGGACCACTGGAACGGAAAAGACAATAACAAAATTACTCCTACTGAAATTTTACCTGAGAGCTATGGCAGTGTTCATGGAGGTAGAATGCTAAGTTCTGCTTTAATTAGAACTGGTTCAGGAGAAGAATTTAGTCAATAAGAAATGAAAGGAAAGCCTTTCAATTGCCAATTAGCAACTTCAGATCATGGATATTTTATGAAATTCTGAAAACATGGGTAAACATGCAGCAGCAAGTGTATTAAATTATATGAAATTAATGATGGCTTCAGGGGCAGATGAGTTTGGCTGGCATTTAATCATATGTTTATTTTGTTATATAATATATTGCAAGTCATTTTTACACAGACAAGTTTCGATGGGTTTGATTTTGCACATTCTTACATTTGCCAACTGTGTTCCTAAGTTTCACCACTTTCTCTCGTAGAATGGTTCAAATGAAAAGGACTTCCTGATGTAACAATTTAGAAAGACAAGGCCATATCTTCCTGTGCACTTATGAGAGAGCTCTCTGAAGCGCTTCTGTAAGAAAGAGTTTTCCAAGGCAAATTTTTTTCATAAAACTTTATCTAGGATACCTCCTATAAAATATTTTAAATTAATTATATTTGCCATTTTGTTAGATCAGAAATATTTTCCTGCTGATTTGGGCTGAAAGCAACTTGCTTAGATAGTAGCATTTCCTGTTGACCAAGAATTTCAAATGTCATCAGTTCTAATTTTTTTTGAATCTCATCAGGAGGTTTTTCCAATACTAATTGTAGCCTAATGCCATCCTAGTAAAAAAATTTTAAAAAATATATTCTTTAGACAAATCTTTGCTTATTTTCTTCTTATCATCAGCTTTTCTGTATACATCATAGCTCAAAATATGTTTTTGCGTTCAGCCAGCAATAAGGATACCCTGTGGTTCTTTCTTTGGATTTCAACAGCTTCCTAAGAATTGCTGAAGTCTATAGGCAGATTTTTTCTTTCTTTTCCCATCTCGTCCCTAGGTATCAAACAGAAAGTAATTACTGCTTTCTCTCTCCCTTATACTGTCCTTCTCTCCCCAGTTTGTTTTATTTCATGTGATATAAATGCTGATGTCAAGTTCCTTCTTTGGTGAAAGACACAGAAGCAAAGGCAATATCAGCACAGGTTTTCAGTATTGCTTCAGTTCTTATTTGACAATATGCCCCTGCTGTTTTAAGAATCAGCTTGAATAAGCAAAGGTAGTGTGGTTTCCAGAGGAGGATATTTCTTGTCTTGTCTCATTACACCAAGTCGTCACTTGTTAATGACTCTCATGTTAAAAATGTAAACACTCAAAGCATCACCCAGAAACCTCAAAGAGAGGTGGTTACTCTGGGGCTTGCTTATCTTCTCCAAAGAAAAACCACTACAAACCTTTCAGCAATGAGAATTACATTCTTCATCCTTTTCTCTCAGCTTCATGCCATCTTGTCAAGTGACACAACACCCCTCCCTACCTTCTGTCCAGTCTCACCTTCTCATTTGCTTTATTCAGCTTGCTGGAGACTTCCTCAGGATTCTTATGAGTTCACTTCCCCTCTCCCTGTGTGTTCGTAATTACCCTCTTTGTCCCTCTTTACCTCATCTAATCAGTTCAGCCTTGTGCAGCATCTGATATCCAGTATGTGACCTATTTTGGGCAAACAATTCCCTTTGCAGGAAAAATAAGAATTCTCTCTTGGGGAATTTTATGGATACAGCTTGAAGTATATGTTTGTATAAGGCAGTCTAACCAGAAGATGTCCAAAGAAAAAGACTTACGGTATTTTCATTGAATATTTATAAAACCTAAGACTCAAAAATTTAGGTTTTTTCTTAGATTCTAGTTTACTCAACAGCGTTTCAAGAGCTAATTAACTAGACCTGATCTTAGGTTCCCTTAAATTTCTGTTAGATTTAATTATACAGGGAATGCAGTTTCTTACATTATTTTGTTACTCCAAGAAAGCCTCAATACATTAAAGTCAGTATCAAACAAAATAAGAAACCTGAAGTAGAGTAATTGCAGGACTTAATAGAGAGTTGAGAAACAGAAATATGGTAATGAAATGCTGAAAAATAATCAAGAAAGCAGAAAAAAAGTTTTGTTTTTTAAAGGAAATATGAAAAAAGAATCATGAGGTCATTGAATTGAAATAGTGATACTACAGAGGATAAACAAAGAGTAAGACTAAACAGGGAGTTGAGAAGTTTTGCAAGGAGATATAGAACAAATTAATTTACTTTTTAGTAATGGCTAATACCTAGGTTTACTTTAGCAATGGGCATTAGGGTACGATGGCATTAGGACTGAGTGGCTGCACTGCTGCTGGTGGCACACCAATGAGATATGAACAACAGGTGGGCCTTGTTAGGAGCCATTAATCATCCTATTTTCAGTTTGGTACTGTGAGGTGCACCTGGAGCATTGGTCCCTCACCAGCATCCTTTTTGTGGAGGCAGTGTGGTATGTCACCTGCTATTCCTCACTTCTGCTTTAGCACTTCTGTTGGCTTCTCCATCCTCTGCAGGAAAAACTCACAAAAAGTAGAAGTTGATCTCACAATCTGCTTCTGAGCTGGGAAAGCAGAATGTGACCCAGTATTTTGGATAGGAGAAACTTATCCTGTAATGGGAAAAGCAGCAGTCCTGGGAGAAGAGAGGCAGAGAATGTGGTGATACATCTTACTTCATCACCTATCTTCCACCACAGAGAGTCCCCTGCAATGTCTCTAAAAGTGAAGGATAATGTTTTCTGAAAGGTAAGCTCACACTGAACAGTTGTAGGTGCATTCTGGTGTCAGTTGTACCATCTGGAAGAAAGACTGCTTTATACATTTTTACGGTCACTCTGAGTTTTCTAAGCCTTAAGAGGAAAATGGTAATTTTGATTTCTTGCATTATTTGGTCAGAAGAGTGATTTTTTTTTCTTCCACAAGAAGATGTATTTTAACTGTAGGGTCACAGCACCAATACTACTGTAAAAAGAACACCATTAAAATGGCATGTTGTGGTAGGTATCACTTAAAGTATAAAGTACAAAACTAAAATCTGAAGTGTTAAATTTCTTCTACAAATTGTCAGATAAAGTTTCTGTAAGACCTCAGTGAAAAAGAGCTGAAGGAATTCAAAGCAAAATAGAATTTTAGTTTTTAAATAAAATGAAAGAAGCTGTCCTTGACGGGGGAAAAAAAAACATACACCCACAAAAAAAAAAAAAGACTAGGAAATAACCTGTGACAGTGTTCTGAGAATGGATGTAATAAGAGCAAGCTCAGATGGAGTAGTCTTCTGATTTTTGGTGTTAGAACTATGACGTAGGAGTTGACTTTTTCTGTAAAGGAAAAATGAAAATAGTTGCAGGCATGATGAAGAATAAATTGATTAAGTCAACACAGTAGTCTTTTTAATCATTGTGGAGAGGGTAAAAAATTTTGTGAAGGCTTATCAGGCAAAGGTAAACAGAGCTACAGACTAACTGTACACTACTGATCAATACTGACCAATCTTGAATTTGTCCTGCTGAGAGAGTAGGTGGGATACCATGGGTGTGAAAGATCATATTCAGTGTAAGAGCCTGATCCGGAATCTTTCTACCTGTGGAAAATCAATACAATTACTATCGATAGAAGTAGTATGAGTGGAGTAAATAAGTACAGGATTCATTCCTGTAGGTGGAATACCTTTAATGCAGTTTCAGTGAACATTCAGCCACAGCTGTGGAAGGTGCTCTATCCTGAAAATACTGGTCCTGCTGCATTTTGCAATATAGTATTGCCTGGCCATGTTTCCACTAGGAAACATGGTCTGTTACTGGTTTAAGTATTCTCATGAGCTTACGAATTTCCAACTGGCTCCTTTGTAAAGCTGGCTTAGTGGATTCTTGTTGGGTGGGCAAGGGAGAGGCTTTCTGGAAGTATAACATCAATGTGGAACCAGGGCAACTCATTAGTTTAAATTAATTTCTTAATTTTTGTCTATTTTGTAGCCACTTTAAATAGTGTGGAATTTAATTTTTTATAGTGGGCAAAGCTGAGAAAGAGGGCTGTTCTTTTTACCTATTTGTAGTGACTGATTTTGGTATGAAATCTGGAGGAAATCTTACATGTTCACTGGGGTATCATTCTTTGAGATAATTAGGGGTTTAGTCATGTTTTCATGTGCTCGTATTCTTCCATTTCAATTTCATTCGCCCAACAAAAATAATCCTCCTTTAAATTCAGTGCCGTTTGTAGAATTTTGCAGCAAAATTAAATGAAAAAAGTAAGCCCTTTTATATTATTTCATAAGTTAACACAGTAAATTTAAATTTGAAAAGTTTCATGAAATACAGTTATGGGAGTCTTGAACAACAGATGGTGGATAAACACTCCACACTTTGAAATTTGGTATTCATAGCACTTGTTCTGTTTGAGTTGTGGGTTCACTTTCTGTGGATGACTCACACAAATATGCCTTCACAGACAATGCAGAACAAACTTAAGTTCAGATCTTAACTTTTCTTGCTTTTCTGACTGTGTTGTCTAAATTTTTCTAATGAAGCAATCTGACTTGCTGCTCTGTGTATGCTGTGCTACTTCATTGAAAGGAAGGTGTTTTTATTAACTGTCATAATGATTTTCAACTTTGGGCAGCATTTAAAAAAAAAATCCTAATTATTAAGAATCATTGTGTGAAGCCAGAGTGGCAGTGAGAAAAGATTAATTGGTTCTTATAACTCAGTAAGTTTTAAAAAAGCATTTCTTAGTGAAATGGGTTAGTCACATGTATTTGCTTGGTTTCTCCAAAGTGTTCTTTATTCATCAATGTTAAATTTGACTGGGAAATAATTTAAAAAACTAATTTAAAGTATCTATTGTAGAAACATTTGAATCTAAATGAAGCAAAGCTCTGTAAGCATCTTGTCTCAAAATGAGTACTGAGCACTTTGGGAGAACAGAGGGTGGATGGTGATGCCAAACGTAACATGTTCCATTCTTTCTTTGGTATTGGCACATGTGTTGGTGGTGTAGGCTCAAAGATAAGGCATTTGTAAAATCAAGCTTGTTATAAAAGGTCAAGTCAAATATCTTTTACCCAAGTGCCCAGGCATTGAATTTGTCTAGAGTAATATTAATCTGCATGTAGGATTATATCTCTAAAATCTCAGTATCATGTTGCAGTTTTTGGCACAAATCTAACAAGTTGCTTGAAGCAAAAGTTGAAATCTTGTTTGGTAGAGTCACGTGTAAAAGTTTTAATTCACTTTCCAAAGCTTCAGCAGTTTCCCTTCTATTATTCCAAATCCTCTTATCATTTTACATTTGTTATTTTAATAGCAGATCGTGACTTCGACAGAGAATTACATTGTAGCCACTTGTTACATTAATTGTAATGCAGGTTGCAGCACACTAGTATTTTTGTAAACTACTTCAACATTGAGTAACTACAATGTGACTGTGACACTGAAGTCTAAATCTTAATTATAATTTGCTCTCTATAACTACATTATCAAATAATTTATTTTTCTCATTTTATATTTCAGTGATTTAAAAGTGTTAAATCATTAAATGCATTGACATGTATTGTCCCCTTTGTACTGATGCATATAGTTGTAATAATTGAGGATAGGCAAAGCCCATGGTGTGTTTCTGAATCTTGAATAGGTGAAAGGGACAGACTAATACTTGCCTACCATTGTGTGTCGCTGACCTCCATGTTGTAGGAAAGAAAGGTGTTAAACCTTATAAATCCTTATGGAAGTGACTGCAGGAGGGAAATATCTGGGCGAGGTTAATATGGATCAGGATTCTGTAAGTTGTTACAACTGTACTGGCAAATGCCCCACCTGATTTTAAAAGAGATCAAGAAAAAAGGGTCAGGATATGTTTTGCTTACACATGCACAGCCACACCCCCTCCCACACATACCCATATTTTCAATTTTCTCATCATTGGAAAAAAGTCATTGCCAGAAATAAAAGATTTTATTTTATTGAAATCTTGAGCATAGTCAATGTACACAAAGCTATGGATCACTTCAGGCCTTTTTAAAGCTGTGACATTGCTTTACAGAGAAAGCTGAGGCAGCCATTGAAATGGATTGCTACGTGTAGAACAGCCCCCCTGCCCCCCCCCCCCCTTTCCTGTTCATGCATCCCACCACATCTGATTACTGAGAAAACAAATACATTTTTAAAGTTTTTTCCTCTTAAGACCGGACTTTAACAGGCCTTTCAGTTGTCTGCTGAAAAGCTGTTTGTTAACTCACTGATTGTTGTTTTTGTTCAGAATCTAAATGCTTCTTAGGGTGTCAGCTTTGGCATAGAACAAGCATATGCATGCCCTGGATATTTATTTTAATATATTACCACTAAGACAGTACATCCCACATGCCTCCTGTGTCAAAAGTACTGTTCAGTGGACAGATTCTTTTGATTACGTTTGTATGTATCCCATCAGTTTCTCAATAACAAAAGTCTGTCTTTAACTTCCGTATAGATCTTTTTATTTGTTGGATAACTTTGGAGACTATGTAGAAGAGGTATATACATTAATATATGTTTGATGTTAGACTAAGTTGATGCATATCATGGGAATGGGGAGATGCTTAATGCTTAGGATGACCATGCTTGTGCTTTGAATCAAATTTTAAACAAACCTAAAAAAAAGAAAATAAATATTTAATATTAATGAAAATAACAAAAATTCCTTGTGTTAAATATTTTGGAGCAATACCTGCCATCTCTGTAGTGAGTTTCCAGAAGGAGTCTTGAGAAAAGCCACTAAGGTTCCAGCAATTGTTTCTTCTAATTGTTTCTACCTCTGGCTATATATCACTGATGGCAGCGTGAGAGCTGGATGTGAAACGCTGTGTCACCAACTTTTTGGAGGTATCTTTTTATTTCTACCTCCACTGCACACTGGCGGATATTTTCCCTTTCACGAATTTTCTTGCAAGAAATACATTAAGTGAAGGGAAAAGAAAAGGATTCGCAGTCGTCATAAGAATGGTTATCCACAGTGTGGGAAAATGGGATTGACATGCGTCCTCTGCCTGATATGTAACAGGAATTTGCCCGTGATGAATTCCTGACTTTGCTCAGATGTGTCTTTCTCCTGTTGGACCTGTTCCACTTTGAACATACAATTATATATTCATTAGATCAGTGACAGTGTGCCTCGTGATTAGGGCACTCCTTTGAAATGTAAACCCCAGTGGTGCCTGTTCAGAACAGTAGTTTGGTTCAGGTTTTGCAGCAAAGATGAGTTCCTCATCACCGACCTGCTGGTTATTCTGATCTCATTCTCTCTTTCTTGCTTGTTAAAACCTTTTCTTACTTCAATTTTCCCTCTCATTTTAGAGCACAAATTGCATGCCAGGACTAAGAAACTATTAAATGAAGGTTGATTGCAACTGATAAATGTATATGAAACATTTTGACTTTTGCCAATTTGCATGTTGATGAATTGCAACGCAGAAGTGTCTCTTTCTCTACAGCATAGAGAGTGGGTATATGGCATGCTTACCCTAATTGAAAATGTTCTACTGAACATGCTTTAACAGCCAGGTAAAATGGGTGCCACCTATTTTGTAAAAAAAAAAAAACCAAATGCACAATCATCCAAAAAAGATCTGATATTTCCTCATTCTTGTAGCTCTATGTATTCTGCTACCCATCAGGATTTTAGGGGTGTTATTCCCAACAATTTTAGTACGTTGGTAATACTCAGTGCCCTGCTTCAAAACTCACTATACTTCCTTAGCTCTTAAGGGGATGTGAGTATTCTCTCTCCTTTAGGAGGAAGGTATGGGAAGTAACAAGTCTTGAAGTAGAAATAGTTAATATGCATGGTCATGAGTAGAACAGAAAGGGAAAGCTTTACTGCTGGGGGTACTTAGAAATGCAGAGTTGGTGATTAATAATTGCTTCCTTCTCTGAATTTTTCCCAAATTCTTGAAAAGTAAAGTAAGCATGGAAGGCAATAGTAATAGGAGCATCCTGATGATTTTCTGTGAGTGGTTTATAAGGAAAATTTCAACCCCATTTGCATTGCTGAAATGTAGTCAGTCACACAGTCCTTTTCACTTTCTGAAGGGTTATTTTTCCAGCTTTTATTTTGCATTGGTACTGTAGGGATGATATGTGGAATGCGTTCCAGGAACACAGTAGAAACCAACCTATAGTTTTTCATGCTACAAGTAACAGGAATTTCAGCTTTATTTCTGAGAGTGGCTACTCCTGAAATGAACCAAGATATATCTTTAGTGATGGAAAAGATACTGCTAATACTAAGAGAACTAGATCTGAAATGTTAGGAATTAAGATAAAAGACTGGATTTACAAAAAGCACTTACTTGTAGCCTGGGTGATTCTTTTGAAATAAGTGACAATTCTGTCAGACATCACGAGGAATATGTTGATTATTTTTGAAAACTCTGCTCATCAAACTAATTACCGTACTTAAATAGGCTTATCTGTGTGTGAACCACATCTGTGTTTGACCCAGAGGCATCTCGGAATGTGTCTTTCCATATAGAGTCTGAGGTCAAATGAAAATGTCTTTGTTGACTTTTGCTCTTCTTGGTCACTTCTGGTCTAACTTCCCTTCTTCTGGTAGGAAATTTGGCTTAGCCTCTCTCTCTTCCCCAGTCTGCTTTCCTACCACCTCCAAAAAGGCAAAAAGGGCATTTGTACAGCTGGGGAGGAGAGGACTTTCTTTTTCCATGAATCACAAGACCTTTATTTTCTCCCAATGAATCGTGGACAAACAACTTTAAAAAAAATGTAACTAAACTTGGAAATTGCTATTAACTTATCCTAAGTATTTTTAATATGATTCAATATAATTCATTACAATGACACTTATCAGAAGTAGGACATGGGAACTTTAGAATTCGTTTGAATTTCTAACAAAAAATATCTGATATTATATGTTATTAGACCAGTACTGTTGGGAATGGTAGGCTAGTTCTGTTGCACGGTGTTCTGTGTATTTATTTATATATATGTGCATAGTGCATTCAGAACACTACCAAACATTTTACACATGTTGATGTAAGTAAAGGAAAAGTGAGTCTTATCTCAACTGATTTCTAGAAGGGCAGGAAAAGTTTGGCCTGCTTAAAGATTCCTCTTCACTTCTTCCTCCCATAAGGACACTTGTAAGATTGATTTTTCTGATGTAAAGAACTGTGCATTTCTCATTTGACAAAATTAATTTGTTCAGTTTCAAAGAACCCTGTGAAAGTTATAGAAGTATTGAAGTTTTAGACATGAATTTCTTCTGACTTTTAGAGAGACCATGTTAAGAAAGTCTCTGCACTTAAGAATATACAGGTAATGTACATCTTGGAAAAGGAATTTTTGTGAGGACATATATATACAAAACATTTCAAGATCATATAATTATTAAGATAAAATTCAGAAAGAGACTGAACTATTCCTAGTCTGGCAGCAGATTCTGAAACATGTTTTGTATTTGTGACATTTTTGTTTCATAGAAGCAAAGGACAATTCAGTTTGGAAGGAATTTGTGGAGGTCATCTAGTCCAAGCTCTTGCTCAGAGACAGACAGCTTTGAAGCTGTGTCAGATTGCTCAGGGTCATAGCCAGTCAGGTTTGCTAAGACTAAGAAACCAAATGGACATTGCAATGAAATGTTACAATGTAATAGTGCAAAGTTGGGGAAATGGTGAGATTTAGATACGTCTGTGAAAAACAAAGAGGAATGATTGCATTTTTTAATCATTCTTTGTATTTCTTCTCAGTAAAATCTATAAATTAGTATCATAGGGCCTGAAAGAAAATTCTTAAGTGTTATTCAACATATGAATGTGTTTCAAAAGCTTGCTTTAATTTATTTTAAAGGAGAAGGTAACGCAAAGCTCTTCATGCTTAGCCACTGGAGTAGTGCAATGATGGCAAGGTAAGTGATGCAACAGCAAGAATACTCGGTCATTTGCCTCTAGGGTTTGTGTTTGAACTTGTAAGCCCTAGGGCTTTTAAATTCAATAATAATTTAGCTTTTTATTCTGGGTTACATGCCCTGAAGATCATGATTTTAAATAAGGTGGCCAATTAAGAGTTTTACTCATGTATTTCCTTTCATGCCAGATTGAACTGAATTGTAAGAGTTGGAAAGCAAATATTGTCAAAATCCTATAATGGATGTAAACATTTCAGAATTTTAACCATAACAATTAAGCATATATGTATTTCAGTAATGAAATATAACCCAAGAAATTGTTGGGCTAAAGTATGTTCAGAATATGCGAAAAAAACCCCCTGAAAACAACAAATTGCAGGATTAGAACAACTAAATACACTCATTTCACATCTGTGAATATGAAAGTCAAGTGAAAAAGAGCAATAGCTCAGACAGTAGCTTAGAACTTACTTTTATTCCAGCACTTGTGATACTTCAGGGATCTCAAATTCCCCTAGGTGCTTTGCACAGCAATTCTATGGTGATCATGTAATCTGTACAAATAAACCTATTTGCACATGCAGCAGTTCTTCAACACAAAAACTTGGAGGTACAAATTGTTGTAACCAAGGGTTTTTCCACATAGTCTCAAGACCTCCATCAGGGTTTTCATAGCACTGAATTATTAGCAGAAAGGGATGAGAGGTGTCATCATTAGAGAGGAACTAAAGTCAGCAGTAGGAGTTTTCTTCTTTCCTTTTAATTGCTAGCGCTATGTGCTGAAACCCTCTTGCTTTCCACAGCTTCAGTAAAATCATGTCTCTGTTCCCTAAGTCCTTGTACAGAACGTGACTATCTACTTCTGTCATAGAGTTACATTTAAACACATCTTAATTCCCTCAGTTTTTGCAGATAATTGCATTGTGAAAGTTTCAGTGATGATCATGTCAAAGTTTTATAAGTAGCTTGTCTCTTGAATAAGTTTTGCTATTCCTTCAATTTCTTTTAGTGTTTTACTCTGACTCTTGTTCTTCCTCATGCCCCTTATGTCAAGTCACTATTATCACTTAGTGGTTTCTTTCCTTTCTGACTTTTTCACTTTTGATTGTGTAGCCCTGGGAGCTCAGAAAGCTCTCAAGATCTGGTTGATGAGAAATCTAGAGCTAGCCTGGAGTGAGACAACATGACAAACAAAGTTTTTTTTTCAAGGGAAGTGATACTTTTCACTGCACAGAAGCAGCATTTCTCTGCTCCAAAGTGCATGCATCTGTGTTTTGATGAAACATTTTGGATATTTAGTTTTCTCCCATATTACTTTTTAGCTACTCATCAGACTGGGTTTTGTGACATTTGTTTGCTATCACTGTATGTAGCCAACTAAAGGAGGACATATGTTTTCTCACTTCTCTGAGACAGACTAGGCAAGGTCATATGCTCCCATGCTGCTGGGAATGACAATTCCTACAGATAATAGTCAAGTAGGACAAGAAATACTTTGAAGAAAAAAAATAGGCATACATGTCTGTCAGAGGCTGTTAATGTGAGCTTGATAGAGATACAGTAGTGAAACCCAAGCCTGAGGAGAGTTCACATCCATGTTTTGCATCAGTCTGTGTACAGAGAGAGGACACACTAGTACTTATCGAGAGCTGCTTCACTTTGGAAGGGGTTTTATTCCTTGTCTAGATTTGCTGTTTTACAGTGTTGTAGATTTCACGTGTAATATGAAAACTCAAACTCCTTGGATCTTTTTTAAAATTCATCTTGAATGCTGTACTTGATCTATGCAAAGCTGAGAGAACAGCATCACTCTACAGATAACAAGTGAGAGTAAGGATAAGAAGCAGTTGTCAAAGCAGGTGTAGTCATGTGTATTGCGGTTTTGTAATGAATGTGCTGAACCTGACAAGGGGCTTGAAAACAACAAATGGCACCATGAGAGATCTGAAATCTGTGCCATATGGAGCGTAATATAACTACGGAGTCTCAAAACGCTGACTCTGGGGGTGCACTAGTGTACGTGGGAGAAGTGAGAATTTCATGAATTATGTTACTCTTAAGTAGATTTGAAAGTACAAAAGAGTTCAATAGCACTCTGATAAATATGCAAATGTTCTTGTTCTCTGAATGAGACAGAAATGTGGCTTTGATGTTTAGGCTTTTGAAACTGAACCTTTGGACAAAACCCTGGAGAAGAAAAGTACAGTACGGTATAGCATGAGCAAATACCTGAAAACGTTGCTGGGATGGATTGAAGTCTAAAAACAGGATTAGATGTGGCAGGATTAGAAAGTTTTAATGCTAGAGTGGGAGGCAGAAAAAGAACCACACGCTGTATGGCAGGAAATGGTTTGGTTACTTAGCATGTATCGCTCTTTCTTCAGAACATAAAAACAGTGTAAGTATAAATGCCAGACTGTGAAAGAATTGTAAAGCAGAATCCTGTCTTAAAGATCTTAGCGTCTTGAGTAGGTCGGGTTAACAAACATTTTTTATCCAAATCCTGAATTAGATGAAAGTGGTTTGCATATTATAAAATCACCTGTTTGTCTCAGTGGCATGAAGCTGTCTGCGATGTGGCTGTGTGCTGTTGAACGGGACACTGCTGTGTGATGGGTAATACCCCCTATATATATATGATCTTAAATTAAGCATGGCTTAGTGAAAGGTAGAAAAAAATACTGTACAGCTTCACTGTTGGGTGAATAAAGAAGAGTTGTATTTTTTTAGGTGAGAAGTACTTTGTGGAGAAAAACCTTACTGAACAAAGTCTGCAGAAGAACTTAGAACCCACTGATCATTCCAGCAATCTCACATGATCATCCTCTTTTTCAGCTTGGTATATCTAGAGGTATTTCCTCCATACAACCAACTTAGGTGCCAAACTAAGTAACCTTATCTGCTTTAACACAGAGGAAGAGAGAAAGCCTATGAAAGACTACATCAGAGCAGCAGCAAATTCTGGTCTGTATCTAATCCTCCCATGACTGCTAATTAGGGTCAGAGTTTTCAATCTTTTGTCTCATTTGTAGACTATGGTACTTGTTTCACTCTGCTTGCCAACAGCATTTACGTTTTTTGGGGTTTTTTCCTTTCTCCTTTTTTTTTTTTTTTTTACAAAAAGAGCATAATTCCTAAACCAATACCACCAGTAAGTGCCTCACTTACACAGAATGAGAAAGTGCCCTGCCTGTCACAGCCAAAGCTGAAAAGCTTTAGCATTTTGGTACATGTATGTCAAATTTTTAAATTCTGTCAAATGCATGACAGGCTTAAACTGCCTTCAGAGGATGTAACTTACCTTTGTATTGAAATATTTTGAAATTTTGCATGAACAAGGGAAAACCAGCATTGCTTGGACTAAAGAAAGGCTAGAGTTTACTGAACCTACAAATGATTAGTGCTCTTAAAAAGCTGAAGGATAATTCCCATTGTAAACTTCAAGAGACTTTTTAAGAAGCACCAGTAATGAAGTTGATAGGGTTTTTGACAATTGTAACAATGGAAGGCAGAAAAAAATATAGCATGTATTTAGGAATTTATGAATGTGTCAGCTATCATTCTGTGAGCATTTTCTTGACTAAACTTGCTCTGACAAAACCTGCACATTTAGGCAACAATTCGTATTTTAAGATCATCTGTAAAAGATAGGAGAGAAAAGCATTCCACAAATTTGGCTGTGAACATCAGAGTAGAGGTAGGAAGCCTACAGGGGAAAAAAAACCCAAACAACATCTTGACAGAAAATTATAAGTTTTCTAGACAAAAATGAACATACAATTATCTTCTTATGATCATGTGGTTTAGCAAGATAATTTTTAAGTCTTGAAATTTTACAGGGGAACAAGAATTAATGCAACATTACAAATCACAAATTGAGTTATTTATTATCTAATTAACCATATGATCTCAAACAATCTCATACAATAAAACCTTGATGTTTTTACTTGGACAAAACCCTGGAAACCAATGGAAAACATATTGGACTTACATTGATTTTTTTATTAATGTGCTACTATTTATTATTTGCATAGTTCAGCATATTACAGCTTTACTAACACTAACTTAAATTCCTTAAAAACTGAGCAAAATGGGTCCCTTAAACCAGGAAACAAACAAACAAAAAAATTATATATAAACGCAAAGATCATTTCAGTAATGGTGACTGTAAGAGTACGTGTTGTCACTGCAACAGCTTTCAACCTCTGGAAAACATTCTGGGAAATACAGTTCCTCCTTCTGTCTTAGACTTTCTGCTGACTGATGGACTCCGAAACAGGTTTCCTTTATTGCCATGACAGGATGAGGTTGCAGCAATAGTTAAGTGAATTCCGTGCAGTTCTTGTCTATTTTTTTTCTCATGTAATGCTAGTGATCTTCAAAATAATGTCACTTCAGAGGATTGAGAGGTTATTTTAGGAGCACTGAAGTAATTAACTCTTTGAAAAGCATCTTTGTGAGTTCTTCTGTCACCTTATTGATAAGAATTAAAAAGAAATTAAAATGTTGAACAATTTCCATGTGACTGTTTAATATGGTAAAATACAAATCACTGGGCCCTTGTATGGGAAAGTAATCAGTCTGCTGTTGTTGTGCATTTCTGATCTTAATTCTACTCATTTCTTACACTCTTCTGTGATATTGTTAAAGACTGAATGACTTTATATCATTCATAATCAAACTATGTTCTGAGGCAAATGCAGCCCTTGAGTCGAGGAAAAAAAAAAAAAGAAAAGACAAATGGGACACAATAATGAGGAAATTAATTTTGGGAGTGTACAGGAGGCTATCATCCATGGAAAGCTGCAGTGTCACAGGAAAATAACTTCAGAAGCTCTTGGTGTAAACTCTGCTTCCACAGAAGTCAGTGTGGAGCACTTCTGAGCATTACTCTCTGACAAAATAAAAATGCTGCAGCCTTATGAAGTTGCAGCCTGATACATGGCTGCACATAGAGGTTTGTAAAAGAAGAACATAAGATGGAAGGCTAAGCAAGAAGAAGGATGGGTCTCATGGCCTTCTGGCTACCCAAAACCATTACCTGCTAGGGAGTCTTACTTTATTTTTGTGATCCAGCAGTGTCGAGGGAAGAGATTCCAACTGGCCACAGCTTTCAAGTTTTATTTTCTCTCTCTCACTTGTGAATCATCCATCATCTCACTCTGACCTCAAGTGTTGTGTTTCAGTGTTGGGGGAAGGTGTAACACCAATCATCTGCAAATTTTGCCCTGTCTCTGTCAGAGGTTGTCTGATCCCCTGGGCCCAAAGAACTACAGCCAGGTCACTTCCCTGCTCAGGCTGAGCTGTAAAGAACTCAGATGGTCCTTGTGGAGGTGCAAAGCCCCATCAGAGAAAGTCATAAAGGAGGCAGGCTGGTGTAGTAAACCTCAAGAAGTGCTGACCTTCCCTTCAGAGGAGAGCAGGAAGATATCCTCAAGGGCTGGGCTGGGAAGAATTGTTTTGATGTGGTAGTTTGACCTAATTTTCTATGTTTGAAAAGTAAAGCTGAGCCTAGAGAGAAATTTGAGGTTGGTGATAAATCTCTGAGAAGCTTGAGACAGAAATCCAGCAGTAATAGTAGGAAACTGAGGCAATGTGGGTTTTTTAAGTCAAAATGGGCACATTGTGCTATGCTAAGCCTTTTGTTGTGCTGTGTGCATGACTGGAGCCTTACAACAAAAGGCGGGGAAGCTACTGAGAAACTAAACTAACAATTAAAAAGTACGTTCGTCCATCTATTGCTGTGCAATTTTATGCAAATCTTCCTTATATAGTCAGTAACTAATTATATGAGGTTTTTATAGTAGTGGAAATTGAGAGCTTGGATAAAGAGATGGAAAGATTTAGGTCAAGAGATAATTTAGCTAATAAGAATTGAACAGAAAATTATTTAGATATGAACCCTTATATAGAATCATAGAATTATGTATATTGTATATATTACCTATTTCAACATGCAAATAATGATGCTTGAGCAATGCCATTAACGTTTGCAGGTCTGAGTCTTGTTCAGGTGTTTTTGTCCCCTGCATGTGTTTTGGGATTTTTGCATAGATCACTTCTCCTTGAGAATCCTGAAACAAAACAGGCAAGCATATTTAGGCCTAAATATAAATCTCAGTTAAAAATGATCAATGGAGTATTTCAAAGGAGGAAGACTTCTGTTGCTTGGCGTCTCTTCTTCTCTGTATCAGCTGCTACTCGTTCTTATTAAGCATTTATCTGCATTCTCAACAGGCCTCTGAGCTCATTGTTAACTTGCTTTGTAAGCATCCAAGAGATGTAAGGCTTGGAATAGAAAGAGGGCAGTGAATTAATTTGACAGATACTTATGGGGAGCCACTCCCAAACATGAATCAGCATGAGGGAAATTGTGAATGTTCCACCTTGGAAAATGCCATGGCTAAATGATGGTTCAGTCATTGTTTTGGGCTGAGGGATTGCATTTTCGTTGGTTAACATGAAATGGGAGGGAGAGTGATATGCCAAGAAAAGCTCTGAAGATAATTACCACATTCTTTTCTTGTGGGATGGGGACAAAGGAGTTGCAAAAAGTAAAGGGTGGAGAGCCAACCCATGTGGACATGTTCAGGAAGCTTTGCAGTAGTAGACAGTACTTATTTGGAACTTAAAATTACAGCTTGACAACTACAATGAGTTTTTAATACAGCAACCATATGCTGGTGAACCTGCACATGAGACGCAGAGCATGGAGGGAAGCATGAAGGAAGAGGAGAGATCAGTACATCAGTATTGCTGCTCAGAACTGAAATACAGTGGCTTTTAAACAAGTGTTATTTATGGCATTATTTTTCAACCCAAGGCTCTTAAAAAGACCGATTTACCCATGAGTGATTGTAGCTGTGTTTTCAGCCTTGTTGGCCTTGGTCTGAGGTACAAAGACAAGAGATTTTTCCATGCAGGCAATGCAGACCCTTCAAGAACTACAGTGTTAAAAAAGGTGTAATTGCTCTTAGCTTTTGCAGCGCGGTTTCTGGTGCAGGAAAGCCTTGAAGGGATATACCTGGCTGCCGAAGCAGCTACTGCCTGACAGCTTGTAGATCCTGTTGATCAAGTCAAGGACCGTAGCCAACATAATTGCTTGAAATTTTCTGGGTACAGAAGTGCCAGTGAGGAGTACTTCCCTGTTCTTTTGAAAGGTTACTCCTAAGGGGCAGAATTGGAATAGTCTTACAGTGTAACAGATGCACATTTATGGATAAATGTCAAGGCTAGCACTGATTCTTCTGAGAAGTCTGTAGCAGTTTTACCTCATCACTGCTTACAGTCAGCATTGCTATACTTTTTTAGCTCTCAAACGTTAATGGGAAAAGATGGGGTAGGAGGCAAAGAGTGCAGGGAAAGTGTGAAACCTTTTCAGAAATTATTTCCTCCTTAAAACTCTAATGAATTTTGTGATGAATTAACAACTAAGGACACTCCACATAACAGGCAAGATTTGATAGTTTTTAAAGCTTTTCAGGCACCCTCTTTTATTATGATACAGCTGTTTGTGTTTTGTGCTAATAATTACGCCCAGATTTCTCCTTGCTACACGTTTTGGGGATTTGGAAATCTACCTCTCTTTTTTAAATCTCTTTGAAGTTAAGAAGAAACACAACAATTCTATTTCATTTTTTGAGGTTTGTTGTTTTTCCTTCTTGGAAATCAAATATTACTCAAAATGTCTAGAATTTTGCCCTTGGTTTTACTAGTGTTTTAAGGCTTTTGTTCCAGGCTTCCCAAAGTGTATATAAGTAGTCTTTTTTTCCTTCCAATGTGTTGGACAATTCATTAATAATATGACATATAGAAAAGTTTTCAGGAAAATATTCTTAAAATATTTAGAGTGTAGGTATTACTTTAGAATGTGCTGTATAATAGGCATGTGATAAAACATAGGAGGAATAACCTGAATCCTAGTGATGAAAGGGAGATTAGAGATTTATAATGCTGGCCTGGAGGTGTTTACTAACTGTACAGAAAATATACACAGAGTGTTTCAGTACTATAATGTTTTTCATGTTTTGGATGGATGAGAAGTGTTAAGATTCATGTAGTCCTGAATTAATTTCCTTGGATTATAAATTAGTTCACAATTATATGCCGATAGCATATGATCTGCAGAGCTGAATATCTCTTGAGCAATGAGAACTGCGTCTCTTGTGAATGTAGAATACTGATAACAGATTTGAGAATTTGACATGCTGCAGGCAGGCAACATACAGGCTTTCACACACAAAATGCATGTCTGATCTACTGATAGAAGTATGGTTCAAAAATGCAGATATGAGATTTGTATTATATTATTTAGAAAAAGAAGTATGAAGGTGCCATTTTTATTAATAACTTTTCTGACTAGAACAGGACTGACCACAAGCAAGAGTGGAAGAAAAAAACTCCCAATAGTCTGTGAAGCTGGTGAAATAATTCTTTTAGTGCCCTGAATGTATCCATTTGCAGTAGCGTACATATCCTGCAATATGTATATATAGATGCATGACTATGATAAACCTGAATACCCAGCTATAAAAATACTTTTAGCCAAGAGGCAATTAAAGAATCAAGTATTGCATTGAATTCTATGACACCCCCTATGCACAGAGGATTTTTAAACCTTTCTCTAAATAAGAAAAAAAGTTATTCCTTCTGGAAAAATAAGTTAATTTACACAGAAAAAAAATAATAAATAATGTATACTTAATGTTGACTTTTACAGAAAAGTGTGAAAACCAATATGCACTTCCAAAAAAGAATTAGAATTGTGGGTTTGAGTTGTATGTGGAAAACAGTGACTTAATTTCTAAGTGTATATGTGTGTGTACATGGCTCTTTATCTTTTATGTTATTCTCAAAAATAATGGAAGCAATAAATAAGATTGAGTAGATTCTCATAATTTATTTCAAACAATTCATTAGTAAGACGAAATAAATAGTCTTGTTTTGTGGATTTGTGGGGGTTTTTTGTTTGTTGAAGCATATGAATCTGGGCAATGATCCCTTTTCAACAGAAACTAGTGCAGTAAAATATTTCAGCTTTAAATGGTTTTCACTGTTTCTGTTTATAATGATGGTGGTTTTGAAAGTGTTTTTTCAAAGCTCTGAAGTGTTTTTAGCCTTTAGCTCTCGTTGACTTGAATGAATTAATATTGGAGTTCAGATGCTAATTTATGTGACTGCTTTTGAAAACAAATTTAGGTCAAATCCTGTTGCTGTAGGAGTATCCATTAACTCTGTCATTAACTCTGGGAAATCTTTGTGTTCACAGCCTCTGTTCTTTAACTGACAATTAATTTTTCCTGACTGAGTCACCTGCCTTCAAGTATGGAGTTGCCAAATAAAGTGCTTTCTTTAAGAAGCAAGGATAGTTTGCTTGCACACTGCAAATGAATTCTGTAGAAATCTAGTATCTGAGTGATGGATTTACTTTTTACTATTTTTCCAGGGGAACTCCGGCCTGGGGTTCAGTATTGCCGGAGGAACAGATAACCCACACATTGGGGATGATCCTGGGATATTCATTACTAAGATTATACCAGGAGGAGCTGCAGCAGAGGATGGAAGACTCAGGTAAAAACAAACTTATTATGTATGTTTTGAAATTAAAAGCATGATTATTATAATTACTCTCTAGGAGTCAAATGCCAACTGGGTTTTTTATGGGGTCGGGGAAGTAAATGACATGACTAGAGTCTACTTTCTGCTGAGAGAGCTGATTTAAGTAGCTTAAAGCAACTGAATAAGGTTAGTTAAGTCCTGTATAAAGGGGCTTTTGACCAGTTACTTCCTTTAGCGCAAAAGGCAAGGTGGGGACAGGAGGAGGAGGAAACCAGTATATCTGCATGCAAGTCTTCTCTGCTTGGTTCATGGCTGAGGAGCTACACTTCGTGGTGTTAGATCTTAAAGCTATCAAGACTTCCCAAAGTATAACCCTGTTACTAGATAACCATAGCTATTTGTAGAAGTTTCCTGTTATTTCATGTTGCTGTGCAGTCGGGATAGGTCAAGAAGCGACACGTCTTCTTCAGAGAACAGGAACTTTATTGCGTCAGAAACTGCGGTTTATATAGACGTTAGTATCAACACATGTCCATGGACCATTGGTTTCTCTATACATAAATAATTCTTAACTGGACACACAGACTGTGCATGTCACTAAGCCATGACTCAGCACTTTAGAGATCAGCTTTCCGCTCTGTGTCACAGTCTCTCCATCCGTGTATATCACCCTGACGGTGTGCAGAAGTTCCTAGTTCAGTCCAGCCATTCCACAGAGACCCCAGACAAGCTTGGCCCCCCCACAATTTCACTGTAATGGTGAGCTGTGCTTACTGCTGCTTCCAAGCAGGGTATTTTTGCTCCATGAGGATGTGGAGGATAAGCTCTGCGTCCCAAGTCATCTCCAGAGTAGTTTATTGCTGTAGCTCCTGAAATGGTCACACAGGTCACTTGATGATGTTTTCAGCTATATGGTAGCATATCTCTTAAACAAGAGAAACCTCAGGAGTTCTTGTGCTTGTCTTCCTATATGGACGGAATGTAGAAAGGCTTCCGTCTATCACAGAGGCTGCAGCCTGTTTGTCGGTGGTGAAACCTGCTGATGCTCCAAAAAGACAATTTAACTGGAAAGACTAGGGATAAAACTCTATGCTTTTATGATCTCAGCACTGAAATCAGCTCTGCGAGCCTTTGCCAAAAACAGATGGTTTAAAATTCATGAAATGAAACCAGATGGTAGCAACAACATTTTTTCCCAAAGCCTTTTCCTTTAATCCAAAGTTAAAAGTAAGTGGAGTAGGCCAGTTTTTAGGGCAAGTTTTGGATATTTCTTATGCTGCATTAATAATTTGATTTTGGAAGTGATTCTTTTGGGCTTTTTCGCTCTGATAGTGATAAGGAGTCATGGTGGTTGTCAGTGCCTGGAGAATTTACATTTTAACTAAGATTGCAGTTAAAAGGAGCAGGACTAATCTCATGTAACTTTATGACTAAAGAGCACCTACCTAGCCCTAAGCTTAGAGTCTCCTAATAGTCAGTGTAGAAAAACTTTAAGCATTTTTAGGTTGTGATTCATCTCATCCTAAACTTCATGTCTAAAATAGAACAGAAGAGTAAAAAAGCCTGTATTTTCATTGGTGACTCAAATGAGAAAAGGAGTTTCTTTAACTAGTCCAGCTGCAATGATCTGTGCTGTAAATGTCTGCACTGGGCCAGATGAGCTTCATGGAAAACAAATCGTGAAGGAACCGCGGTACTTGGAAATCATGCTATTAAATTTGACAGGGGGCATCTTACACATCCCATTACTTTTCTAAAAACAAGAAAGAATCCCTTGTACAAACAATCTTTTCAGAAGAGTTTTTAAATTTGAAAGCTTTTTTAGTTTAAGTTATTAAGAAAACAGAAGTCTTGCTATCTTTCTATGAAATCAAATATTTCATAACTAAATCCTGTATTAACCACAGTAAATTTAACTCATTATTATTTCTGTTTTGTAAATGTCTTAGACCTTTTAAACCTACCAAAAATAGCATACTAATGCTATTCATTAATCCATATTTAGATTAGACCTGGGAAACTTTGTGCTTTGTAATAAAAGTTTAGTAGTACAAGTATAGTTATCTTACCACTAAGACTTAGATAATATTCTGTGTGTGTATTTGGCATGGTCATTTTTCCCATTCTCATAGATTTTAGAAAGGATTCTCTTCTCCTTGTTTTGTTTGGTAATTGGGTTTCACTTTGCTACAAAGACCTAATCATGTCACATTTTAGGAACACCTGAAAATGTGTTCCTAATGATGATTACTGATACACCACTGAAGTGACATAACCTGGGGCATCTCTACCAACTTACATGATAATTAATTTTTCATAATAGAGAGTTTATCAGCTCAGGCCACTCTATAGGAACAAACGCTCAAGAACATTTAGTAACATCTGCCAAGAATAGTGATAACCTCAGTTCCTAGCAAAAGACCCACTTTTAATTATCTGAGAATGAGAGATTGGTGTTTATGGACTGAAAAACACATACTTTTTTGTGTCCATTTTTGCTTCAGGCTCTGCCTGCAGACAGTCTACATTATATAGGAGTGTGGACTGTCTGAACTGACTTCTATATCTACTTCTGTTTTTAAATCATAAAAGTCTGTAAAATCGCTTCTACTGCATTTTTTATATGAAGTCCCTTTGATCTAACTTAGCTGAGTGAAGTTCTTCAAACAGCAGGACTATGAAAGCGACCTGCAAGAAACTGACTTAGCGCTCCAGACCCTTGCAAATCTTCTACATGTATGTATGGGTTGACAAGGGAGGAGTAGGCCAGCTGAAATTTCACATAAATCTAACAGAAGCAAATGCAACATCCTGCACCTGGGAAGGACTCTCCAGTGAGAAACGTACAGTTATAAGTACATAAATATTAGGTATAAATACCTGATGGGAAGGAATGAAGGAGCCAGACTTTAATCAATAGTGACCAGTGACAGGGCAAGAATCAGTGGACACAAAACATGGTATTTCATCTTATCATGAGGAAACACTCTTTTACTGTGGGAGTCACTGACTCTGGACACAGGCTGCCCAGAGAGGCTGTGGAGTGTCCACCTGTGGACAGCTTCATGAGAGGAAAGTCCAGCTTATCAAATCTGGTTTCCTTCTATGACAGGATAATCCACCTAGGTGATCAAGGGAAGTCAGATGATGTAATCTTGTTGGATTTCAGTATGGCTTTCAGTACTGTCTCTCACAGGCTCCTTCTGGACAAAATGTCCAGCCCACAGCTGGATAAACACATCAAGTGGTGGGTGAGCAGGTGGCTCACAGGTCGAGCACAGAGGGTAACAGTGAATGGGGGAACATCAGACTGGAGACCTGGCACTAGTGGGCTTCTGCAGAACTCTATCCGTGGCCCTGTGCCCTTCAACATCATCATAAATGACTTGGACACAGGACTGGAAGGGATACTGAGCAAGTTTGCAGACAGGACAAAATTGAAAGGAGCTGTTGACTCCCTCAAAGGCAGGGAGGCCCTGCAGAGAGATCTTGACAAATTAGAGCACTGGGCTGAATTCTGCACCCTGGGTCTATGGTACAGACTGGGGAATGAGATGCTGGAAAGCAGTGCCACAGAAAGGGCCCTGGGGGTCCTGGTTGATGGCAAGCTGAATACAAGTCAGCAGCGCCCTGGCAGCCAGGAAGGCCAACCATGTCCTGGAGGGCATCAGGCAAAGCATCTCCAGCCAGTTGAGGAAGGGGATTGTCCTGCTCTACTCTGCACTGAGGTGGCCTCACCTTGAATATTGTGGGCAGTTTTGGTCAATGCACTATAAAAAAGACGTTAAGCTCTTAGAGAGTGTCCGAAGGGGGGCAGTGAAGATGGTGAAGGGTCTGGAGGGGAAGTCATATGAGGAGTGGCTGGGGACACTTGGTGTGTTCAGCCTGGAGGAGACTGAGGGGAGACCTCATTGCAGTTACAACTTCATTGTGAGAGGTAAAGGGAGAGGCAAGCACTGATTTCTTCTCTGTGCTGACCAGTGACAGACCCAAGGGAATGGCCTGAATTTGTGTCAGGGGAGGTTTAGGTTGGATATTAGAAAAAGATTCTTCACTCAGAGGGTGGTTGGGCCCCTGGAACAGGCTCTCCAGGAAAGTGGTGGCAGCACCAAGCCTGACAGAGTTCAAGAAGTGTCTGGATGATACTCTGTGTGACTTGGGGATGGCTCTCTGCAGGGCCTGGAGTCGGACTTGATCATCCTTGTGAGTCTTTTTCAACCCGGTATATGCTGTGATTTTGTGATATTTAAAACCTGACTAGACATGTTCATGGACAACGTGTTGTAGCTAAACTTGCTTCAGCAGAAAGGGTTTGACAAGGGGATCTCAAGAGGTGCTTTCCAACTTCAATGATGTTGTGATTCTGTTGTTTGGTCTGAGTCAGCAGTGTGCCCTGGCAGCACCGAAGGCCAGCAGATTTGCACAGAGAAAGAACTGGAGGCAGCAGTCACATGTTGCAATAAGGAAAATTCTAATTGGGTCTGAGGATATAAAAGATCTTTTTACTAAGGGTAATAAGGCACCGTAACTGGTGATTCTGTGAAATTCTGGGTCATTTGTCCTCAGAGAGTTTCAAAATTCATCTGGACAAACTCCTGAGCATTATGACTGCCCTTTCAAATTGGTCCTGCTTTGAGCAGGAGATTGGACTAGATGACCTCCAAAGGTCCCTTCCAACCTGAATTGTTCTCTGATTCTGCAGATTGTTCTCGTGTATAAAACCTGTGTGTGAGACTGAAACAAAGGTGATTCAGTTCCTGGGTTTTCACTTTAATGGAGAATAGTACTTTTATTGATAGGAGGAACAATGCATAGTGTGGGTTTGTATTGCTTTATGGCCCATATCTCTACTTAAAAAATAGCAATAGTTATCAGCCACTTAAGACTACATTCATTTTAATGAAGCATTCCTGTTTTTGAAAGACTTCTTGAACTTTCAAATACTAATAAGAGCAGCACAGAACCACAGAATATCTCAAGTTGCAAGGGACTCATAGGGAAAATTGAGTCCAACCAACTCCCTCCTCCTCTCAGGACTACCTGGAGCTAAACTATATGACTAAAAGCACCATCCAGATGCTCCTTGAGCTCTGACAGATGTGGTGCCATACTCACTTCTCTGGGGAGCACTGTTCCACACTCGCAGTGGAGAACCTTCTTCTCGTTTCCAGTCTGAACTTCCCCAAAGCAACTTCTTCATTTTCATTGTGTCCTGTTGCTGGTCATCAGAGAGAGAAGATCAGCACCAGCTCCAGTGCTCTCCTCAAGGAAATATTAATTAGCATGTTTACATACTACTTTCCCTGAAATGCCCTTCTGGAGTAGTGTAAGAACATCCACACTGCACAACTTGGATTTTAGAAGGCATTTTTTGTATGTACACTAACTCCTCATCTTGCAAAATAAAGCAATCTGTGGAGTCTTCTATGAAGCCCATATAATATATAGAAAATAATTTCATATATAGTAAATAATATACAACAAAATATAAAAATATTTTAGGCTTAATTGTTTAGCTAAATTTGAATGTAATAACCTTGGATCTAAATGATTTTTTTTTCCTGAATACTGTATGTCATGTTTCGCTGAAGCTTTGAGTTTCATGTCAGTGATAGACAGAGACTATAAAGCCTCTGAAAGTTGCAACTAGTCCCACTGAGTTGAAGGAGAATTTCTCTCAACAGTTTAATCTTTTAAGAATTTTGATGCATAAAATCTTCTGCTTCTCTCTTGTAAATGTCAGTTGTCTGTGGGCAAACGTACTTTTTAATAAAGCAGCTCTGAATTTAGACTTCTTTTCCTCTCTGGAAGAAAGAGGATTCAAGCAATTATGGCTCAGTGACTTTTTCTGTTTTGAGTTTGTGTTGGATAAAAAAAATTGCAGTGGTTGTTTCAATTGCCTACATAAAGCAAAGGACTTCAATGTAATATACAGTAGTTACTTCTATTGACACTTATTGATCGTAAGTGAAATCATGGCTTTCAAAAGGCAACACACATGTAAACTATTCATCATACTCTGTGGAAATGAGTGATTGTCTTATGGATGTAGAAGCACAGTGTAGTGGTATAACTTGATTGGAGAGAAAAAACCCTAAAGTAATAATGCAAAGCTTTCAATTTATGATCAAGTTTAGAAGAGCGCAGATTCACAAAATATTAATTAATTTTCAGCAATCATGAACCAAAGCTGGTTTTAGTCAAGAATCATTCTTGTTGATCATGGTTTTTCACACAGTCAAATTCTCATCCTATGGTAGAGATATTTTCCTCATAACTCTGTCTACAGGAATGAGAGTCATAGGAGTTCCTTATCTATTGCTATCAAAAATACACTTCTTAAGACAAATTTGAAAATGTGGATTTTAAAAGGTCTTGGGATTAAAAAAAATAAGATTCTAGGTTACAGCATCTTATGTTTTATACCAGTCTCTTGGTCACAGGAATCTTACTGAACCTGTTATACAAAAATCTATGCCTGCATATGTGACTGAATATGAATGAGTCTATTCACAAGACTGTGAGATAGATTTGGAGAGTCTTGAGCTTGAGTTTCAAGGGTTAATGTTGGTACCAAAGGTTATTCTGGTATTTAAGCCTGAGCTGTCTACTGAAGAGGAAAGAAAGTTGATGTGAGGAGTGAGTCAAAGGGAAGAAAGTGGTTGTGCCTGGAGGAGGCACACTGCCCTGCTTAGCTGCCCAGACCTGTAGCTGTTTCATTCATTCTTTCTTCTCAGAAACTGGTTGCCAGCCTCTTTTCGTTTGTGAACCTATCAATTTTTTTCCTTAGGATTGTGGACATTTCTAAGGAGAATTTAAACAGGTTACGCAAAGTAGATCAATGGAGAGTTAGCTTTGGTAGACTAATCAGAAACAGCACTGGTACCCCCAGCTAACTGAATACCATAGGTTAAACAGTACTAGGGCTGTGCAGTGTTCATTTTTCCTTAGTTAATGTATCTTTCCTGATATTATTTTAATTACTGAATATCAGAAAGTTTATGATTGTGAAACTGCAGCATGCTGTGTTGTTCTACCACAACAGCAGTTTCCCCTACTGGATTCCTGACCCCACCCCAGCTCTCAAAGTGATTTGGTGTGAGGAAAGGAATGTTGTAGACATGCTAATGGCAGGAGACAAGAACCCAAATAACTTGCCCTCAGTCATCTAGTAAATCAAGGAGAAAGCTTGGAGTAGAACAGTGATTCTTTCTCTCCCATTTCTGTGCCTTACAGGCTTCAATTAAATGCCTACCAGCAAAGGCTTTGAACAAATCAGATTTGTGTTCCCTTCAGTTGTCAACTAACCCACTATGATGTGTTAAAGGATTATAAATTTAGCTAGGCATACAGAGGAACTCTGAAGACCCTTTCTCATGGATATTGTGAATAAAAAAAATTTAAAAAAAAAAGAAAAAATAAAGATTGCATTCTGATCAGAGCTTTAAAAATATCTGTGTTTCACTAAAATGAAAAGGAGGGAAAATTACAATTTCACACCATTAATCCAAAGCTTGAAAACTGGAATTAAGAGACAGTGGTATTTTGTGCAGTTTACCTGAGAAATTCAAAGGAAAGAAGAAAGGGAGGAGAGGAAGCAAAAGTGGGTCCCCACCTGAGAGCTGGCTAGATAAAGAGCCGTCTTTAGTCTTTGCCTCATAGGCTGTGCTTTCCCTGTGATGAAAAGTCTGAAGCCCAGAGCTGTTGCCCATTGGTGTCCATTTGTAGCTCTAGATTGCTTACTAAAAACTGAATTGAGAGTGATGCTATGGGGCTTTTTCAGATTAATGTGAACAGTTATTCCGAGGAGAGATCATGCTCTTTAGAAGCGTGTCATGTGTCTCTAATCCAGCTTGAACACTGGCTTTATTTCACCGTCATTATATATCAAAATAGAAGTGTGTCTGCTTTGTGATTCACTGCCTGAGTCCCTATTTGTTAACTTTTGATCTTGTTTTAAGCCTATCAGTACCAGGTCTATGTGCGTTGCAACGGCATACAGCTTGTTCAGGATGTTATTATAATTACGGTGCTACCACAAAACACTGATTCATATCTGCACTGTTTACAGGCCTCTGACAATGCTATTAGTTCAGTACATAATTTAACAGTAAGTTAATAAAGAGGCATTCACCCCATTAGGCAAAACATGCTTGCTTTGCAGGCGGTCATAAATTAAATCATGAATTATTGACTGCTCACTCCATCCTGGTTTGTGTTAGGAAGTTTGATCTTATTAAATCTGTTTGTCTGTGTATCTGTGTGTATCATTTTTTGAGCTACTGTGGAATTAAAAAAAAAAAAAATACTGCAGGGGATCTACATGAAAAAAGGCCAGTCATAAAATCAAAATTTGATTTTCGTATATTATTTTCGAAGTCGAACATGTCTTACTGTGGCTCATGTTTTAAATTAACAACTTATATATCTTTTCATCAATGGAATATGTAACCGTGTAATTTTGTTCTCTGTTGCCTGCACTGCTTCAGTTTTCTTTGGCTGAATCCTACTTTTCTCTTTTTTTCCTATGTGAAGTTTGCATTCCTTGTTCAGCATTGCAGTTCCCCAGTGTGTCTCTGAATTTGATACTTTATTATTTATCATTATTTGTATTATGCTTTTCCTATTTTGAAAATAATTTGTTAGGCTGTAACAATTCTTTTATGCAACGCAAGAAAGGAAAGGGAAATTATGTTTTAACAACTGAACTGTCAGGTGAAAATAGACTTTAACGAGTCAAAAAAGGCCTGTATTTGAAACTGATGAATTTTTGGGACCTCTTTGTAGACATCAGTGATGAACATTTTTATACAAGTTGTCTTTTTTAACACAAAGGATCGGTTTCTTCCCCCATATATTTCTGAACTGTTCCCTACTATATGAACTCCACTGCTTGTGAATAACACTTAGGCAAAGTAGGATGGTACTAGGACTTTAGATTATGTAATGCCCATTGCACTAGAGATTCCATGCAATGGTACTGAACTGGTTAACAGCTCTCTCTCTCTCTCTCCCAAGAGTTCCTTTATTACCCATCCTGCCTGAAATTACAATTGCCCCAGAGTGCTGCAGCAGCAGAACAGCACCATGCAGCCAAATCCAAGTGATTATTTAATCAACATGTTTGCTCTGATACTGCAGTTATGAGTTTAAATAGCTCAGTGACAATTTATCTGGAGTGAGAAGCCTTCTGTGGTTACATGTCTTAGAAATCATCAGCTCTCTATAGAGTCAATGTTAGTTAAGGAAAAAATATTTCATGTCTGTTCCTGTACTTGACAGGTGTAACCCTCTGGGATGTTACTGAGTTTTTCATTTCTTTCCATTTCCACAAAACCTGAAAATAAGATTTTAGGCGAAAAGGTAACTGACTGAAGATATCATTAAAAAAAAAAAGTTCCTTTTAATCAGCAAAAATCTGATTCTAAAACTTTAAAGGAAAAACCTTGGTCAACTTTTTGCTTCTGACAGCCAAAACTACTAGTACGTGGTGAGACAGTTCATATGCTGTCAAAACTCTTGGCTGTGGTTTGTATAAACACTTTGGACTTTCAGCCTTTAGCCAAACCATATTTCCTGACAGTATGTCATCATTGTTGTCACATTCCTTACTCCACTTCTCTGGCAGCTATTAGAGCAGGGATTCTAAATTTCTTTCCCCACAGCACGTGAGTTTTAATATCAAGCTTGCAAGTAGGGACTGCTTTGTTTCAATGTGCTGCTTATGTCATGCCCTCCTGTGTGTTACTCAGATTCATACCAAACAAAAAACAAGCTTTGAGACTTTTTCAAGCTACCTGTTTGCACTCTACTCTGAGTTGCAGCTGTGTTGTATGTAGCCTCATGGTATTGATGCTCTGAAGCTCGTGGAGTTTCTTACTGAACTTGAACGACGTGTTTTCTCCTCCTCTGTTTTCTCTTTTAGGCTACACCTATGTTGGGAATAGCTATTCCAATCACACTGGAGCAGGAAGGAGGGTTTTTGCTTGTTGGTGCAAGTGCCGGGGTGTCAGTGCTCCTTCCTTTTGTGCTCAACTTGCTGGGCCCGATCTTTGGCAACGCTTTTTTTCTTTTATGCTCAAGTTTCTCCATTTGTAAAATGGATACAGTGATCATTATCTTTGCCTCACGGGGGTTATTGTGAAGCTGAAACGAGTTCATATTTGCAAAGCCCTTTGAGAGCCCCAGATGAAAAGTACTTGTAAAAATCCTGAACCTGGAATTGCCTCCTGGGTTATCTGTTATAACTGGTTTTCCTGCACAAACCTGAACACGCTGCAGACAGTGCTGGTGTCAGCTGGGAGGATTTTAACTGGCGTGGAGGAACAGCTGAGCACTTCTGTGCCTTCAGTGGGCAAAGCACACCTTGGCCCCCAGTCAGTGCCTCAGCCATCCTCCGGCTGAACACGCACAGTCTGGTCCAGGCTGCTGCCATCCATCCCTTCCCCTGGGCTCTGCGCCTCCAAGCCCCTCATGGCACTGCGCCGTCCAAAACGGAGAGCTCCGAGGGTAGGTCGGGGCTTTGAAGCCGGAGCTGTCCCTGCCCTCCACCACGCCTACAGTGCCTGGCCTGGGGCGCTTTACAGTACCTGCCAAGCAGCCCTGCAGCTGGGAGGAGCTTGGCTGTTTCCTGATGCCCTCATTCATCACAGGCTTTGCAGATATTTGTTTTCTTTCCCTTTCCTTTATCCCAACACCTTCCTCTCACAACACCCCACAGCTACCTACACCTCCTTCTGCTCATCCTTTGCCTTTCCACTGTTCCACTTGGGCTTCGGTCGTTGGTGGGCGGACATGAGTCCTTGTCCTGTGAGCAGCAGTTTTCCTTCTGGCCACCATTAGCAGCTGCCAGAGCCACCTGGATCAAGCTGAGCAGAGGCTGGATGCACTGGGAGTTCCAGCACTCGGTTGCCAGTGGGAGTAGTTTCCGAAGGAAAGCATCGTTCATGGCAGTGGCAGGAGACAAGACGCAGAGAGACTGAGGATAACTTGGGAGTTAGAGAACGGACGGAGGAATGGAAAAATGTGGTAAGAGCAACAGATGCCAAAGCTGAGGATTGAGCTGGATGAGAAATGCAGAGGGAAGAAGAAATGTAGAATGGGAGGATATTTTGGGAGAGGGGAATAAAAAAAGGAAACGGTAGTTCCTATAGATCTCGCAAGATGTTAATAAGGAAAATTTGACACAAGTTTGAGCCTTTCTCAGGGAAAGCTTGTGGAGCCCCTGCTAGTCCCAGCATCCTGCCCACTTTCCACATTTCCCCTCCCTATTCTTCCCTCTTCTGCCCATGCTTTCCTGTCTGCTTCCTCAGCTGTCCCCTTGCTGCCATGAGCTCTCCATTGAACACAGACATTTAAACACCAACTGTGGGCTGGCCAGAGCTGCTGAGTGGGCAGTGGCAGAGCAGGAATTTGGGCAGTGTCTGACTGGGTGTTCAGGCTGTGGCTGCCAGCTGGGCAGTGCCTGCAGGTGTTGCCTAGTGGAGCTGCTGGCCTGTGTCTGTGCTGCACCTTTGCAAATCTTGCTCTTAGTGAAGTTATCCTTGATTTCTACTAAGCTAAGGTGGGAATCGGGTCTGCTAAGTACAAAATGGTCTTCTATGTTTGGAGAATTGTTTTGATTTGTCTTTTATACTTGTGTGTCTGGTTCATTCCTGACCCAGCAGCTTTACTTTGACGTATATTTGTATATCATAGTTCCTAATTCTGTTTGAAGATGATGTGAGTTATGCAGGGAACATTTTAGAAGCAGTAATGTGTGATGTGAAAGATCATAAACTCTGTACTAAATTACCACAGGTGTGGCTTACCTAGCAAAAGAGTTAATTTGCCTTGAGTTATTCTGGCCAAGCAATAACTGAAAGCTTGATGGCACAGAAAATCATTTCATTATAGATTATTTAGAACAGCTGTACCTCCAAAAGCATTATACAGTGACAGGATATCATTCTGCAGTCAGGGTGTTTATGATAAAGGAAAATAGAAGATGTTGTTGTATTGTGGATGTACTTAAACTTAACTCTTATTCTAGAAGTTTATGCTTGAGTCGGTGTGCAAACTGAATGGGTGTCAGCTGCTCCTCCCTCAAACCCACAGCGCTACACCCTGTGAGATGAGCTGCCATTAGTTAATAGCTACTTCCCATGCTCTAAGTGTGCGTAAGGAGATGTGGATTTTCTGAGAGGCATTAAACCAAGTGGGCTTCCCTCCTCACTGTGCATCAGATTTGTCTGTGAAGCATCCTTAACCCCTCTGATTTTGTCAGACACAAAAAGAATGGCACTTCTTTGTAGTGTTGTTGTTGGCTTAGCCTTCAAGTAGATATGTGAGACATTTTATCTGTTGGGCAGGGTTTTGGGGTTATTGATTGGTTTTTGTGTTCAGGATGGGAGTATAGAGGATTATATTTGGAGCTGATTTGAAATTTTTAGCTCCTGAATATTATTGACCATGTCTCATTCTGTCATCATAAGTAAATTTTAACTAATACCAAGTCAATGCCTTACCAAACTTCAAAACTAGTACTGAATTAGTAATCAATAGTGTGATGCTATTATTCTCATTATAATAATAATTATTATTATATTAAGCTGAAGTGTCTGAAGTTACATGATTGTTGACTGCATGGTGTTAGTTTTGGAATTTTGGTAAAAATTTCATTCCTGTGGCTAAAAATTGTCTTGGTTTAACACTTTACCAAGTCTGTTGGATTTTTTTAGAAATCAGTATTTTAAAATACAAATACTTAGTGCATTTGGCATTAGTACATTTTTAAAAGTTTTCAGTGCATGTGTCAATATATTTAAATTATACTGTTTCTTTATTTGGCTTGTATTAGTTTAAACAACCTTTTTTTTAAGTCTCTCTTACCCTTGTGATCATTTTTCAATGAAGTGCTGGCTGCATCACTGCATAAATTATACTATCTACAAATTCCAGGTCTAAAAAGACTTCAGAGTATTATACTAAAGCCAAGCAAACATATTCTGATACAAAATTAGGTCCAAATTGCTTCAAAGTGGCAAAGGGAAAACAATAAATCAGGACTTCCTTCATTCACAAAAGCAGTGTCAAAATCACCTTTCAGCTCATCTCTGAAGGGAAACCTGCATTCACCAGCCTGCTCTCTCTGGGAAATGTGAGGCCTCAGCTTCCAGAGGAGTTACCAAACTACCGAACTGGAGGGGCTGGGAAATCAATGAATTTTATTCTTTCCTCACAAAGATGTTGTTTCGCTCCCTCAAAGACAAATTAATGTTACTTGGGCCAGAGCAACCTTGCAGAGAGCATGGTGTTTTGGATGTCAAGTAGAGGCTGTGGACCAGTGTCTCCTCTATATGGTTGCCCTGAAAACTGCTCAGCAACAATCCTGCATGCACATGCATAAGATATTATTTTTGTTAGAATGTATCACATAGAGTAATTGAATGGCTTGGGTTGGAGGGGACCTTAAAGATCATCTAGTTCCAGTCCCCTGAAAAGGACGGGAGCACCTTCTTCTATCCTAGGTTGCTCAGGAGCCCCATCCAACCTGGCCTTGAACATTTACAGTGATGGGGCATCCACAACTTCTCAGGACAGCCTTTGCATTGTGTCATCATCCTCATAGTAAAGGGTTTCTTCCCAATATCTTATATAAGTATATTCTCTTTCAGGTTAAACCCCCTGGCCTGTCACTATGTGCCCTTTTAAATTTCTGTAATATATGTAAAGGATTTATCAAGTCAAAGTAACAAAAAGAATTTCTGTCTAGTCTTGTGATTGAGGATGCTCTCATAATGGGATATTCTGACTGCAATTTAAGAAGGACATTTTATTATATGAGTGCAACAGGTTCAGTGATGGAAGCAGAGGCAGTGAAAATGTTCTTGTGAGAGATGATATTGGAAACAGGAGATTGTTGTTTTGAATTTTGTTTCTCTGACTATCTAATCTTTTATTCAGTTTTGTTTTAATTTACAGCTTATTAGAATTCAACTTATTTTTGACTTGACTGGAAAATTTATTCAGCATAAACCAATGTAATTTTTGTCAAGAAAAAAGCATAATATAAACCAGCTTTGACCTGAGCTGCATTTTATTTCAGAGTTCAGTTGTAAATCTGTAGGTGTTACAGCCAAGAGGCATTCAGATATATAGAAAGATGGGTGGTGGTGTGAAATTAAATTAATGTTACTGGTAGTTCAGCTATATGCCTTTGCCTTGAGGAGTTTGTCTAGCAGGGCCATTTAGGATGAAAAATCAGATGTGAGAGGTAGGAGATTTTGTCCTGTTTCCTCACTAGAGGAATGAAACAGAATGACCAGGGAGCTGTGTTTGCTCTCTTAACACAAGTATTTGAGGACATCAAACGAAACCAATAAGCAGCAGAATTACTCATAAGGAGAATTATTTAAGTGATAGCAAAGCTGTGAGAGTCATTGATAGAGAACACTATGGATGTTGAAAGTTTACCTGAGTTTTGAAGACAGTTACATTTGTGTACAAAGAATCTATCCAGGGATATTAAATGGGGAAAAAGGAGAGGGAAAAAAAAAAAAAGTATTTCTGACTCAGGAAACCAAGCAGATAAAAGCTGTATTCTGGGTAAAAATTATGTTAATGTTTTTCCTTTACAATCTGCTAAAGGCCACTGTTGGAAAAAAGGCACAGGCTAGCTGGGACCCTGGTCTGGATTACCACTTCATACGGCTTTTTTCTTTTAGGTGAGCCTTACTCCACAAGTCTTAGTTCTGAGCTTCCCTACAGCATGATCATTCTGGAAACAGGGGCAGCAGTGTTTCCATTAGGCCAAGGGCTGGATTCCTGGGTGAGCCAGTGGGCCCTTGGTAGGAATATGGTCAGTGAGTTCAGCTGGGCAGCTCCAGTGCAAGCCTCCTTGTTGTCCATCTTGCCGTGCTGCCTCGGTGTGTGCCTGCAGCAGTCCTGCTGCCAAGGGATGAGGTTTTAAACTATTGGACAGGTTTTTGCATTAAAGGGTGGTGGCTGCACTGTTTTCTATTTCTGTTCCTGTTGGTAGCTGTTAATGATCCCTTCTTGACATCAATCACTGCATGGCAGGATGTGCTGGAGCTCAAGGTAGTGCTAAATGAGCTCAGTATTGCCTAGCTGCATTAATATGGCCATTTACCTGTGGTAATTGGCTGTAGACATATGGTAGATACTGATCCGGGTGGGTTTCCACTCTAGAGCTACTCTGTCAGTGTCTGAGCTGGTGTGGATGTCTCTGCACGGGATTTCACTGTACCAGTTTTGATGTAATATGAGCTGTCTTTGGGGTCAGATTCTGTTGGCTTCTAGATATCAGCTTGGTGGGTATTTTCTGCAAAGAGGTGTATATGTACACTCCCAAACAAGCAGACACCCTGTGATAGACATACTACCTGAAAGGATAAAAAGGTCTGTTCAGTGTGGCAGAAAGGGACTGAGGGAGAGCCCCAGCTTTGCCCAGGAAGTTCTCCAAAATAGTGTAGAATGCAGAAAGGATCCGAAGTATTTCAAAGAATAAATAACCTGCTTTTTAGCCAAGTGTGTGTCTGGAGTGAAATCTTACAGCCGAGTTTAAGACCTTTAAGAAAAAAAAAAGTTTAAAAAAAGGGTGAAGAAAGAAAAAAGGAATTGCTGATGCATCCTCTATTGAAACTGTGTGAATAGGAACATATTTGAGTTTCTAAATATATTTTCTTCTAAGAGTCTAAGGACTGCAGGGACTTTTCCATTCCTAATTATATAGTGCAGTATGCTGTCTGTTTCTGACTTACAACTTCCAAAATAGAACTTAGAGTCATAAATGAATGAAACACAAGGAGAGGGAAAAAGAGGTGCCATGTATGATAAGGAGCTGCTCTGCTAATATTTTTACTGATCTTGTAGCCAGTCACTTATGTTTTAAATTCAATGGCTGTTATGCAGATCCTTTAATACACTGACATTTCATTAAGAGGGGTGCTAAAAAAAATAAAAAATCCGTGGGTAACTAAACCAGTAACAAAGAACAGTCCATGTAAATGTCTTATGTCAGTTCAGTAGCTGTGCTGATTGTGTCTCTGGTCTTAGCAAGGTCATGCCTTTAACAGGGTATGGAAACACAGTCATCTCAGGCAATAATACTTTCTGAAATTCAGAAGTATTTCCTGAAACCTGATTTATTCCCTAACAATTTAGGCTCCAATGTCTGTTCTGGAAGTGAAATAAAGCTCAAAGTCCTCTGGTGGCATACCTGTAAATCACACTGTTGTGACCTCTAGCCCTCCTTGTTGTGATCTGAAATTTTTGACTGCATTACAACAGGCATTTTTTCCTCCAAAACCGTTGCTGTATTCCTGGTATGCAAAGGAGGAATTTCGTTTGTCCTTTTTATTTCTTATGCAACCTTCTGGAGGGCAAGGGATATGGGAATCAGAAAGGTGACTAAGACTGCAAAGCTCTAGAGGTTGTGAGCTGGATCCACACAGGCAGGGTTTTTCTGGTGCTTTTTTTTGCATTCTGCCGTTTAGGCAGGAATACACTACAGATTAACTTTCACTTGTAAGGATAAGTGGCTATTTTCTATGCCAGAAATGCTGAAAAAATTCAAAGGAGCGAACTGTGGGGACAACTAACACAATTTCAAGCTCTCCAAGCCCTCCTGCTGGCAGCTGTGGGCTAAAGGCTGGTGGTATGCTAAAGGACAGACTGGGTGGTTTCCATTATGCTGTGGTAAGATCTGCACGCATACTTAAATGAAAAATATTTATAAGATTTTTTTTATTTCAGTCTCTGGGCTGAAAATCATTCTGGTTGCTGGTACGAGTTGTGAGTCTGCCAAAGCACTGCACTAGGCTTAGGAGAGCACACCCTGCTCTTTGGCAAAACTTTTTAGCTCAGCCATGCGCCAGCCTTCAGGCTCCCAAGGCCAACACACTGAAACTGGTTTGCCAGTGCAAGAGATCTGCCTGGGTGTATTTACTTAGAGAAATGCTTTGCAAGAGTTCATTTCCCATCTGTGCACAGACGCACACGCACAGAGCAACCTTTGTGCATGGTTGTTGAGGTGTTTGCCTTTCAACTCTCACTTCTGAAGACTGGTTGCAAGAGTGATTGCAGCCTGGAAAAGGCAAGGTTGATTATCCAATATTTATGCTGAGTATGCCTACGAGCCGCAATGGGGTTTAGTCCCTGTTTGAGATGAGCCGAGAAGGTGTAGACTCTCCTCTGGAAAGTTTATTTAGACTGTAAACAGGATAAAAATGAAGTGGGACGCAGGTGGGGTTTTAATCCTCCATTTGTAGATGATGAAAGAAAGAATCTGCTGAAGGTTGCACACAAGGAGTTGGGGTGGCACCAGGCCAGCATTACTGAGGACAAGGTTATATTTTATTCAGTTTATTTCTCTGTAATAGATGAGTGCCATTTGATTCAGAGGCTTGAAGGATTATTTTTTCCTCTCAAAAATAAAACATGTTTTTAGTCCTTATTTACTTTCCTCAGAGTTAAACATAATTCTACTCTTGCTAGGAACATAGGTTAGATTAAATACTTCAAACAGTGCCTTCATGTTTCATAGAGTTGGGTACCATTTTACTGCACATATTTTAAAATTACAATCACTTTTAGGATTTCAGATTTTTACAAAGTTTATCTCTCTTTCCGCCATGTCAATCATAAATTGTAGACCCCCCCGTCCCAATCATAACTTGTATCAAGTAGTATTTTAAGTTAGTAACTATTCAATGTGATATATGGAATCTCATTATAAACAACCTATGTGTCAAATTTTGAGATAGAACTGGCTGTTATCTTCATCAGACATTTTCATAAGCTCTAGTTCCTCTCTAGCTTTCAGAAATAGATAAAAATTTTCTTCTACTGATAATTTTTGTTTCTTTATTTTTAAAATAGACAGAGAAATAGTTTTATACTACTTCAGCATAAAATTTCAATGTCAAAAAGGGATATGAAAGTATATTTGCTACAGAAATTAGATCATCTGTCCAAGGATCATTATACATAAGGAAACAGTATGCCCTAAGGTACATTCATATCATTGGCATTTTGTTTTAGCTGTATATTCTGCAATTATAAAGACAGTTCTGACGACTGATATAGTAATTGTGAGATCCTTTTTTCTGAATTCATAGTAGAAATTAAGAAAAAAAATTATTTCTCTTGGAAAGAAGTTATATGGGCCAGTATCAGTAATTACATTTTTCACCCCAGATGCTCTAAATTTAATTTACTATGGAATAGGAAGGGTGTGTATGGAATTAAAAAAACAAACAACAAAAAACAAACAAACAAACAAACAAAAAAACCAGAAAAAACAAACAACCCCACCAAATGCAAAGTAGGGAAGAGAGAGTCAGCCTTCTCTGACTAATAGACTAGATATATTCTGTTACAGTCAGTTCATATAATTATTTGATAATCTCTTGAAGAGAATGTAATAATCAGTCCTTTCAGCTTGTCACCTAGAATCTTGAGTTCCCACTTAAAGTGCTGTGTCCTTGTAAGTTCTGGAAGAACGCAAGTATCAACACTTTTATAGGGAAACTTTGGCTATAAAGGTTAGACAAAGAAGCAGCAAATTATTAAAGTGAAAGTTTAGTGTTTCTTTGCCTTACTTTTGTAGTCCGGTACCTCCATACTGATATATGGAGGTATAGATCTACTTGATATATTCCATAGCTTTGCACTTGTTCTCCCATAATAACTATTTTTACCATGATTTCTATGATTTGACTAAAGAATAACTAAAGTCCATATCATTTTCAGCTTTTCTGAGAAGGCAACTAAAAAACAATTTAGTTTTAATTAGAAAGAATCTATTAATGTTCACCATTCAGCTATAGAAGGCATGGTAACTCTATTTGTGAAAAGCAGGGTTGTCCTGTTATTACCTGACAGCCTTGAGGTGTCTAGGTGACAGCTAAGACCCATGGATTACTGAGGGATTTAGTGTCATCATGTTGATCCATGGAGTACAGGTCATTCCCTTGCTCTTGAGTCTATAGTTGGTTCCAGCCAGCTCTGCTATGGAGCTGCAAGTAGGCTAATGTGTGTTGGCAGAACCATTTGGTCTTCTGGGGCTCTTAGCTGCCGTACTGTGCTGCTTTGAGTTTCCCTGCAGGGCACCATATTGCAGAGAACAAGTGAACAGAGTGATCGTTACCAGTTGTCACCTACTATATGTCCAGTGAGTGCCTAAGGATTGTACTCGTCTTCTTTACTTGCAACTTGACTGAAGCAATTATCAGCTTCTCAAAGATGTGCAATTTCTTGAGAACAGTAAAAATGGAATTCAAATGAAACCAGTCGGATCTAAGCTTTTAAAAAAATAGGGTTTTTTCCCTTAATCCAAACCATTATTTCCTTGAAGACAGCAATGACTACCCATAAACCTCTGAGTCCCTGACCTTCCCCCTTAACAACAAATTATCTCTCGTATTTCTTCTATCAGTTGCAACTGTTTTGGCATGATTAATGCATGTGTTCTATATTTTAAGATTTATGGTCCTTCATATTTAATTATACAACAAAGGTCTTGCGGAGTATGTCCATTTTGTTAAAGTACTTAGATGAGCCAGGAGCCATACAAAGAGCTGCCTAACTTATTTTCATTTAGCTGTTACCTGCATTGGGGATTCTACAGACTTGAATAAATTTAAGTGTATGAATAATATTTGACAGCAGCCCTGAGGAGAAATATATATGAGAGCAGCTGTGAGAAGAAGGACTTAGGGGTATTGATGGATGAGAAACTTGACATGAGTTGAAAATGTATATTGGCAGCCCAGAAAGCCAACTGTGTCCTGGGCTGCATCAAAAGAGGTGTGACCAGCACATGGAGGGAGCCCCCTCTGCTCTGCTGAGACCCCACGTGGAATGCTGCTTCCAGCTCTCAGTCCCCTAACAAAAGACCTGTTGGAGTGAGTCCAGAGGCGGGCTAAAAAAGATGTATGAGGTCCCTTCCAGCCCAAACCTTTCTGTGATTATATGACAATACAATTACTGTATGTATTGGTGAAACTATAAGGATCTCTTCTGTTGGATTTGGGTAGCTCTATCTTGGATTTTGAAGCAGATCTTCCCCTTGGCACAGGTCTGTAACCACCTGAAATTAGCTTCCACGTATAGGGTAAATCCACCAAGAGGGCTTAGGAAGATTTTGAGATAAATGGGAAAAGGAAACACCAAAAGAAAGTTGTCACATGAATATAAAACCAGGTAAATATATTGGAGAGCTGTCGCAGGGGCAGAATAATTTTACCCCCAAGTGGTAAGACCATGCACTTAATCATCTGAAATAATTTTCTTAAACTGGATTCACTGAATTCTTTTGCTATTATTATTTTAGTTTATATTGTTGCAGCATTTATAGTTCACTAAAAGAGCAGGGTTCTGACAGAGTAGGAACTATACTGTTAAAGTTTAAATGGGAGGAAAAGGTATCCCAAGGCCATGGCCACAGACTTCTGCCTTTAGATAATGATAACTATGCTATTCACCGTGAAAACCTTCTGCATAGATTTAAGAAGAAAAATATGACCTCATAGTCTGTGTGTTGAGATATTTCTTCATCTATCTTGTTTTATACTCTTCTCCTGTAATTGTCTTCTTTTTAGTGAAGCTTTTATCATCCACATGTGCTTTGTTTCTAATTTTAAAAAGTATCCTGATGTTTCTAAATTAATAATAATAAAATAAAAATTGAACCATTATGGTTAAGGTTAAAGTCATCTCGCCAGCTTAAGTAATTTATTGGCATTGCACCACAGACCTATGTTTTAGAGGGCTGAATATTCTTGAAGAATATTTGTAGACCTCTGAGATCATTGTGCTCTCTTGATCTAGGGTCAGCATGCCCTACAAAAATGATGTTAAAGCCCTCAGAACTCTAAAGTCAGTATATATGTGCACACATGCATGCACATGCATGCATGTCTGTTCTTTAATATTGCATTTATTTATTAAAACAAAAAACCTCATCATCTTACGAGGGAGGAAAAGAAGCCTATAGGAGTGGAAGGATATAGAAACATAATAACAGATTGATTTGGGTTGGAAGGGACCTTAAAGATCATCCAGTTCTAGCATTCCTTGTCATGGGCAGTTACACCTTTCACCAGACCAGTTTGCTCAAAGCCCCATTCAACCTGACCCTGTATGTTTCCAGGAATCGGACATGTACAACTTCTCTGGGCAACCTATGCCAGTGCCTCACCACACTCATGATGGAGAATTTGTTCCTAATATCTAATCTAAACTTACCCTTTTTCAGTTTAAAGTCATCCCCCCGTTGTCCTGTTATTAGCGCAAGTTACTTGTACTGTTACTTGGACAAAGTCCCTCTCCAGGGAGGAGACTTGTAGGCCCCTTTAGGTACTGGAAGCTGTCCTTGGAGCCTTCTCTTCTCCAGGCAGAACAACCCCAGCTCTCTCAGACTGCCTCCATAGCAGAGGTTCTTCAGCCCTCCAGTCCCGCTTTGTGTCAAAGTGTATCTACGGATTGTCTTTGTGTTCTCTCACTCCTGTATTCATCCTACACTGGAAGTATTAATCTGTGGTTTGGGTTTTGTTTTCTTTGTGGTTTTTTTTGGGGGGCGGGGGGTGTTTGGTTTGTTTTGTTGGTTGGGTGGGGTTTGGGGTTTTGTTTATTTGTTTTTTGGGTTTTTTTTTTTTTAGTGGTAGTCTTGCTCTTTCAAAAGTGTAGGTAAGGCAAGATTTCTGTTGGGAGTGTAAATGTACTTTTCTAAAGGGTCTTTGTTTTTCAGTAAATGGAGGTGTGTGCCTTACTGATTTTGGCAAGTTGATTTATGTTGTTTATTTATTTCTCCAAAAGGCATGCACAAGAAGCATCACTAGAGCATTTATGATTTAGGTAGAAAGGTTTATCTAGAAGTATCATGATTTATCAATGCAGGGCACAGAGTATATGAAATCAAAATAAATGTAGTCGTCCTTTTTAGTGTTTTTATAATCTTTTCCCACCTTTTCACCTTCACAACCATCCCATGGGTAGGATCCTATTAGTTTGTACATTGAGTATTGCATAGAAAATTGTATTTTAAATATGACAAGATAGCATAAATTTGACAAGAATCATATATATATCATATATTAATATTACTACTTAGACTGTTCTTCTGAGTGGAAAGCACATGGAGGATGGATGTATTCATTTTATTAGACCACTTATTAACTTGAATGACAAAGCCCACAATTAAACATTTGGAAAAATAATACTTCTGACATTAGAAGAAACCACCAAACCTGACCAGTGAATGAAAACTGGAAACTTAGCAATATAGTCCTTTTTCTCAGAAGAGAATTATCAATTTTGTGTCCTTTCCAGGTTTGACTGGTTTCAAGTAACCGTGGTCTTTTTGTTGTTTTGATTTGGTTTTGTTTTAAACAGCAGCACAAGAGCATGGCAAAATCCCTCCTAAATTCTCAGAGTTCTGGTAAACTTTTGGTAAACTTCATTCTCCCTCCATGTGCTAAGACTCCTGATCAATACCCAGCACAAGTATTCTTTTCGTGTAAAGGGTAACATTTGATGGCGAATTTTTATATATAGAAATATAGTGGAAATGGGAGTATTTTCAGCAGCCCATATTTGCTTCACTGATTGTCCTTTCACACATGCAGAAGAACACATTCATTTACATATGCCTTTTTCTTCTGTACCCAAAATACTTAGAGGCATCTCACAATAAATGTACTGCACAAGGACAATAGAGGCTCAATTCATCGAGTTCTTTGCAATTTGTTCTTCTTTCTTGCCCTCATTTGTGCAGAAAAGACGGCCCAGTAGTTAAGTCATTAGCCTGCTGCTTTGGTGATGGATTTTACTGCTCTCAAGCTGTAGATTTCCTTTCCAACTGGGACAAATCTGTCAGATAAGGAGAATGAAACTCCATCCAGCCAAGACATTTTGAGGGTGGTCACATGCGCATCCTCAGGTAGTGTAGTAGATGCTCGAAGTAAGGCTAGGAGGGAATTTTATTAATATTCTGTGAAAAAGAAACACTATTATTGTACAGCAAATCCTGTAGCCTTCAGTCAGTGACAGAAACATAATGAAATTTGCCTAAGTTGTTTAGCATGAAGCATTCCCTTTTAAGTTGTCTGCTTTTTGTAAAAGAACAGAATTTTTGCTTTGACAACTTAGAATTCTTTGTATTAAACCATGTGATTTCCTTAAGAGCAATCCTAATAGTAATTGCATGCAGCATGAGTGTTTTAAATCAATTATATTGTTTAGTAGAAACTGTTTTAATAAAGCCTGTAAAGACAAGTTGTTTATTACTCATTTTTACCACTCTAGTGGATCTAACCCCAATTCATGAAGGAGGATGGTAGGTGTGTGAGTGATTAGGTAGACTTCAGTTTGAATCAGGGATGTCTTTTGGAAGGACTAAGTGTTCTATTTCTGTCTCATTGCTTATGAAGCATATTGCATTGTCTGTCAGACTTCCCAATGAAGTATTCTTCATTTTACAGCATCACTGACAAAACTCTGCTCAGTCCAAAGCGACAGCTGGAGCTTTCAGTACCTACCATTCTTTGTTTTTCTTGTAGGGTCAACGATTGCATCTTGCGAGTGAACGAGGTCGACGTGTCTGAAGTCTCACACAGCAAAGCCGTGGAGGCCCTAAAAGAGGCTGGCTCCATAGTACGATTGTACGTTCGTCGAAGAAGACCTATACTGGAGACCGTGGTAGAGATCAAGTTGTTCAAAGGACCTAAAGGTAGTTAAGAAAATGAAAAGATGTCCATTTCAAACCTGACACTTAACCTCTCATGTTTTTAAGCTAAATGGCATCTGAACTTGTTGATTTATTAACTGGTTGACCTGCCAAATACTGAAATACAGTTAATTTAGGCTGATAGAACTTGAATTCATGGTTGCATGCCTCTTTCTGAAGTGTAAAGGAGTTCAAAGAGTTTGAAGTTTACTGTAGATATGGCTTGTTACCTCCTGAAGAGATGCAGACATACTATGCTGTACATTGGCAGCATGTATATTTTCTCTAAAGTTGCACTACCTTTGACTTTCATTTAAGGTGCTGTTGAATACAGAGTTTTTGAATTCTCTCTTTTTTCAGAAGGCTTTTTTGATTATCCAACTTATCATTTCTACTTTTGTGATGGTTTCTTCTAGTTTTGTTTGGAACGTGAAGACAAGAATACTAACTTACGCAGATACATAGGAAAAATTTATTTTATCCTTCAGCAAAATTATGTGGAAATCTAACATGAAGCCTACACTAGTCTAAATCAGTTTTATCACTTCCAACAGAACCTTCTGGTTACAGATAAAAAGCCAAATTCCTTTCTAGAAGCCTTAGTAAAAATAGTGAAAATTTTGTTTTCACCTTTCCTTTTGCAAAAAAGTTTTTATTTACGGAAGTGTTATTTTTTTTTAAAAGTTTCATTTTATTCTTTTTCTGCCTGTCATTTCCCTCAAACATTTTTCTTCATAGCACATTTCTGAGCAAAGAAAATGCATATTTTCACAGTACATGTGAATAAAATAAACAGCAGTAGATTTTTTGATCCATAATAACTGTTTCATAAACAAGTCTTTAATATATATATGAAATGAAGAAATTTGCATGTCTCTTAATATATGCTACGCACATGAGATTATTCTCCCTGTTCTTTCTATAGTGAATAATCTGTAGCCCCTTTAGTGTTTTCCCTTACCTGTCACTTCATGTGAATACTACAGCATGTTTCTACGTAGCTTTTTTTTTTTTTTTTTTATACCAGTTGTGGAGTATAGTGAAATGCATTGTTGAGATTGACCACTCATAGTCAAAAAAGGTTGTTTTCAGCATTGCACTATGCCTCTTCCATGTACACCACGGTTATTTGACGCTGCAGTGATTTCGTTGTGCTCTACTCTTTGAGAAAAGTAAGATATATTTAAACATGTGTCTGAGGGTAAATCGCCAAAAGTCTATATTTTTGTAGTCAATTACAATGCTAAATTGTTTTTCTAATAGAAAAGCATGTCTGATGGTATTTTGTACGTGTATGAACTCAGAGTAGAAGTGTAGGCAGTTTTTAAAGCTTTGGAGTTAAACTCGGTGTGTATGATAGTCATTTTGAGTAACCTAAGGCTGAAGAAACTAATATTAGCTTATCCTTTCTGGTTGTGATGAAACAGTAAAAATTATTCACCATGACCAAAGTTTTGCTGGATCGTGGAAAGAGACGAGAGAGGCAATCATTATTTAATAATGGGTTTGCATCATGTTTGTTTTGCTTGTATGCCTGAAACTATTTCTTTTTACACTTCTTTTCATAAAATGGAATGGATACCAAAAAAATCTCTTTTTATGGCAAGCTAAAGAAGCTTTACTGCTAGTGCTGCAAATATGGTTTTCTAGCTATATACCTATGTGATGTTTACTACAGATAAATGCTATAAATACTGAATTTTATTAAGTTGAATATATATATATTACATTTTCACTTTAATGTTATAGAAGTAAGTCAACTAGAAGCTTGAATTAAAAAATCAAAAAGTTCATGGCCTTGTTTACTGCAAAAGCCAAAGTTTTTATCTTCATAATTGAGGCAGTAAGGAAACATGCTTTCTGTATTCCACAGATGAAAAAGCAAAGCGTAGAAAATAAATATTTTTTTTTGATTGGATGAAAATCTTATCTATACTAATTTTCATATCGATAGCACTTTTCTTTTCATTTTTTTCAATATCTTCCATGAAAAATAAGCTGTTGAGAGGTATCAAACTCATAGCAGAAATTGAAAATAAAACCTGTGACTCTTGGCTGTAGTGACTCCTGTAGTGCTTATCTACTCATATTTCAGGTGATTTATCTATGAACTGCTCTTTCACACCATTGCTCTACAGTGTAAGAACCACTTACTATGTATATAAGCAGCGTTTCTTACTTCTCCGAGTGAAACTGAGATGTTTTGATGTCTAGAGTGGGACCTGAAAACTTATGTGGTTGTTTCCACATAATTCCTTCCTTTCTACTCACAAAATGAATTAAGAAAGTGATTCTGTTTTTTAGATAAGAAGATTGTTCCATACCAAACTTGGAGCAGATATCTTTCCAATTATTCTCCTGACTGTCAGTGTATAACTCTGCATATGCTGAGTTTATTCCTCACTGTGTTGAGAATGTAGCACATAAAAGCCAGTCTTGTCTTCAGTAATACCAGATGAACTCAGAGATGACTAGTTTGCCTGTCTATGTGTAGTAGATTATATCTTTCAGCACAAAAAATTGATAAAAAAAGAAATTTGCAGACCTTTTTATATAAAGATCCTTTTCATTTCATCTGAGATATTCAGGATGAGGGCTTTTACAAGTTCTGAGTCCATAAAGGTTAGGGGTTTTTTTAAGGGATGTTATTTTTCTAGCTAGCAACCACTATATAAAATATATAGATTAATTTGTCCAATGTGTTTTGAACGTAAGATGTTAAATATGGATTGGGCATATGACACTGGGAAAGGTCATGGTAGTGTGCTGCCAGGATGTCCCTTCTCAATGCAGGTTGTTCTGAGTGCAGTCATTGCGGTCGTTCTCGTTGATTCATAAAAATGCTGTCCTAGCATCATACGTGCAATACCCTGTAACCCTTTAACTTTATTTTCTGGGGAAAAGAGATAAACAAAGCCACAAACTATAAAAATCCAAGATTCTAACAGAACTGTGGTTGTGTAGGCATTTAAAGCTGATCATCCATCAGTTTGCCGCACCTGAGTGGTGTCATTGGCAGACATCTATAGTCTGTGTCTTGAAGGTAATTGCGAACTGTTATCATTGCAGGATCTTCCTCTTTTTCACCTGCTTGGGAGGTTTTCTTTTGTATGCCTCCTGTGTGTCTCTCCAGTCAGGCATACGATTCGCTGTGTGCCTTTGCAAAGCATTTAGTAGCAAACAGTAGGAGTTTTATTTCAGTCGCTCCCAGAACACGGCAGGTTTTAGCAGCGAGTGTCTTTGCAGAGGCTGGCAGCTGTAATAGAGGAGGATATACAATGGAGGTTTCTTATTGAAAATCATTGGGATTTAGGCACTACTGAAAATCCTGTCCTTAAGTAATATGCTTTTCTTGCTCTGTATTGAATCCTAACAAGACTATCATTAATGAGAATGCTTTGTGTACACTGCAGCATTTGTTCCTGGGGAACGAACATTCAGGCATTCTAAACAGAGCCATGTAATATATAACTTGTGCAGTAGACCCTGTACGGCACTGTGTGTGGGCAATGAATTACAGACTTGGTCACTCTTCAGAGATTGCAGGGCTCGATCGCATTCAATTGAATTTGACTGGAGGACTTTAAATCAAAGTACTTCCACTGGCCTCAAGACATGCATGTTGTCCTATCACACTCCAAATCTACTTTTACTAAACCCAGAAGCATTGAGTAGTTTGCTTGATGTGCAATTAGTTTTAGACATTGCACTTGTTTTTTTTTAATTTCGTTTTTTAAATAATCAGCAGAAAAGTTAATTTCTGCCATGGTAGAAAAATTCTGGCAGTCAGAAACCTAGGTAAACACAGAGGTTGTATAACATTTTATCTACCAATACCTAACTGATAATTTAAGCTCTGGTATAATGTACCAGTAGAAAAAAAAATGCAGAAAATAACTACAGCAGTGTTGGGTCACATAATAAACAACTGACTTCTACAGAAAAAATGGTATCTTAAAAGACAACACAACTGCAGAAATGAGGTTTCTTCATATGTGAAGCAGAACAGCTGAGTACCACTTGAGAGGAGAAATGTCAGGCTTAAAAACACCCAAAAAAAGGAACAATAAAAGGGACAGGTGACTCTGCCATCTGGATATTCTGGTGGCTTGAGTATAAAGTCATAGAGAAACAGGATTACTTTTCCACACCCTTCATGATAATTCAATATTTGAACTGTGTTGAAATCTTGCCATGATGACTAGAACTCTCTTTTCGTTCACTGCATTTTAGAAGGAAAGGCTATGGTTGGACCAGCAACTATGTCACTTTTTTGTTGTCTGTAAGCATGCTTTTTGGTCATTCCAGATGAATTCAGCCAGTGATGTATTCTCATCAGGTTCACCCCATCCGGTTTCGAGCACTTAAAAAGTATTTGGGGCACTTATTTCTCTACTCTTTCTGGTCTCAGAATTAGGACCAAATCAAAACTTTTCTTATAATCCATTTAGAGTGTTATTATGTTTTGGAGCACTAAATTAGAAATTAATGCGTCTTTTAAGCACTGTTCAGCCAAATTCTGTATCTCACTCTGGATGGTTATCCTCCTTATCTTAATTTTCTTTTTAATCAGCCAAGATTAAGCTCCTAAACTACATATCTCAATAAAATACTTTAAAATAAAATGGGATTAATATAAAGGGCATAATGCGCCTTTATTTTGAGAGTTATGTATTTCCATCTAAATGTTAGATGAAGTCATTGGGCATAACCAGTTCCAGAGTTTCCATTTCATTGTTTTCTGTGCTGGACTGAAGTGACTCTGCAGCATGTGGTAGATTTCCTTTTCATAGAGCTGTTTTTTAATTCTTGATGACACTGAATAAAGTCATTGGGTGGTAATGAAGCTTTCTTACTATACTAAGAAAAGAATCAGCATGGTTTAAGTAGTGTATTTTTTAACCCTCTGATTAGTTGTGCAGTTTTCTTGAGAAGATGCAGAAATTTTCACCATCAGTATAAGGTATGATTTCACTGTAGATTTGCCTTGAATTGTTCCTGAAATGTCCTCTAGTCCATTATTTCCTATAGTTTCCTAGAGGTTCATAATTCTTTTTTAAAAAGTAGACATATTTTACTTGTTTGATGACTTTATTGGAAAAATCTTGTGTTCTGTTGCCTAGATAGCATCCCAGCTTGCTGTGACAACTGAAATAGTTGAAAAAGTACAATAGAATTATGTGTATTTCAAAATGTCTACTAAAAATAGTGTTCAATTCAGAATAGCAGAATAGAGGGTTGTCTTTATTAAATAATAAGTGCTGTTTCCAGTAAGGAAAGGAGGAACCTTAACCTCAGGTAATAGCTACAGCACTTGAAATGAAAGAAGGGGCTTTTGTAAACAAAGAACCCCAATTATTTCTTTCCCAGTTTTAGAGGACAGTGTAGAGAATTGCTTTTTGATAACTGATTGCAAGTGCACCTTCAGACTAATGATGATACATATTGTTTTATTGATATAGCTATCATTTCTACTACTTTAGTGGTCTATTTCCTCTAATATAAGAGACACTATGACAAATTCTGGCATGTGGGAATGGGGGATTTTAAGGCAGGTTAGGCAGATAATTTCTTAATTTATGATCACTTGTAACCTTCAAAACATTTTTTATTTTATGCTAAAAAAATGTTTTGTTAAGTCCAAATGTTTTAAACAAAATTGTTTTTTTCAGTTTGAACAGTACCTAAAACTCTTTCTTACAGTATTTTAAGAATTTCAGTTTTACCAGCTGTGAATTTACTTCTGTTTTCCAGTGTTCTCTTCCTTCTGTGCTGAGAACTTTTTTGTGAATCCCGATCTAAAACAGAGCAAAATGGGGCAACTTAAAAAAAAAAAAGAGAAAAATGAAGAAGCAGGCAAATTTTCTCAAACCTAGATTTAACAAACTATTTCAGTTTTCAACTCTAAATTAAATGCTTCACTTCCTAGTACTGTAATACGATCACTTACTACAGGTATAAATAGAAAGCCACCACAACTGAAAGTAAATTACAATTTCTTTCTGAAATGTTTGCTTGAAGGGACTCGCATTTCATCCAATTAGCAGAAAGTGCTCCATGAAGCACTAATACATAATTTTCCAATTTTAAGATAGTGACTCAAAACCTTCATTTATAAGTTAACATCACTAAAAAGGGTGACTTCCTGCAGGCTAGGATTGTCTAGCCTAAGAATATGTGAGCATCTAATAGTTTTTCACATGAAAATTGTATTCTCTTGAAACTCATAAAAATTAAAAAGCTCTGTAATAGTGCCATTAAAGCCTCTGCTGTTTTTCAACAATATTTTGACACATTTTTATTGCCAATGTCTGACAGAGAAGATGTGGTAGGTTTTATCTTCACCTTCATATTTTGCAGACTGAGGACCTTGTTTTTTAATTTAACTGATGATATCTGCATAGAGCTGCTATTATCATATTCTGCTTTATAGTACAAATAAAATAATAAATGTATTATCTGCCTCTGGTCACTACAGACTTGCCATCTCATGTTTTTAAATTACTGCATATCAAGTATTTCTTAAAAAACATTCATTCTGTGAAATGCTTCTTTTCGTTCCTGAAGTAATGCTTACGGTCTATTTCACAAAATAATAGTTGTTACTAGAGTGACTCCTCAGTTCTAGTGTTTCAGGCTTTGGCTACAGTCTTCTTATCTTTAGTGGAGGAAGAAGGTAAATCTGTCATAGTTTTTGTTAAGAGTTGCAGTTAAGTGACAGGAGGTGGTGGAATCCAGTTGTTGTCACATCAGACCAAATTCAGCCATCTTTGGAGATTAGTAGTCAATCATTAAAGAAACTATTTTCCAGATAAATGAGGATTTTTCAACACTTTCAAATTGAATTCAAAAGCCTTCCTTCTGGCTGGTTGTCTCACCTAAAACTGGAGCTGTCCTGTGAGCTGCAGGCTATTTCTTCTTCAAGTCTTAATGATCATGTTTTCATGATCACTGTGATGTTCCTCAATATTTAACTGCCATTTTCCATTAGCAGTAAAGAAATAAGCAACACGACCTGGAAGACTGTGGAGCAATTTTATATACATGTATTTTCTTCATTTTTCCCTTGAAACCATTTAGCTCTTAAGAACTCTCCAAGCAGTTTTAAGAATCCTGTGTCCATATGCAAAATTAACATCTAATCTCATAGTAGATTTTAGGTATCATTTTCCAGAAATCATTCACAAAGACTGAGGTTTCCACTGAAATGAGCAATGCTTTCTGCAGCTCTATCGTGCTAACTATTTCTGAAGTGGTGCAGTAGCAATTTCAAAGTGCAGTGCTGTATTTTAGTAGCCAATTGAGGTGGCTATAAAAATCCAGCACTGTGCATTAACATCATTACTAAATTGCTTCAGCAATACTTACTGATGAGGCAGCTTCAGCAGAACACACTTCATCTTAATGAACTGTGGCTGCAATAGAGCAGAGACAGCAGCACAGGGAAAGGGATCTGAAGGTAGGCTTGGATGCCAACAAGCTGGAGATTTTGTTTCAAGAAAAATAAGCTTTGGCTGGTTGCTTTTTGTTTTCAGCGGAGAAAGAAATCTGTCATCTTGTTTGTTACAATTGCAGTTAAATGGCAGAAGATGGTGCTGTGAAATTGTTGTCACGTCAACCATCTTTGGAGCTAAGTAGATCATTGACATTTCAATTGACAAAATCTTCTGTGCTTGTCCTTTCTGAATTAGGTAGGAATTTTGTATTATTATCCAGCTGCCTAGATAGTTTCATCAGCTCTGAATAGAAACAAGTGGAATGGAGTACTGGTGTGACCTTGGTTTTTATCATTCTGTCATAAAGTGTTGATCCTTTTGGTGTGGTCAGAGTTACTTCTGTGGCTTTTGCTGAGAGTAGAGCTGTTAGCATGGCTTACTAGGTTCCCCCCATACTTTTCTTGTCACTTTGGTGGGTTTAACTGTAATTTTTCTCTGGAAATTTGAGGGGAGGAAGGTGTTTCTTTTTCTTTGTTCACTTCCTCTACTCATACAGAGAGGAAGGGCTTTTAATTTCTGTGCTTAGCTGTTGGATAAGTAATGGATGAATCTCCAGCTTTGGCTCATATGTCGACCTGCTGGGTGACAATAAAGCAGGCCATTTAAACATTCTGTGTTTGATTTATCCTGTCCTTGTGGAAATGCTTCAAAGGAACTTGCTTGCTAAATGGATTTCCCAGTTACATAATGATCTCCAGCGAACTGCTGAAAAGTTTCTTGGAACATCTTTTGTCTCGGGCTTGTATGAAAGGCTGTGATGTGTGTGCTTTGGGATTCTATTTGACACTGCTTCCTTTTTCTCTGTGTAATTTTTAAAAATCCCAAGGACTTGTCTCCACCACTAAGTGCTACCTTTTTTTTTTTTTTTTGGTCTATGACAAGTGTTAGGAAAATTCTCAAAGGACCTTTGCCAACTGCTTTTTTAATTCTAAAGTTTTCTCCTGACTAAATATAATGCAGTAAGTCTCATAATTTTGTCATTATAGCATGCCTTTGTACTCCTTTATTTCTTTAGATTGTAAATTTCTGGGTCGAAGAACAGTTTCATCATTTCCCTACCCACTCTAGAGAGCTGTGGAAGTGTTAAAAGGGGTGTTTAAGATCCCTTTCATTATGTTTGCCGTTGCTGTTTTCATCAGGTCAACATAAGAGAGGGAGGAGATGCAGCAGACAGTGTAGCAGAGTGTTAATTGTCTCATCAGTATTTCCAGATACACAATAAATCAGATGCGGAAGTTCAATGGCGTCATTTGCTAAACTACTGGTGAGTGTCAAAAGAAGTCTTTCTGTGGACAAGAGGCCAACGTCTTTTTTCTGTTTTCTTAGATGAGCAGTGAAAATTTCCTAGGGAGTGGCAGGTGTCCTGGCCTTTTTTCACTACCTATCTGATCCTCATTTTAAATTCCTCTGGTAAATTTTAAAAAATGATTATGCTTGATCTTTCATCGCTTTAATAAATAAACAGTTATATGACAGCTATTGCTGGAGCCTGTTATGACATCCTGATGCAACAGAAGATCTATTAAGGCTTTAGTCTCCTGTGTGGAATACATTCATTGACACAACATCTGTCGTTTGCACTTGAGTAGTCTGAAAGTCCTTATGTTTCCTTCTTTGGAGAGCTTCATCCTTTTTTGAATATAAAACCAAATGTGCAAATTAGGTGAAACTACAGAGCAGTGGTTTCATCCTTTATTGTTCAGTTAATTACCTATGTAGCAATTTCTTTGTTCTTGGTAGATTTTAGATGTCCAGATCTTTCTCAAGAAATCTGTTGTCTAGAAGACAACACACATCAGGAAAATACTGCATTGCCATGAAAAGCCCCTTTAAAAGAATAAATGGTAAGTAATTAATTTCTTATGACTTGGAGAGCTGTAGGTCTTAATTTTTCTTGTTTTCTTGTCTCTTTCTTTTCCTATAATCCTAAGCACAGGCAGACAGTCTATATTTTAAATCTTCTGAGAAAGGCATTACAGCTTCTAATCATGGTGGAGAGACTGAGCTGGGCAAAGCTTTAAAGATTCAAGTGGTATGATAAATTAAATGTCACTCAGCAGCCTATTTAAAAAGATGTTGTAGATTTTCAGTATCGTTCTTTTGTTTCCATTAGTTTTAAAAAAAAAAAGTTACATTAAAACATCTCTGAATATCTGAAGAGAATAGCTGGCTTAGTTAGTAGCCAGGCACCAAAGTGATTAATTGCAACTTATCATTCATCTGACTATTTCCAATACTATATCCTAGCCCTTTCTGCAGGTAGGCTGGGGATAAATTTTATCCACAGTCTGTGGATCAGGCATGTATAATTTCTAAATTTGAAAGCCATAGCAAAAATTTCTGAAAGCTATTTTTAAGTTATACTTTTAAATCAGATCCCCTCTGTAATGCAAGATTGTGATTTTAGAGATATACTTTGGAGTTACAGAGAGATGTTGAGATTAGAGGTGGTTTTGAGACAAGATATAAAAAGTGCCTACCTTTTTGCTGGCATCAGTTTTCACAGGAAGGTCATCACTGATAAGGTTGCTGTCATGATTCAAATCAGAAACAAAGGGACAGGGCTTCAGCCTCAAATGAAGAAGCAATAGGTCTGGCAACACTTAAAGGAGATGTTCATATGCTCGTGGGTCCTGATGGTCTTGATCGCAAACCACCATAATTTATCTGATGAAATCTGAGTGCTGGTCAGCTTTGGACACCTGTGTGGAGAAGGTAAGGTGAAAAACTGGATAGAGTAAGCAAAAAACTCATCTTCACTAAAGTGAACATAAGGATCCAAAGGACTGGAAAGACATCAGGTTGCTTTCAGAACCCCAGAAGAATATTGGAACAAGTAGAAAATCAATTATAAGCATCTAGAAAAAGTTTGAAAAGTAACGATTACCAGGAGAGGCCATACCTCTCTTGCAACTGTTCCACATTTTTCTCAGATGACTCTGTGTGCTTGGAGGGTTTAACACTGAAAGTGGTCTAGAAAAACAAAGATGTAATTCTGCAGGGTGCTTTCAGTAGAAATAACCACATAATCTGCTAAGTAGTGTTAACAGAAAACTGTTGGAAAAAGGATCTTGTAGAAGAATATCTAGATCTTTGTTAGCTGTAACATCTGGTCTCCTATGCAACCTGCTGTGATGAAACATTCAAATGCTGTACTGGGTTTTATAAATTGAGTTATGATTTGTAAGACACAGGAGCAATCCTTTTATCCTTCAGAAGTAAAGCTTTGAGCTTTTCAGTTCAAGGATGGTCTATGCCAGTTGAAGGGACTCCAGGGGAAAGCAGTAAGAATTATCAGAGGTTTAGAAAGCCTATCCTACTATGAATAAATGAGTGATGTGAAGTCATTTATCTGAAATACCAAAGACTAAGTGGGGGGGGAGAGTGGGAGTGAGGAGTGGGTGTAGGAGGGAACAGTTTATGGACACCTGACAGCAATCTTCTTGCCTTGCAGCATGTCTTTGAAGAGTGAGTTAGCTCTGTGTGCCCCCTTGGGAGGGTGCAAAACAAAATTTATAGACAAATAATAAACAAGATTTGTACTGGATTTAGGAGAGGTGAGGATTGCAATGTGATAGATTACCAGGCAGGACATCAGGTCTGTAGCATGGGAAATATCCAGGTGTGTCAGGCAGACATTTGTTAGGCATGATGCAACTGTAGTTGGTTCTGCCTTGCGTTGAGAAGACAAATGATCTATTGAGTTTCTTCCAGTCCCAAGATTCAGTGATCATAACATAACGTTCTCATTTCACTGCAGTATGAAGACAAACAGCAGACATAGCGCTGTTTAAATCCTGCATGTGCAGGATTTAAACATAAAGAGAATGTCTTCCAGACAAAAAGAAAGCCTAAACATTTTCTTTGCCTGTTCTCAAAGAATAATTGAGTATTTTTCATTTCTATCCTTTTTTGCCTTCGTTGTGGCTAAAAGGGATAAAACATTTTTGAAAACAAACTTATGCTGATATGAAGATATTAATGAGTATTAGAACAGATAATTTGCAGTCTTAATCTACATTTCTCTGTCTTCTCATCTTTTCTGTAGCTCAAGATAGGATCATGCTCCTTAGGAGCAGTTTGATCAGATGGGTGGCTGGTCCTTGAACGAAGGGTGTTACCACTTGTTAATACCCTCCTTGCTAGAACCCCTCAAGGTACTAATAGCAGAGCCTTGTGTTATGCTATGTCTCATTAAGACCCCTAAAGAAAATACCAGGAAAACTCTTTCCTCAGAGAAAATCTGTAGTGTAATTCAGGCTTGAACAATCACATTTAAATGTTATACTCTCAGTCTCAATTCCGCTAATCACAAGCTCTTAGAAAATCTTTCATGATCTGGGACTTGTCTGAAAAAATCTGTATTTCTTTTTCAAATATGGTTTCACATTATCTTTCTGATTGTGTATACTAGAGTACAATTCCCTTAGCAAATATTTGGAATAATTTCTGAGAAGTCATAGAATCACAGGATGAAAGAATGTTTTCGGGTTGTAGGGGAGCTTTAAAGGTCATTTAGTCACAACTCTCCTTCAGTGAGCAAAGACATCTTCAATTAGACCAGGTTGTTTAGAGCCCCATCCAATCTGACTTTGAACTTTTCCAGGGATGTGGCATCCACCACCTCTGGACAACCGGTGCCAGTGTTTCACCATGTTTGCATCATAAAAAATGTCTTCCTTATATTGAGTTTAAATCTACCCTCCTTTAGTTTAAAGCTGTTACCCCTTGTCCTGTCACTACAGGCCCTACTAAAAAGTCTGTTCTCCTCTTTCTTGGAAGGGCTCTGATTTTAGTGTCTGATTTTAGGAAGGGACCATACTGAGAGTATAGGGTGCTTCTCGCCAGCAAATATAACATTTTTTTCACTTTGTTTCCTAGAGTGCTGCAAGACAGCATCATCAGTAAACTGAGCTAAGGGACAAAACTATAGTTTCAGGGAGACAAAAAGAGTCAAAAGAAAGGGCAATGACTTGGAAATCCATTTTCAGAGTGTTTTATCCTTATTGCTTTTGTTCAATAAGCACCATTGCTTTTCTTTCTCTGTATCATTTATATACCTGTAAACTTTTAACATCAGGGCTCTGAAAATTGCCTTACATAAAAAAGCAAAATTACTTGTACATTTGTACCTTGATTTCTCTCTTTTTTTTTTTTAAGAAGGAAATAACTGAATGGATGGCAGATTATTTATGGGCTGATTGCAAATAGATAAGAGGCTACAAAATGAAATTTGATTTCTTTCTGTATTTTCAAGCTTCAACACAATTGGCAGAGAGCTTTTCAGTAAAGTGTTACTGTTCAGCTTCGTAACAGGGATAAGAAGAAAAACGCTAAATTCCCCTCATCAGATGGAGGACAAACAAAAGAAACTGATGAGTCTCTCCCTGACATATATGGTTGTTAAGCAGATCCCAAACTGACAGACTGCTCCTCCTGTCTCCATTATTGATGACAAATTATTAAATATTTTTCTAGAAGAGCCATTCAGCTTAGAAAGCAGTGACCCAGCTGTACTCAGTTAAAGTTATATTGCCTAATGTTATACAAAGCAAATAGCATTTCTGCCTGAATCGAAATAGTTTTCTTCTGTGTCAAGTCTGTAGATTTTAAAAATTAATCTGTATCAGAAAAAATGGCAGAAAAAACGCAGCTTAGTATAGTACAAAGACTTGAAAGAATTAACATCTCATCAAAAAGTAGTAACTAAGGCGGATCTTGGTGTGCACATCTACAAGAACAAATGCTTTTCATTTGCATTATTAGGTGAAATAACTTGTCACTAATCACAGTAATTTGTGCAGAAAATGACATAGATACTATTTGTTAATGACTGGCAAACTGTGATCGACTGTCAGCATAAATTTGGTTCTTACACCTGAAACCACTGGTGTACTCTGTGCATGGAAAGTGAACCATGTTTCAGGATTTGAACCCAAGTTAATATATAATGTAGAAACAATAGCTCACTCTTTGGATCTTCTCATTTCAGTCATTCCAGGTTTCTGTAACTTCCTGCCTCTCTCTTGGCACTGCAATGGAGCCATGGCCTGTTATTTTTTTTCTTTTCCCACAAGTTATGTGTCTGAATTTATGTAGTACGAGGAATTAAATTAGGTCAAGTGAAATTTAAGTGTGTGAACAGTGAATGAAAGGGGAAAAAAAAAAAACCTTCTAGATTTTGTCAAATTATCTGGTGAAGAGAGGAGACAGTAAGGGGAATGGAACTCGTCCTGGTTTTACCCCAGTGAGATAAAGATCTGCCCTGTTGATCCTGTTTCCAGATACTTCTCCTCAAAGTGAAAACATTAGAGAACTGGTTGATTATCAGTTACATATTAATGGAAAATGGCATTTTTAACAGGAGATGCAGTTGAAGTATATACATAATAAATAAGAGCATATTTATGATAATGAGGCTAATTGCCTTAAAAATTTGAACTGTAGTGAAAATTTGGACGGTAGAGATAATTTGGTTTTCCCCTGTTTTCAACCCACATGCATAACCATGCTCTAGCTTAGACATTCTCACAACGCACACCAAGGTGGTAAAATACTACATTCTGAAGCATCATGCTTCTCTTGAAAGGGGGAGTTGGAGACTTGATGTTTGATTCTCTAGCCAGGAAAGGCTTATAGTACCAGTGTATCTTCCAGAGCAAAAATGGAAGAAATGTTAAATTGTTAACTTCTCTTAAGAGAGCAGTTTTATTTTTTCCCTTTCCTCCCAGTAGGACTCATGCTCCAAAGGCACATTTTTATTGACTTTTGTTCAGGTGCAGTTAGCCTAAACAGACATATCTGTCCTACTCACTTCAGCTACTCACTGCTGTACCTCCATCTTTCCTTCTTGCCACATCCTCCAAACTGAGTTTGCAGAGCAGCACTGGTACAACCTTGCACTGCCCTCCGTAGGAGTCACAGTTCTCTAACAAGGTGCCGTGTACAAAACTGTGCTGCCAGCAAAGGCAACGTGAACCCAACACTGTCCTCATCTGTTGACTCTTACTGCTGCAATCTCTCTAGGTGCTGGTCAGTTTACACTTGGTCTGTGATTCAGGATAATTTGGTTTGCTCTTCATGCCATTTTCAATTTGCCATTTGGCTTGAAAATTTGCATGGCCAGTATAAGGCAAGCAGTGGGAAAATGTGGCCAAAGGCAGGAAGCAGATCAGAGTTGTTTCTTTTGGCTTTAGGTAGCATATGACAATCTTAAAAACGCACTGAGCAACCTCCCACCTGGCTTTTTGCTGCTTATTGGGACAATGAGCTGCTTAGAATCATGGAACGGTTCGGGTTGGAAGGGACCATAAAGATCATTTAGTTCCAGCCCCCCCAACAAGGCCAGGGACACCTTCCTTAGACCAGGTTGCTCAAAGCCCCATCCAACCTATCCTTGAACACTTTTCGGGGGTGTCTTTTTCATCCATAGTCATGTATGCTCCAGTTGATTTTTGCCCAAGTAAATAAAAAGAGAAGGGGTGAGGATGGGCTCCAAAAAAAAAAACAAAACCAAACCAAAACAAACAAATGAACAAAAAACCACACACAAAAAAAACCCAAAACAAAAAACCAAACAAAAACCCAAACAAACAAACAAAAAACAAAAAAAAACCCCAACCAAACAAAAAAACAAAGGGGCGGGGGGAGAAAAACCAAAAACCTATTGCTAAGAAATGCAGAAAAAAGTAGAATGAGGAAGAAAAGGGTAGTCTTTAGCAGTCCATTCATATCACATGCAGCCACACAGTCCACTTATGCAGTGTTTAACAGTATTCCCTGCAAGATATATATGATCCTATCACACAGGTGGCCAGCTAGATAATGTCTACCCTAATAAAAAATTCTGGGTTTTAGTGCCTCTGGATCTGAGGACTATTCATCCTTGTGGGTGCACCAAAAATATGCAAAAACTCCCTGCATGAAAAGGAAGTCACTCTTCATTCACAGCTTCAGTCATAGGCATATGCAAATATGGCATGAAAATGTGAGAAGAGACAAGTCATTTGAAAACATGAAATTAAAAGCAGTTAATCCTGTTTCTAAGTAGCAGATCTTTGATTTTTCTGCTTCACAACTTTTTTAAAAACCTAATTTGACTGATTTTAGCATGAAATGTTTAGACTTTGTGTATCATGCAGCTTTTCCTAAAAGAAATAAACTGCTTGCTATAATTCTAGGAGTGTGAGTATATGTCAAAAATGAAATAATTTTCTCATGCTTACACTAGTAAAATTGTGACAGTGTGATTTAATATGATTTTCAGTGAACTTGAATCCTCGTTAGTGCTTTAAAAGTCAGATTATTGTGAATAATCAGGCAAATTCCCTAATCTTTTCAAGTCAAATTTTAAATTATTCTTGAGAATTCCTGTTGAGCAATTAGGCCACTCCTCATTGTCTGTGCTTTCTGGGAAATTTATTCCTAATTAATTTGAATTAATGTAAAAATATAGAATAAGCACAACTTCAAATGAGGCTCTAAGAGTATTTTCTTAACTTGCTGTTTCCTTTCTTTTCTACTACATCTGAGGAGAATGTGTCTTTAGAGATAAATATATGCAGGGGGAAAAATCATAATGGGAAAACACATTTAACTGCAAAACTATAGCAAAGAAGGGATTGTTTTCATTTGCTTGTTTGAGAATTTTTTACCAATTCATGAAAATGGTAGTGTAATTTAACGAGATGTGTTTTCAAAGCTTTAATAAAGATTACAGAAAGCTTAGCTTTACTATTATCATAATGTAAACTGATGCTTTATCTACTGTACCTACAGCATGATTGTTTTTAAACATACACTCATTGCCTTGCAGCTCTATAACATTTGCATCATAATCTCACTTTCTCATCATTTCCTTTATGGCTGGGACTGTAAACAATTTTTTTTTTTTAAGCCAAGAAGTGTATAACCCTCTGTCCTGAGAACAGATTACTTTCTTTCATGTTGTAACCCAATAAATTTGGCTGCAATGTTTGATTTTGATGACCAAAAAAATGCAAAAGTAGTTGGAAAAAAGTTGTTTAGATTTTATCCTAAGGCTAAAGCAGAGTAACTCAGCAAAAAAAAAAAAAAAAAAAAAAAAAAAAAAAAAAAAAAAAAAAAAATCCCTGAAATATCCAGAAGATGATTGTTTTCATATTCTGGACTCTTTTGCTCTTTTGTTTCTGACTTTTGTGGGTCTCAGATGATGCTGATGAACTCTTTTGTCCAAAGAGAAGATGGGATGTTTTGCATTTTCCTGTCCCTGGCAGAAGAAAAAGCTCAGAGAATGCAGTGCTGGGCAGGAAGCTTTCCAGGACATTTCAGCACCAAAGTGCCTTGGAATAGGTATAAGGAGCTGTAGTTAGCAGCGTGGTAGCCAAATTTTAAAATTAGATATACTGCAAACCTGCTCAGATATTCAACCTGCCATCACTACATCACCAGTGAGCAACTACGACTACAGTCTCTCCTTTGAGTTTTAGCTGGCTGCCATTTTCCCAAGCCTTCAGTCCTTCAGAGAGCTCTTTAGGATAGTATGAATTTTGGCCATGATTAGTGTCTTGAGGACATTTTAATCTCTGTGAGATCAGTATCTTTGTTCTCATCAAGCAAGCATTGAGACACACCTCTGCAGATTCTTGCACTGGGATGTGCAGCAAGTTTGTGTTACTATAATGTTCTAAATGTCAATTATTGTTTTCTTTTCATTGCATGAGGAATAGCTGAAATTAGAACTAACTATATGATTGAAATTTATTCTAAAAATTTGAATTTGCAAACTTAAAAATTTGTGCAGATAAAGGTAAGTAAAAGATGAAAAATTTCACTGTTTGCTTTCCATTGAAACCATTACCAGAATTTGTCTCCATACAGAGAAGTTTTAAGTATGTCCTCTCTCCCTGAAGTTATAGAGGGATCGAATCCACAGATAGACATTCCAGTGTTGCTGTGCAATTGGTGCTCATTTGCAAGGAAAGGATTTTTCATTGCCTGCTGTGTAATCACAGCTGTCCAACACTCATGGCATCTCTTATGAGCATGCTGGCCATGCTTGGTGAAAGTACCCTGTGTGCTCCCAAAACTGATCCCCAGCAGAGGCTGTTCTGTACTCTGGCATCTCTGCTGGTTTAGTACTGTGGAAAGGTGGTGCACTGGCAGCCAGAATGTAGGGATTAATGGAAACAATAACTATAAAAAAAAAAAAAATGGCTGTGGGCAAGAACAAAGGAACTGTGCAAAAACAGTTGGATAAATACCTGAAGGCGTGTGTATATAAATGGCACAGAGTGTAAGGGAAACAGTAATTTTCTCCTTGTGTAAGGTGATTTCAGAGAATATTTTTCTTACCTAGTGACACTGTACATCATTTTTATTCTATCTGACATCAACTGGGAAATAACTGGAAACACTAGACATTTCTGAAAAAAACCCAAAAAACAGTCAAAACAATAGGGAAGATGCTTGAAGTTTATGACCTAAGGGTATAAGAAAGAAACACCAGATAACAATATGCTCTGTTAGATGTTTAGGGACTTTTTCCTGGTCAGGGCTATTATAAAATTGTTGGTTACAAAAAGAGCTCTCTGAAGGTATCTGGGAGCAGGTTCTGAAACAGGAATTAACAATGGCAGTGGAAGTAGGCAGCTTTTAAATGTGTTATGAATATTAGTAAAAGTTTTATGAATCATGCTGTACTTTAGACTGACTTTTTCATCCACAGAACAAAATGTAGTCAAATTTTATTCATGGAAGTCCTTCTGGTATAAGCTGTCACATGAGTCAGGAATAGGAATTGTTATAAGAACTGACTAAAATAAATTGGTGCTTGAATCTACCCCTACAACATGAAGGAGATGAGACAGATAAAGTGACATCCTATATTTGGGATTAATAGTTTCTCTGGGATTGATTCATGGGATGACAAAAAAAAAGGCAGAGAGAGCTCTGTAGGGGATGATCAGTCCCTTCTTGTAACATTGTATCATTATTGTGAAACATATTTTCATTTTTGTTTTGTAATGTATTTAGTTTTTCCATGTACCAAATAAAAGAGGAATCTGCTGTCAATAATGAACACTAATCGTAAGTCACAGCTATAAAAAGCATATTAAATATCCACAATTGTGGGATGCTGCTTGTAATGTGTGCTATATATCTCCTCCAGGAAACCTAAATTGGCAACTAGAGGCTTGAGCAAAGGGCAAGGGGAGATGTTCCCTGCTGCTCCTCTGTTTATAATTAATATTTTTATAGTTTGTTTACTCATATAGCACTAGATATAACTGTGGTACCTGTCAAAACAAATCAATCATTATATCAGTCAAAGCATTTTATATTACCCACATTTCTTTCCTCCCTGCAAGTAGAATTTGATGAATTAAAAACATGGATTGAGCTTCAGTGTTCCAGGTTTGACAATTTCATTGGTAGGTTCATCAGCATGATACTTTATTATAGAATCATAGAATTTACTGGGTTGGAAAAGACCTCAGAGATCATCAAGTCCAACCCTTGGTCCAACTCCAGCCAGTTTACTAGATCATGGCACCCAGTGCCACGTCCAATCTCAGTTTAAAAACCTCCAGGGACGGTGAATCTACCACCTCTCTGGGCAGGCCATTCCAATGCCTGATTACGCTCTCTGTAAAGGATTTTTTTCTAATATCCAACTTAAATTTCCCCTGGCAGACCTTAAGCCCGTGCCCACTTGTCCTATGGCCTGGGAGAAGAGACCAACCCTCATCTGGCTATAACCTCCCTTCAGGTAGTTATAGAGAGTGATGAGGTCACCTCTAAGCCTCCTCTTCTCCAGACTAAACAACCCCAGCTCCCTCAGCCTCTCCCCATAGGACTTGGTGTTCTAGTCCATTCACCAGCCTGGTTGCTCTTCTCTGGACCCGCTCCAGCACCTCAATATCTTTCATGAACTGAGGGGCCCAGAACTGAACACAATACTCAAGGTGTGGCCTCACCAACGCAGAGTACAGGGGAAGGATCACTTCCCTGGTCCTGCTGGCCACGCTATTTTTGATACAGGACAGGATACCATTGGCCTTCTTGGCCACCTGGGCACACTTTCTTTCCTTTTGGAGGAAAAAAAAAGATATGATACAGATCTGGGCTCTGTAAGTTTAAGTAATTTAAACAATAAACCAACACAAAGTTATGCCTTTTGTAACTGAGTATTGTAGAAGTGGCTGGTCCTTGGAGGAGCTGCCCAAGTTCGAATTCCTCCTTGCCTTATCCGGTTGCTTGCAGGAGCATGGTCAATGTGTCATGTCCCACCCGGCAGCCAGGCTTGTAGTGTCACGGAAGGTCCTCAGTGGGGCAAGCTGTTGTGTGGGTCTTTTCTGGTGGTATTGTCTGTTTTGCTGCCTGAAAGAGTTTCTTAAGATCTGAATTCACATGGTGTTCTGGAGGAAATCAGTTCATTTCATACCTGTAGAAAGTGATTGTGGCAAAAAGCAGTGAGAGACTATACAGGAAGGGAGAGTAGTATTTATTAATGAAATCTGCAAAGAAGTTAACGAGTTATGATCTTTCTTTCATTCACTCTTCATTTTATCCTCATCTTCAGCCCTGGGTTTTATGTGCTGAGGTGGTCTGGCTCACTTGTGTGTGATACAGGCCGCAGGGGACATCGAACCCTTACCACATCTCTTGGCATTTCCTTGATTGGAAGCCATGGCCTGACTGATTTTTGAAGAGGTCATTTATACGCTTTAGGAGTCTGCTGTTATTATGGGGTGATCCTTTACAATGAATACTCCTTTCTTCAGCCTCTAAGTCTTAGACAAGGTGGCTGCTCGTTGCCTGTTTTTCTTCTTTTATTAAACACACATCATTGTCGATATAATCTGCTTTCCTCTTGGGCTTTCAAGGCAAGAGAACAGCATATGGTACTTACTGCAATCTTGATGCCAACCTCCCACTGTTACGGTTGAGGGTCTTCTGCTGACAAGGCATGTGTATTGTGGTCTTCCAGAGTCCTGACATTCTGTCCAGGCATGACATGAGAAATTACTCATTTGAAGTTTTATTGCTAGGAATGTTCTCTATTGTCAATACACATAATTTCTGTAACCTTTGTTCTTTCTTATAGTGCTTACATTCACTTTCCCATTAATATTTCATTTGCTTCTATGAAAATATTTCTATTACAAGTCCTATGAATGTTGTGGCTTCACCAAGTTACTCTGTGCTCACAGGTCAGTTATGAGGTAAGGCATACTGTGGTGTAGCTATTTTGTTATTATGCATTTTATGTTTCTGAAGCACAACAATTTGATTAAATACCTGCAAATCAAACATTTCTTAATCATATTTTAAGGTTATGACTTAAATGCTGCTTTTTTTGGCTTACCTGTTATTGGAAACTGCAAAACTCATGTTGGATTTGTGTTCTAAAATCCTCATTCTGTTTGCTGATTTAAAGGAAGCTTGGTTATCTGCGTAGGATAGTAGCAAAATACGACATCTATTTTGGGTTATGAGTGAATTTCTTTAACTTCACTTCTCATTAGAGAGCTGACAGTTGATCTTTTAAGCTCCTTCTTTGGTTACTGCCAAGTGGTATGCCCACAGTGTAATTCATCCCCTGTGTCTTAAACAGTGATTTTATTACTATCACATAGAGATAACTTTGCTAATTATAAAGGGGAGCCTCCAAGCCTATGTTTTACCAGAAAAGCAGTTAGAACGTGGGTTTTTTTACTAATATAGTGATGTATTTAAAATGTGTCTCTGGTGCAGCAAATAATGTAAAATAACTGTGAATAGTCACAGGCTATCTTTTCCTGAAATAGCTGTGATTGAGACTTGGGTGCTTTTGAATTTTTTTGGCTGCAACTGTTTTTTCTTTATGGCTTTGTTAACTTCTCAAATATTTTAATGTTCTGTTTACTAATAAGCCAGGGGAAAGATATGACTAAATATCTTTGACCTGTGAGTATTTTTTCTTCAGTTTCTAGTTCTGATGGAATACTCTTTTCCCTGTCCCTTTTCTACTTCGTGATATCAGAAATGTCTTGGATTATTGAACATGCTGATCACTGATCCGCATTTGTGGAACCCAAAGGCAGATGAATTTTACAAACACATGCCCCATGGAAATGGAAGGAAATAAACTAGGGAAGATGAGTCAAACTATACATGTTGAGTCAGTCTTATATGGGCCTATCTTCTTCAGTGATTTTGAACAAAGCTGACTTTGGCTTGGATGTACACCAGTATTACGTACAGTTCCATTTCCTTTTTCCTCTTGGAGTAGTCTTTTCTTCATAGAATGTCTTTGGTTGGAACAGATGTTTAATATCAGTTGGTCCAACCTTGTTGTTCACTAGACCAGGTAGCTCAAGGCCCCATTCAACCTGTTATTGAACACTTCCAGGAATAGGGCATCCACAACTTCTCTGGGAAACTTGTTCCAGTGCCTCACCACCATCATCATAAAACATTTCTTCCTCAGCTCCATATTAAATTGATTGTCCGTCTAATTCCTGTATTGAGGAAATTGAGCTCTCTGTCTAGGCTGAGCTGTTGCTGTGAAGCAGATTGCACATCAGCAGAAGAGAAAGTGAAGAACTCGTTGTCTTCTATGTTCTGATGGAAATGTTTTCCTAACCACAGGAAGCAATAAGAAAAAGGTTCTGCAGTTAAAGATGCTATTTAATTTTGGTTGTTTTTTTAATTCAATGGAATAATAATGAAGGCCATTTAGAAAACATACCTTGCTCTGTTGTTCCCAATTGTTTGAATGATTCTGTTTTTAAAACAGAATAAGAATCCAATACAAGACTAACCTGATGTAGTTAGTGATGAGGGATGCACACCAGGGTTGCACAGACCTTTCTGAAGTCTTAAAAATTAAGCAGTGAGTCCAAATGGAGGTGAGACTCGACTCAAGTTATGAACTTTCATAGCACTGATCTTCCCGCCCACCTCTTCCCACATCCAGCCCCCAGCCTTTCAGGATCCAAGAGTGTGATTCATTTCATCTCTTTCAGATGTCTAGTTGAGATGAGATGAATCATACTTTAAAAGCTCTTAATGAATTTTCATTTATCTTACAGGTAGCATAAATGATTAGCATAGTTGTCTGATGTCATTTGGCCATATGAATCGTACCCAAAAGTTTTATAGTAATATACTTCTCCTGTGCCCTAGCAATTAGCAAAAGTCATTTAAGTAAAAGCAAATGGGCCATTGTTCCATTCCACATTCTTCCCAAGAAGAACTCTTTTAAAGAAGGCAAGTGATTAAGCAGTGGCACTAAATCATCATTGATAGGAAGGACATGGAAAATTTTTCTCTTCCTCAGTTTTCTTTCCTACCCACTCTCCCTTTGCTCCCCACAGTGTTACCCCCATCTTATTCTGCTCTTTTAAGCCTTTTTATACTCAGTGCTGTTTTTTCGGATACCCAAAGGCAGACGCTGCTTACAAATACAATGTAGCCCCATGCATTGTAGCGCATTGAAATTTTATTTAGACTGAAAAAGTTATTCCTTTCATTATTGTAATTTCACTTTTGTAATGGGAGGAGCCTGTGTTACTGCTCTTTTGTTTTACGGTTTCATACATCTGCTGTGATACAACCGTGCAAACAAACAGCAAGCCAAGCACCCTACTCAGCACTGCAGGAAGGAAGGAATTATCTTGGCTACTGCTTGCTTATATCACAGCAGGACCAGACCAACTTAGGACCCCCTTTGTGCCAAATACTGAGCAGCTGTGTGTCCAGAAATGCCTTGCCCTTTACAAGCCTACAGTGTTAATGAAGGGGAGAAAAGAGGATGGAAGCATACCATAACCTAATCTTATCAAGGTCATGCCCTAGGTGAGCAATGGAGTTGAAGAAAGCCATCTGGATGCAGTCTAGAGCACTCATTTGCTCCCATCATCATTCTGGAATACTCTCAGATCTTTACTGATAGAAGCTTATAAAGATGCAGTTTGGTTCAAAATTATTATAATTTTGTCACCAAGGAGCATTATTCAATCATTGTTCCTTGTCCACAACTCAAGTTTTAAAGAAAATTTCCATTCTTGTTGTTTTCTTAGAATATCCTTTTGCTTCTTGTTAGTAGTCCCAGGGTAATGAAGAAATTCTTCTGTGCTGAAAAAGTCATCATCTATTTATCTGTGTAGTTGTCCTGACGGTAGCACATAAATAGCAACAGTGATTAGCAACTTTAGCTGGAAATTAAATAAAGGTTTATTTTAATTATCCCATTCTTCTGCATTAACTTCATGGGTATTGTTAATAATTAATTGAGTAGTGTTTCAATTTGAGATATAAATTCAGAGGTTTCTTTTAGTAATTTACTGGTTTGGCACTGTCTGTTAAGTAGTCCATTATGCTATCTGACCTCACATCTTTTTGAAGTTAAAATGTTGATCAAATGAAAATAATGTGAGAAAAAAAATACTTAACTCACTGCAAAAAAACCTTATCACTGTATGCAAAAGCCGCTAAAAAGACTTGTGCATATTAAATATACCATCCATTAATTTTTATTGCCCGAGAAGTCTAGTTGTTGAGTTTGTGATAAAGTGCCAAATACCAGGCAACTACTTTTTTACTATTGGATTTTACTGCTCAGGCTGCAGCCATTACTTACATGTTTCTTTTAGGAATGAGTGAGATTTCATATATAAAACTAGTGATTATTCTCTAAATAGAGATAACTGTTTTTCTGTACAGCTGAAAGTGAAATCCCTAGTTGGGCCAATAATCTAAGCAGGTTATTGTCAGTAATGGCTTATTTTTTCAACCAGAAGTTCCCATTATCTATATGATCTATGAAAAATTAGTTGTATAAAGTAGATTTTTATGTGAATAAAGCAAAGTAGTTTCTGTATTTTCTCTTAAAAGATTAAAAGATAAAAATGTTCTTATAAATTAAAACAATGATTTGTCTGTTTATGCAATATGTCAGAGATGAGGACAAAAGAAAAATGGGAAAACTGTCTTTTTCTTCCCACAACATCCCATTTATTTTGCCTTCCTTTTCTTGAATCATGTCAGCACGTATTATTGACATTGCTCCAAAGTTCTGGTGTTTGAGTGTTTATCTAGGAATTTCACAGATCACTAAACAGAAGCTACATATGTACAAGGAACTATTGCTTTCTTATTTTTTGTATCCATAGCCAAAGAGATTTGTGTCATAGAAAAAAAAAACCCACAATATAAATCCAACCATTTTTCTTCTGCTTTTACTGACCCTTCTGTGAGATACTCCATAAACTTGCAAAACCTTCAGGAGACCTCTCCAAGTATTTTTCAAACTGTGTGGACAATCAGAACACCTTTCATTTTGTTTTGATAGGTGGTGATGTGTTTTATACCAATATTTAACAAAATAAACTCCAAGCTTCAAAGTTTTATTACTAGTCATAGCAAGTTGGGCCATAACTTCTTGACTTAGGCTGCACTGGCCCCTGGTGAGGTGGTATATAGAAGCATCACTGGTTCAACTATTTTTGTCTCTACCATCCTACAGTTGCAAATGACAAAGAATTTCCTTAAGTTAGTTCTGTCTCTGACTTTCCAGGGGAATTAAGAGTATTTTATTTGTATTTCTGTAAAAAGTACTATAAGTGTACAGTATATGTGCTACTTTCCACTTCTCTTTAATGTTATATATTGTATTGCTGATGTTTTGTTTGCGTTATCTTCTCCAGGTCTGGGATTCAGTATTGCAGGAGGGGTGGGAAACCAACACATCCCTGGGGACAACAGCATTTATGTCACCAAGATTATTGATGGGGGAGCTGCACAGAAAGATGGGAGGCTACAAGTTGGAGATAGACTTCTTATGGTACGTATGATCAATTTAAATCACATTTTATTTTGGCTGAAATGGTTTCGTGTAAGAAGTTTCATTCACCATACATCTTTCTTGGAGTAACCAGTAGAGCTGTCACAATAATTAAGAGTTATAATTCCATCACCTTCATTTTTCCCATTATTTTTGTATATTTCTGAGACTGCAGTTAAAAAAGCATTACTCTGGAAAACCAACAGTCTATAGAGTGAAGTCAATGGATTATATTAATTTGACAAGCTTTTAACAGAGAAGAGAATAAATTTTATGCTCATCAGTGACAAGTCAAAATGCAACATAAAACTGTTAAAGATTTTAGACAAACTATTAGTTATGGTAGTGTTGATTCTACTGTTTGATGTAAACCCTTTGAGAGATGTCAAAACATGCCACTGAAGTCTTACATGTAGCAATGTAGTCAGTGGACTATCTACATTTCAGTATATGTAGGAATGCTTTATGTGTATGTTCCATACAGATGTTAAAAAATACGAAACATTTTTCAAATTTTTCCTTCAGCAAGTGTATTCTTGTGATGAAGCTCACTTCAGGAAATTCTTCCTGCTGTTTACAGTGCTGGTACATTGTTTCTCATAGAAAATTTTTTCCCACTCACAGAGTTTGTTTAATTCTGTGTTGAGAGGGATATCTGGCTCTGGTGAATCAGCACAGCTTAATCTATGTCAAATTCTATTCACATCACTGCATTAGTGTAGATTTCAGCAGGTAGAGAAATATTTTTTGATTAAGTGCCAAGAACAAACATATACTGTGGTAGCTCTCTTTGGTGACTTGATATTTGAGCAGTCAAAAATTGCCACAACACTGTCTGCTGCTTGCAACGCCATGCCTAATTGAGGTTTTCTTTATTTGACTAGGGACACTGTGCTCCAGTCGCATATGAATATGACCATTCATTTTTTACAGGGTATCAAACAGAACTGGAAAGGCCTTTGGTTGCTGGGCTGGTGACTCTAACTTTTTTAATTAACCCAACAGGAAAACAGTTTAAGAATCAAGCGGTGTTATTAAAATCAAAGCAAAATGAAACTAGAACTTAAAATTTCCTTGGCATTTTCTCTTTGCAGTATCTCAGCACAGTAAAATTCAAGTTACTGTTGGATAATGAAGTTTTGGCTTGTTTTGCTGTAGAAATGTGTATTTATATTTGCCAAATTTGCACCTTAGTTATTTTGCACCTCTTAGCAAATCTGCTTCTGTTCAGCTGTTGTTTGCTTTAGTATTTTTTCCTGAAGAGAATTCCTTGCAGTTTTTGTGTCTGTAATTTTTTTGTTACTTTACTTTCAATTTCTTCCAGTTTTTGTGAGGTAGTAAAAAATATGTATAAACCCTTCCCCAAACTAACGAAAACCAGCCAAACAGATGCAGATCACCCTCTCCAGTGTAATTTAATCAGGATGAATTTGAATAGAAATATAATTATTTTATATACCACTATGTATAAATTAATTCTTTTCATATTTTTATAGGATTAGTCTATTTAGCATCTCAGTCTTGAACCTGTGATTCACTACAGTCAGATATAGATGTTTCTTCACTGTGACAAGTTTATACTTCTGGAAATGAGCAGAGGTCATTCGCAGTGTTTTTGATGTTTTTGTTCTTCTTTCCTTTCAGTCTGGACCATTTCTTTACTAAATGTTATGTCCTTTTATCACTGCATGTAAAATAAGAAAAAAAAAATCATTCAAAATATTGCTTTCCTCAGGTTCTGTACTTCCAGACCAAGCTTTTCACTGTTGCATAAGAAAACACTAGTCATCTTACTCTTTGTATACCTTAATCATTATATTTTTGGAGTTATATTTACAAGATCAAAATCTATTTCTAAATTTCATGCATATTACAGCTATGTTTTTTGGTTCTCTCCAAGACAATGCCCAGGTTTCTTTATAACTTCTGCACCTTCAGTAATTTTCTGTCTTAAGTTATGATTTATCTGTCAGTTCATGGCATTAACTTCATGTTCTTTTATATGAACAATGAGTAAAAGAATTAATTACTTTCTTTTGGCAGTGTATCAGCACAGTATTGCCCCTGTCAGCTATATAGTCCTACTTCTGCTTCACTGATTTCTTATTGATTATACATTTGAACAGTTCCTCTTTTCTATTTTTTTCTCCTCGGTAGTGCATTTTCTCTTGATCTTTGGTTTATTCATCATTTCTCTATAAACTTTACCAGAATTTGTCATCCTTCTGGAATTCTCAGCAGCTGCTGGGAAGCTTGTTTAATTTTTGTTTCTGCATTCACATAAGTTTGTGTGAAATGCTTTCAGATCCCAAAGAACGTGTATATAAAAATAATTGAAATTTAAGACATAATAAAAGTGATGCTGCAGAATCAAAACTAATACTGAAATGTAAACCAATAAGGGGCCACCTGACCATTTTGCAGGCTGATGACCCTACTGTTACTAAATGAAGATTGCTAATAGTGTGTTAACTATTCGGAAGATGTATTATGTAAGTACTGACCATTGTGATTATTGTGACATCTATACAGGGGCATGTCATGCAGTTATGTTTCTGTGGCACTAAACCTGCACTTGAGGCTTAGAATCCTGAGCACTTGCACATGAAAATACTCCATTGTACGATAATCCTGAGGTGGCCATTTGGAAAATTACTGAAGAAAGTATGAATACTTTAGCCAAAAAGTGAGTGTTTTTTCTAGGTACATATGAAAGGAAAAGACCAGAGCTCTGCTCTGAGAATTTACAGCTAGGAGAAAAATTCTCCCTCACTGTGTTCTGGTGGTTGTGTCTGCTGCTACTTCTGGTGGTAATGCCTGCGGTGAGAATACTGCTGCACTAGGTGTCTCAGCTCGGTTGCTTCTCTTTGTGCTGGAGCGAGCAAAAGTAAATCACATACAGAGCATCGCAAGCCAACATGGTAGTTCAGGTTCAGCTATTCATCCAAGCACAGTTGCTCAGGAGTTTATTCAATTGGATATCAAAAATCTCCGAGGATGGATTTTGCAGAACCTCTCTGGGAAACCTGCTCTGCTGTTCTCCTGCGGAAAATACTTTTCCTTGTAACCTCTTTGACCTTCTTTTGTATGTATGCCTGCTTTTATCCTGTTACCACGTACCACTCTGAAAAGCTTAGCTCTGTCTTGACCCTCCTGTAAGCACTGGGAGTCTGTTATTAGCGGTCTCCAGAGGAGCCCCTTTTCCAGGCTGAAGATGCCCAGGTCTCCCAGGTTCTCCCCAGCCAGTGCTCCAGCCCTAACCATCCCAGCAACACACCTCTCAACTTAGCTCCTTTTTTAATTTTTCCCATAGTGTGGGAACCAAAACTGAACCTGGATTGTAGGTATAGTCCAAGGAGTCTCAACTGTTGGGGAATAAGCCTCCACTGGTTCTCCTGGCTCTGCTCCTGCTCATACAGCCCAGGATGCTGTTGACCTCTTTGCTGCCAGGACACACAGCTGGCTCATGCCCAGCTTGCCATGCATCAGGAGCCCCAAGCACTTTTCCATAAAGCTGCTGCCAGGTTGTCAATGCCCAGCCTGTGCTGTTGATGGGGGTTATCCTGTGCCAGGGGCACGACTTACTGTTTCTTCCTGCTGAATGTCATAAAGTCTTCTTCAGCCCCTTCTTCCAGTCTATGGCACATTCACAGTGAAAGGTCACCTGCAAGCATGATGAGAGCACACTTCTCACCTCTTCAAGGTCATTGTTAATGATGGTCAGGAAGAACTGAAAAATGGCTTAAGATATTGCATCTCAGACAATTGTTTTATCCCATACCATCATCTTACTTTGGAAGAGTTTATCTATTGAATGAATAAATAAGAAATCAGTATAGAACTATGTGGTTTTACTAGTGTTTAATGACACTAATAGTGAGCAGCAAAGTATTTTTCAGGGAAAAGTCTAAAAACATTAGGGTTTGTAAGAAAATTTAAGGTAATGTTTATCTTTTGCAAGTATTAGCTTTTCTAAAATATGTCTCCAATGCCAAAATACCCTTGCAAATTTGGACCATATCCTCTTGCTTCATGGCCCACGTAGTCACAGGGATCAGTGATTATACATAACAAGAGATTTAATTGGGTTCTGTTTTCTTGATGAAAACCAGAGGAAGAAACAACAGTCACTTCCCTTTTCAGAAATTTAGACTTGCTTTCTACCTAATTCTGTGCTGAATAAAAGTATATTATTTTCTGGTGATTTCATAGGACTGCAGTGGGGTTGTGGTTGTGCAGCTGTTGATGTGTTCCTTACAGGATCCCCTGCTAGTATCTGTTTCTTTCAGATTGTATATGAATGGAGGATCATGTTTGAATTAAAATAATCAGAGTGTATCATTTAAGATGCATCTAGGTTAGCATTTGGTTCTGATCAGGTATGTTCTTTTAAAGTGATTTTTGGCTCTCTTCATGGGATCATCTTTTTGAAAACAGTCCAGCACTTATGCAATTAACTCATGAGTCCATGGAATTATAAGTATATAGTTAATCAGAACAGATTTACATCCCTAGTAAAAATTATTAGTCCTCAGCACTGGAATGCCTTTCACTTTTCGCCAGCTTTTAAATCATGGAGTGTTTTTTAAAAGGCCATCAGTGTTCTAGATTAACAGCTGACACATTGCAGGTGTTTACCAGCAGCTGTTCACTCAGGAAAATCTGCTTTCTGAATGAAAAGTCAAATATTACAGAAAAGCAAACACTACCACTGGTAAGGTAAAGATCACCCCTTTGTCTTGTTCACTGAGCGAATCAAAGGAATGAATCCCCTTTAATAAAGGAAAATTAAATAAGGCAGACTTATTCCTCCAGAGCTCTTGTTCTCATATCAGTTTAAATTGTTGTGAATGAAATTATTCTTTAGAGCACTTGTACAGTCATTTTGGGGATTTTAAGCTTTTCTAGCTGCTTTTCAGGGCCTTTGTTTTCCAGTATGAATCTATGAAAACTTCCAAATATATTCCTGCTTAGGTTTGTATTTCATTGCCTTAATTATGCTGTTTAGGAAGGAGTCCACCCCAACCTTTTTATATTTCTTGCTGAGTTCCCCCCATCACTCAAATAGCTTCTTTGATTGAACTTCTTTCTTTAATTTTCTTCTTACTGCTGTATTATTTCTTTCTCTCATTCTTTCCTCTTGTTACCATTATCTGTTTGTATCACATACTTTCTATTTAAAGAAAAAGCTTTATTTTATATATATATTTAACTTCTGGTGCTGTTTGCATTTCTGAGTTTTCTCTACATGGAACTTTTCTCATTAGAAAAGCCTCGCTTGCTCCATGCCTATTTTCCTTCTGGCTTCCCTCTTTTGGCTCGTGTTGCACCATTTTGTGTCTCAGGTATCCAGCTTTGTAACTAACTTGACCGCTCAAATATATTTTTTAGCATTTGCCTTAAGGTTTTTTCCCCCATTAATTAGACGCTACTTTAGTTGCCGTCTTAGATCCAGAAAGTTTGCGTGCAATGACTGTTCTGCCCACTCAGATGGATGTCAGCCCTTCTGCATCTAAGATTCAGCATCTCAAAGGCTTTTACATGCCGTACGCACTTTGTTTTCTTATTTCGTGCGTGTCTCCCAATCTTTATCTTCTTTACCTCCAATTCCGCTCTTTTTTGCAAACTGTATGCAAATATATAAGGTCATCTCAACAGGAGGAAGTAAAGCTTTGCTATGATGCTATGATGCTTCTTTGGAAGAAGAATACCCAGATATTTCCTTATGAAAAAAATTACACACTACAGTCATCTTGAAATAATATCTAGGGAGCTGAACAAATAATTCTTCTAGGTATTCAATTTTTTTTGTATATCAGTACCCATACAGACGTCTTAAGTTATGATCAGTGTTTTATGATCAAATTGGGAATTGTAGGTCCAAAGCACAGACTACCTTCTGAAGGAAACCTGGAAATGCACAGTATATTTTATATACTGCAATTCTGAGTTGATACTGGCAAATGACTAAGGAAAATGATCATCTCTCCTTCTCGAAGAGCTCTCATTTAAAGGAGACCTTATGGCACCACTGAGGATCTTTGTTTTTATGAACGAATTGACATATTTTTTTAATTTATTTTTTCTTGATGTGTATATTGAGTCTATATTTCTTTATTTACTGACAACTGAGCAGTCAAGGACAAAATTAATGAATAGCAAATTTCCTTTCTAGGAGTATTCTCTCTAGAGATGAGAAAGCTCTGCTTTTCTATATATATTTAGGATTAATTTGAATAGCAATTTTGCTGTATGTTGCTGGAATACTTTTTATAGCTGAGTTCCGTTTGCTTTGAAGGATCCTTTTTTCTCATCAAATTTTCTTTCAGCATTTTTTCTCTAAAGTCCTCCTTTTCTGGATTCCACTAATACGTTGCCTTCTTTCAAGTTCTATCAAGTTCCAGTTTTTCACAATATTCTGCACACTTAAGCTTATATGTACTAGAAAAGAGGACAAACAATCATTGCACATAAACTTTGCGATGAACTCTGGGGTCTTTAAGTGTATAAAAATAAACATAATGCAGAACTGCATAGACATTATATCTTAGTTTAAAGTTATCTAGACTCCTAAAGTCTTAGCTTCAAGACTTTATGTATCATTCTTTATTTTCTGATTCTGAAGTGGCTGTTTGTCCTCTGAATACCCAACTGTGACATCCAAGTGTGCCATGATGGAAGTCAGCTGTCCTATCCAGGAGGATTTTTGTCAGCTAGATTTCCACAAACAAAACACAACAAAACCACCAATGCAACAACACAATACCCCCAGACAAACAAAGCCCCCCAAACAAAAACTAAACCAAACTAAGCAACAACAAACAACCAACAAACTAAACAACAACAACAAAAACAACATCTTTGGAAAAAAGTTCCATCGCATCTGTTTGTGTCTTAATTGTTTTTACATAATCCTAAAAAGACCGAAAGTCAAAATCCAGAAAGTGCTAAGATATTTCATTTTGTGTTTTTTTTTTTTTTTTTTTTTGACTAAGAATATTTATTTACAGCAGCAGTATAGTGGGTGAGGTTATGTGAGATTTTCTCTGCTTCAAAACCTTTGACTTAGGATGAAACACAAAAAAGATAGTTAAAATGTACAGACAGCATGGGAAGGAGAAAAGGTAAAGGATAACCTTATGGTCATATTTCTAAAAGTGTGACTCTGAAGTGTCTGGCAGTTTTGAAACACATAAACAAGAAAGACTTTATTTCAGTCACTTCTTACTACCAGTCTAGTAATTTAAGACATTTATTTGTTAAAGGCATATATGTAAGTTACTGCTGTTCATAAAAAAGAAAATTAGAGAAATTTATAGAAATATGGTGCAAGATTTCTATTTAAATAGAAGACATGTCAAAATACAGCATACAGTGTCCACAACGCCCTTCTGAGTGTTAGGCTCTATCATTGCCCTTCATAACATACCTGCCATTGTCTCTTTCAATTTACCTTAAAACCAGCATTATAGAAGGAACAAAGTTTAAACAGAATCCTTACATTTAGCAATACAATAGCAATCATTCTTTCCTGGTGCTGATGAAATTGTCTGGGTATAAAGAGTCCTCCGGTGATTCATAGTAGCTGGATTTCTTTTCAGTTACCAAACCCTTTGTCAGTAGATTATTGTCAAATCCAGATTTCTGATATTTTATTGATACTCAATTCCCTAGAAAGAATGTGGAGGGTTTTTTTCTGTGATTTACAGGTATGTTATACTATAGTTGAGGAGCCACTTCTGCTTCCATCTTGCATAATCTTTAAAAGGCATCCTTACAGTAACTGTGGAAGTTGGAGGATGGCAATTCAAATGACAGTAAAATGTTTCTTATACAACATTCGCTGTGAAATGTAGGCCACTGGAACAGGCTCCCCAGGGAAGCACCAAGTCTGCCAGAATTCAAGGAGCACCTGGACAATGTTTTTAGTCATATGGTTCAGTTTTAGGTAGTAGTGCGAGGGGCAGGGACTTGGACTCAGTGAGCCTTATTGGGTCCCTTCCAACTCAAGGTCTTCTATGATTCTGTTATTTCAGTTGGCTTACACCACGTGTCTGAAACCTGTATCTACACCCTTTACTTCTTTCCTCTATCCTGTATTTTCTTCATTCAGGATTTTTGGGTCAGGGAACATTCACGGTTCTGATTATAGGAAGACAGCCTGTTGATATTCTGTTGATATAATGGATTTATATGTGAATAAATTATATATGCTTCTACAATAAACCACTTCTGACACTTTTCTTGTGATTTTCTTTGTGTGGGAGTAAAGCATAAGTAGACAAGGCTTATTTGCCACTATTTCCTTCCCTATTTCATCTGTATTTTTCCTTTCTAAAAGTGCATTGAACCAGTAGTACATTCTCTTACTTTTTCAATGTCTCTTTTCTGTGCTTCCAGAAAAGTGACATAATTTCACACTGAAAAATCCCTTTTACCCTTCCAGAAATGTCCTTTTTCATTTTCTGCACTTCATAGATATTCTGTATACCACTTTGTAACCCCTTATTATTTCAATGATCAATGTCATATCAGGGATGCAAAGACTTGGGGGTGTTGAGTATTTCTGAGGTCCCAGCTGGGCATGCTAAGAGATGAATTTGGAAGTTCATCTTGTTAGGTCAAATAATGAAGACAGTGTCTGTAACTGATGTAGTGTTATTGATTTACTATTAAACATAGTTTTATGTATATTATGTATATTATTAGTAGAATCACACAAAGGACTTTTCTACTGCCAAGACCAAGTTCCTTCTCAACCCATTATGATTCTGGGTATCAACACTGCTACATCACTCTTCGAATATTCATGGGCTAAGAAAACTGTATTTTCTATTTTGCAGCAGTACTGCTTCTGTAGTCTTTAGTATTTTTTGCCTGCAGCAATTTTTCCCAACATTTTGAAAACTGAAAGGCTGTGTCAGTTTTTGTGTCTATTCCTGCATTCCAACTCACCTGTCTGATTTCTCTTTCAAGGTAAATAATTACAGTTTAGAAGAAGTTACCCATGAAGAGGCGGTAGCAATACTGAAGAACACATCAGATGTAGTGTACCTGAAAGTTGGAAAGCCCACCACCATTTACATGACCGATCCATATGGCCCACCAGATATTACTCACTGTAAGTCACTTCTGCAACTCATTTTGTAGGAGTTATCAGTTAATAACTGTGCTTTTTCATAGCTTGTTCAAAGTACCCCATTAAAGTTTATGAGGCGCCTTGGGAGGCTACAAAAATGAAATGTTTATTGCCACTTAAGTATGCTTATGTACACTCAAGAAATATTGCAAATAATATAATTCTGCTAAAGTATTTTTGCAGCAAAAGTAACAATGTAGATGATGTATGGCTGCACTGATTCCAGTTAGCCATTGAGCAGGTGATCAGGCTGAACTGTAACTCTTGTGACAATTATAGTAATAAGGATATGCAAATGTACTTTGAAATAGGATTAGATTTGTAGCCTGGAGTCCTCTGTCCACTGAAAAATTGGAACAAGCAGCAAACCATCTTGTACAAGCTCAGGGAAAACCCTGAGGCAAATATATCTTATATTTGAATAACGTATTTAATTGCAATGTAAAAATCACTGTTCTACTTACAAAACTTTACCTATTTTCTTTGTGTATCCAATTCATGGAGTCACTGAATGGTTTGGTTTGGAAGGAACCTTAAAGGCCTTCTAGTTCCAGCCCCCCCGCCATGGGCAGGGACACCTACCACTAGACCAGGTTGCTCCAAGCCCCATCCAACTTGTCTTTGAGCACTTCCAGGGCTGGGACATCCCACAGGTTCTCTGGGCAACCTGTTCCAGTGCTTCACTACCTTCCTAGTGAGGATTTAATAAATTATTTTTCCATTTGGCTTTGTTCTCAGTCTATCCAATAACTTTTTATATGTACATCTGGTATTTTTTCACAGAGGACCAAGGCCTTATTTGTTCTTGCATTCAGCGCACACTCTGTTGTAGGAAAAGTTACTGAAACAATAAAGATCAGTGAAGTAACCCATAGGAAGGGAAGATGACTTCATTTTAAAATGAACTGATTTCACTCAGGCTGTCACATCCACGCACAGAAAATCATCAAGGCTCATGTCCAGCATTCAGGTAGACTGATGTGCATCCAGGTGCATCCCCACAACTCCCTGAGGTAACCATGTACGAGGGTGGCTGGGGGCTGTGGAGTCCTTGCCATACGCATATACCTTCTTACGCTGACAACCTCCTTGCTGATGTACTTTTTGTACTTTTAAGGAGATGACAGCAGTAAGGATCTTTTGTCTCTCACATCTGCCCCACTTTTGCACCTCTTCAGGATTTACTCACTTCTGTCTTTGTCTTCCCCCATCATCTCTTAATGGCCCAAGATATTTGTTTTAGTTTGGGTGTAGGCTTTCCTGGCAAGTTATGCTTAGTTATATTGAGTATTGATGACCTATTGATGAATCTAGGTCTATCAATACATGCCATTCTTATACCCCTTCTGCCACTAATCCTAGTGCCTATACCCAGGCATCCCCATTCCCTCGCCATTCACAACAATCCTAACATTTCAGCTGCAGCTCTCTGTACCACTGGTGCCCATTAGTCTAAACAGTTCATTACTGAAACTCCCTTTCTTCATTTAGCTGTTCATTAAAAACTGTCTGCCTTGGGTTCAATGACCAACAGGGACCAACTGCACCATCTAACAACTGGATAGCAGTTTAATTTTTGACAAGAGCTTCAGCAACTGATCCATACCCATCTTGATCTCCTGCCAATAATCCCAGGGGCATTTAAGGCCAGCTGAGGGCGGGGAAATTTGCTAAATGCAGTAAATGCCAAAGATTCAATTTTTTATGCACTTTTGTGTAGCGTTGCTTCTGTGGACAGACAAAGTTGAAGGAAAAGCTGAATGTCCCAAATCTTTCTTACTCAGATGGGTCCACAAAAATAGACGGGAAGGTTTTGTAACGTGTCAGGTGGTGTGCTCAACTGTGCTGGGGATACCTATTTAGTTAGCAAATGTTACAACAGATGGCAATCATGTTGCTAAGTAGCAGTGTCGTCTGGATCCTAGCAAAGCCCAGGAAGTAAAATTGCTAAATGTCCCTCTACAGTCTCCTGCTTTATAATACTTTCAAAATATAATTTGGGAGTTCTACAACAGTGTGTTTTATTATGTCAGATTATAGATCAGCAGCATATGAGAAGACAGGAGTGATTCCAGAGGGAGAGTAAAGGTTGAAAAGATTTGCAGTAGCCCTTCCCAAGCTGTTGGTGCATACAAATTCATTTATCCTCAGGGAACCTTTCATTATACCTACATGTTCAGAGTATTTCAGAATGCATAATGGCCTTTCCCAGCAGAGAGATACTGCTTTGAAACATTCTGTATCTCAGCATCTGAAAGAAAGACTAAAACTAATACTCGAATGTTTAGCTGTTTTCTTATCATGAGAACATTAAGCATAGCTGATTGCAGAAACAGGTTTCATTGTTTTTTCTATTTATAATTTCCTTTTCTAATTAAAATAACTGGAGGTAGAATACAACTATTATTGGAGATAGAATGCAACTATTATTGCATCTCTCTAGTCATAAATATCTCAGATAACTTCAGAATATCAAACAGCAAGCAAACAATAAAACCTGCAAGCCCAGTATAGGATTAGACAGCAAATTCCTGTAGTTTTCATCACTAATGATTAATATCTAAGGTATATTTATATCCATCTTCTATTTTAAATATACAGATTTACTGTGGTCTAAATACAATCTATGTTGATATGAAATTTCAATTTTACTAGGGATTTGAGCACTTTTAGTAGATCACAGCTTTGACTGTTCATTATACATAATTCTTGCCTGACAGAAAATTCCTGCTCTTATCCTACACTGAGCTCTTACTATATCACTTCCCTTGCTGTATATTTGAGCCAAAAAAAGAAGTGTGCTTTTAAATCTCATTCTTTCCTAGTTGCATTTCCTTCTTCAAGTTAGTCCTAAGTGAAGAAAATGTATCCTGTCTCCCAAACAGGAGAGTTTATTCAGGTTCCTTATTCAGGAACTGAATATCCTCTAAAGAGTCAATCCCTGCAAATGAGCCACCATTATTATTTTTTAAATTATTAGTATTATTTTTATGAAAACTCCAGTTACTCATTCTTTCTTGTTGTATTTTAAGCTTTCAGGCATGAATTGTTTGTTTTGATGTTATTTACAGTGTTGAACAAGTTTCTTAGTACTTAAATAAAAATACTATGTTCTTGTGACATATAATGAAACATGAAAGTTGCTAACTAGAAATACTTATTTTTACCATCAGCTTATTCTCCACCAATGGAAAATCATATACTGTCTTCTGGAAACAATGGCACTTTAGAGTACAAGGCATCCCTGGCCCCTATCTCACCAGGAAGATACTCACCCATTCCAAAGCACATGCTTGTGGAGGACGACTACACCAGGTCAGACGCTTCTCTTTATTTGTTACCTTTCATGGCAATTGCAAAGGACGTAGGCAAGCCATCCAGTGCATCTCAAAGAGAATGCAGTATATAGTTCTTTCCACCCATGTTCAAGGGAAGATGAACTGGAACTGTTACAGGTATGAAAACCACTAAGAGGAGGTCACAGGAATGAATTCTGACCTGACGTCCATGTTGTCTGGGTGCAATCCTGCAATAGTTCCTAAACACCATGGCTGCACTAGAACAGTGCTGGCACTGAGCAAAATATTCTGCTTCTTAACACAACTTGGAGATCTCAGGATGAGTGACTCATCCCTCAGGGGTGGAGGGATTGTATAGGCATTTGTACTGTCCTGTGTGATGGTACCAACCTGTGACAGTACCACTGAAAGGTCCAGGTGTTTCGTTTAGTGGCAGGGAGGTTGAAATATACTGTGTACACACATCGAAAATTTAATGTTATGGAGAAAAAAAACTATGGGAAGAGGAAAAAAAACCGTATAAACTGGCTGCAATTAAATATAGGAGGGAAATGTCAAAAGTGTCTTAACCGTTAGAACATGATAATATGAAATAGTTTTCTGAGAGTGCATAGAGGTTAAAATGAAACTGCAGCAGCACTTTTATAAAAGCACTTCTTTGATGTGATTAACATCAAAATGAACCAAGACATTTCTATTAATCTTTAAGGAAGTACACCAGCAGAATTGTATCTATGTAGTTGATTTCCAGCTAGGAGAGACATATAAGAAAATGGTCAGAGAATTCTTTTATGCCTTGATGACTGAATGCCACTGATGAAACAGTTTGTATTTATCCTTTTGTTTGAAGAGCACTACCATTCACGTAGAAGACAGTAGTTGTTCAGTTTGTAAAATGAGCCCTTATTGTAATGTCTAATGCCACAGGAAAATGAGAATTATTTTTTTCCTGGGCAAGGAGGGGATTATTCTGATCATCTAACCTGACCTGCTGTGTTTCACAAGCCATAGAATCTCATCCACTTATGTATTCATCAGCTTCATAACTTGCTAATCTGCATTTCATTTTTCTTATTGCATATGATTACAATCTCAAGCTGCTTAACTTGTTGGATCAGACAGATTCAGAGTAACTAAATCATGATACAGTGTTTAATCAGGACATAAATGTGTGGAAACCACACCTTGCTTCCCTGTCTTGGCTAGAAGAATTTATCCTTTGTTTTGATTGAGGATGCAAAGCTGAAATTGTTTTCCTTCAACTTATAAGACATTCATCTAGGATTAATTGTCTCCAAAGGGTTCCAAGAAGTTACATTTTAAATTAATAGTTAAAACATTTATTTCATTATATTGTGCATCAAGGGTTTACCTTGTCTAATTATAATAATTTCTTAAATATCCACATATAGGAAAAATATCAATATTATAGTATCCAAATTAAAAATAATGAAGACTCTGTCAATAAGTTTGTAGTGTTGAATTGTCATTTTCTGCAATGAGAATTCAGAACCACTATTACTGAGAAAGAGTTAGCAAAGTTTAAAACCAGCAAAAAAAGTAAGTAATAGCTAAGGAGATCAAGAAGTCACAGAAAAGGAAGAAAGTAATCCTTAAAAGAGATAAGCTGCCCTAACAATTGAAAGACCGTTTAAACAGTTAAAAGGCTTGGAAGGTAATGAAGAAGTCCTGTGTTTCTTTGTGTTCTGTGTAGCTGCTTTTAACTAATTACTTCTACAAAAAGGGGAGAAAAAAAAAAAAAGGAAAATTAAAAATAGTCATAGAAAGGAAGGCAGTGCCAGTCCTACCCAAAAGTTTAACAGATATCAAGTAGAAAGCCTACTAGCTCAAAGAACCATGCAGGATATGTATTGAAATTAGTTAGTATGTCCTTTTGATTTTTGTTGTTGTTGTTGTTGTTTGGGGTTTTTTTAGCATTTCTGTCCTGATACTTCTAGTATGTTTTTAAACAACTTAAATCTGCTGGTTTAGCTCCTGAGAGCTGAGTCTGTTTCTTGACTGAGGTATTCACACCAAAGTCCATTTTGTATTATTTGTGGGGTAAAAATGAATGCCCAGAGAAGCTGTATTCTGTGAAACACTCCTCTCCTTTGTTCTTTTTCCTGTCTGGATTTCCAAATTAGTGTGTTGTCTAATGAAGGTCTGATATCCAGAGTCGTTTTGTGGCATTGGCGCTATTCAGTGGAGACACTGACTCTACAAGCATGATCTTCTGTGGCAGGTGTGTGGTGCTGGAAGAAACAAGGGTATCAAGTGATAGGAGCAGGCTCTGGATGCCACAGAGCAAATCAGATGGAAATCTCGTATTTCTGAACACATGTTAACTTTGACCTATTGAAAAGGAGGTGGCTGTTATTAACTTGATTTTATTAGTGATAATAGTCTGTATGCTACAATGATAGCCAGGAAGCAAAAGCACAAAGAGAAAATGAATGTAGTCATAAGACAAATGACACTTCTTGCGACTGCATTTCCTCACTGGACATACATCATACAGCACTGTCTGATACCCAAACAAGAGCGAGAGATCAGTTTCCTCCTCTGACTACAACAACTAAGAAGCTCTGACCTTCAAAACCAAACCATTTAACCCTTGAATGCTGCTGAGACTGGTTTTTTTAATGTCCATGTATCTACCGTTGCCTCTTGATTCAAGTGGGACTACTGAAAATGCAACAGATAATTCCCACAGTGATTTTCACAGCTGTAGTCTCAGAATAGTGAATGTGCTCTCTGTTCAGTGCCCCAGGATTTGCTGATGAGTCTGCCATTAAAATAAGAAGATATTTGGAAAGTCTTTGTTGCTGACCAGTTTAGAAAATCTTTTGGGAATTGAGTTATCATATTGATACTTTACTAAAAACCTATAGAATCCTTGATTGCAGCATTTATAATTAGTTTTCCTCACATAATGTCTTATAATTAAGGTATTTGCCAGCTACTGCAGTGCTATCCAGTAAAACTACCTGGTTCTTGCTGTAATAGGTTTACAGGGCTAATTTACATTGTGCTCACATAAGGAAATTTATTAGCCATGCATTCTTGCAACACTTCTGGCAGATTTTCATTTGTGCCAGCTAAAAATATTGGGAACAGTAACCTCTCCACTAAAACAGGCTTTTTCAATTTTGCAATTCTTTGTCCAAGTGATTTGAGTGAGGCTGATGACAAGCTTTAACTTACTTGTGATAATAATGAATCTATCAGTAAAGCTTAAATGGTTGAACATTCAACTCGATTTGCCCAGTTTCTCTTGGTTTTCATTTTGCTTTGGTGTTTTTTGTTAGTTTGTTTGTTCCAGTTCTAAAGGCTTTTTTTTTACCTGAGTATTTCTATTTTGCCTAACAAAAATAGGTGTTTCTTTTGATAAAAATTTGTATTTTTTGGTCAATATGAATCTGTATCTGAATAGTATTCTTCGCTTAATAAAACTATGGGGGGAAATGGCCTAATCTGATCACAAGTGATAGAAAAGTAATGAATCATATTCACCGGTTTTAATGAAGCTGGATGTTGTCTTTTAATTACTTGAGCTTTTTTAAGTTGTGTGTATTATTGGTCCAAAATGCTATCAGTGATGGCCATAATTTACTTCTTGATTTTCTGGATTTATTTTAAACTCATGCAGGATGGAAATTTTGCCTTCCTGTATTTTTTATAAAATATGTCACCTTTTAAATTTTAAATAACTTCAAGTTAGTAGAATGTGGGGTCAAAAGTGAATAAAAAATGTATGTCAAGTAATTCTATCAGTGCAATCAACATCACGCCTAAAGTAAGACCTTGCTTGTTTTAGTTTCCTGTAAGATTAAATTGTTGTGCAGGCAGTGCAGGAGATTCACTGATTGTGTTGCTGACCATTCCTAATGCTGCTAAAGGGGAGGAGCAGAATTAAGTCTCTGATTGACCTGCTGCTTACAAGAAGAGGAAAACTAGGGGCAAAGGTGGTGATAAATAACAGCTGGGATCAAAGTGACCATGAATTGGTTTGGTTCATGATTCAAAGGAAGTCTGGTAAGATATTCAGCAAGTATTTACTGTTAGGACTTCATAAGAGCAGACTTCAACCTTTTTGGAGAGTTGCTTAGCAAAATCTCTTGGGATGCTGCCACAGAAATGTAGAGTCCATGAAAGATGCATGATTTCTAAATAAAACTTATTGAGAACTCAAGAAGGAATGATCCTGTTGAGCAGGAAGGGGGGAGATTGAGTAGAAGGCCTTTCTGGCGGAGCAAAGAGCTTTCTGATGACCTAAAACACAAGACATGGGCAAGAACTGCTTGACTGCTTAATGACAGAATCAGAAAGCTGATTGATTTGAGCTAAGACTTAGAAGTGTCATAAAAGAAAACATAAAGCCATTCTGCAGATGTGTGCTACCTTCAAAAATGAAGGTAAAATCTGAGGAAGGAAAAAGGTGATAAATAAGGGGGAAGATGATGTACTGGCAGATAATATAGAAAAAGTTGAAGTGCTCAACCTTATGTTTCCAAGCACTTAAGGGACCAGGAGGTAATTGGAATAGTCAGCATAGATTTACTAAAAGCAATTCATGTGCCTGTCTAGACTGGTTGCCTTTCCTGATGAAATGACTGGCTGCTTAGACGAGGGGAGAGGAGTGGCTGCCCTATACCAAGCGGTGCCACAGCGCAGGTGCTGCAGGAATGCCTCTTTGCTAAGTGATAACACAGCTGACTCCAAAGTCATACCTGAGCCATGTCGTACCTCCCACAAATGTGCATCTGGGACCTTCTGTGTGGCACATGGTGACTCCTCTTCTCCACTAGTTGCCATGGGGAGTGGCGGCAAAGGTATTTCTCACACCTCTTCTGTGGGCAGGAGAAGCTGTAACATGGGGAAGCACCCTTGAAAACCCTTTGAACAGTCTCTCATCCAAACATCAGGAAGTGTTGGATGAACATACACGACTAATCATAGCTGGAAAGGGAGTATGGCTTGTAATGGTTTGGAAACCTTCTGGATAGCCTTTTGGGTATCTCCTCGGTTGTGTGCTGTATTACCTTGCTTGTTAGCCTTCTCTCAGCATGGCTGTGCTCATTTGCACACACTGATTTTGGTGAGGCTTTTGACACAGTCTCCCACAGCACTCTGAAAGCTGAAGAAGAGTGAACTAAAAGAAGTGGGTGGATTGGGAACTGACTTAACCAGTAGGCTCGAAGGGTAATGGCATCTGTCAGGTGGTCAGTGATGAGCAGAGTAGCTCAGGATACCTGGGGCATCAGTGACTATCTTCATCAATGACCTAGATCATGACACACACTGCACTCTCAGCAAATTTGCAGAGGATAATAAATTAGTGGGAGTGGTTAATATGACATAGCAGAGCTGTATTCTAGAGGGATCTTGATATACTTGAGGACTTGGCCAGAAGAAACCTCATAAACTTCAGTGAGGAGTCTGCGTCTCAGGTGGAAGAGCTGCACACACTTGTACAGGCCATGAAACAAACAGCTGAATTGCAGCTTCACTGGAAATGACCTGGAGGTTATTGCAGACACCAAGGTGAACATGGACCTAGAGCGCACTCTCACTGCAAGTCAGGTAATCAGCATACCAGGCTATCTGAGGAGAAGCATGGTCAGCAGAAAAGATGTTCTTTTCTAGAATACTGTGACCAATTCACATGCTTTGACTTCAAGAGCTGTGGAGATGGTCCAGCAGATTCTCAGAGCCGTAAGTCGCATGGAAGTTGGAGGAGTATTGAGGGAGCTGGGGCTTGTTTGATGTTGTGAAGAGGACATTAAGGGGCAATCTAAGAGCACTCTATAAGCACTCGGTAGCAAAGATGATGAAAGCAAACTCTTCTCAGTAGAGGAGAACCAATGGCCACAAGCATTGGCTTTAAAAGTTTTGATTTCAATTTAAGAAGAAATTAAAACATCAGATGACTGGAATAGTGCTGGAGTAGTGCTTGCGTAGCCAGGTTGTGAAATATCCACTCTTTCAGATTTTTAAGATTTGGCTAGATAAAATAATGGCTGACCTAGTGTTGTCAATAATTCTGATTTAAGCACAAGATAGGACTAGATGACTACAGGAATACTTTCCAACCAAATTTCCTACGACAGTAGGAAGAAAAAATAAAGCTATTTTTTGTTTTAGTTGTTTTGTGGAACATTTGTTACTAATATAGCTGAGAGAGATGTCACAATTTTCTCTTTAGCATATTTCTGCCTTCCTATTTACAGAAATATTGAAATTGTATCATAAAAATCCTGTAGCTTTTAGATGTTAATTTCTTCTGTCTTTAATGATCAACATCAGGAAGAGATCCATAAAAATAAAGAACTACCTTTTTAAGAACTAATAGTTTAAGTAGTTTAAGTAAAACTACTGTTTTACTTACTTTTTAGCTTCAGAAAATGGTAACATCAAACTTCTGCGCTTCAGCTGATAAAAAATTCACTTTAGCATTTAACTCTGTTTAGAAATTAAAGATTGATGGATGAAAAAGCTGAGTTATCTGTTTGCTGTGAAAAACATGTTTGTTTGTTGGGTTTTTTTCACATGCATTTTTGCAAAAAAGCATTTTCTGGGTGGGGAGGAGGTGCTGGGAATTGGATGGGAGAAAAAACAGAACCATTAGGTTGAGATATTTTTTTTCCCTGTATTGAAAGTAGCATTCCTCAACTCTTTCTTCTTTACTTATCTAAACTTGCTAATTGAATTGACAATATTTTGTGGAAAAGCTTTTGAATTTCTATTGATACACAGATTTGACTTTTCGTTATTAAACAATTACAACTAATATTATGGTTTGTGTTATGAAATTACCAGTAACAGTTTTCTGACAATGATTTCAGGAAGCACAGCAGTAGGATAAAAGAACGGCAGCTTTTAGCAATGAGTCCTGAAAACTGTTCCTTTGGGATCTTAAATGAGTTGGCTTAGAACATCCACTGACAACATATTCTACATGTTTTAAAATGTGCATTTCCTGTCAGTCTTTGTGTGGGAACAGAGTTTAAACTCATGTTTTCCAGACAAAGAAGGTCTTTAGTTCTAACCATACCATACCAGTTTGGTCATTTAATGGTTTGGGAGAGAAGTATATGCCTTTATTCATGCTCTATTCCATTCTATGTTAAAAATTGCTGTGATATTATGTTTTAAATACTGTAATATTCCATACATAGCTTCAGAGTGTTAAATTATGGGAATTGATGAAACTGTATCCACATAGGATTTCTACTGCCTTTATGAAAATTTATCTAAAAGCCACCATATATAAGTCTTTGGAAAAACTGCAGTTCATTTATCATCTAAAATGTATTTAATATGTTTTTGCAGTAGAACTCTTTCATGTTCCATACTCACACTGCAGAATATCAAATCTTCTCACAATTTTTTCTTACTGACTATAGATTATTTTAAACAGCCAGCGCAGCTGAGCATAGGAGTCAAATCTAGTTTTTCTCCCTACTTTTTTACTTACCCATCCCTTTCTGACATAAAAACATAGTCAGGAGTCATTCTGTTTTGTTGCTCTGAATGCCCCATTCTGTCAGAATTTAATATTGAAGAGACTGAAGGAATAGGAGAATTGTGTTTGGCAGGGGATTATGGTGAGGTTGGATGTGAAAATGAGGGAGAACTTGTCACTGGTGTGAGAATGGAAATCACAAGAAGGGAGGACTGGTATTTAATCAGGTAAGAAAACTTGGATTTGGAAAGGGAATTCAGGACAAGACAGAACATAACTGAAGAATACGTGAAGAGGCATGACGAAGCAATGGGGAAGGGTAGCAATGGATTTCAGGGCTACTGAACCAACAAATCCCTTAGACAGTGAGACATGAGGTTCAGGATAATCATTAGTTGTCAAAGAAGGCTAGGGCAAGGAACTGAGATAGAGAGCAGGTGGGGACAGTTGCTGATAAGATGCTGGCAGGACCAAGCTCAGGCCATCTCTCTAGAAAAATGGAGAAGAACGCAAGGTTTCTGGGGTTTGCATGATGTATGTGATCTCCCAAGGCAGTCTGTCATGATAGCTTGTGTGCATCATCTGTGTGGAGGATGCCGGCCTGCTGCTGCTACTGGTTACTCATCAGTAACTCATGAGTTTAGTTCTTGTGCTCTAAGTGTCAAGTTGGTAACCCTGCTGATGATTATATTGTATTCAATATGGTGTCCCAGTATGGAATGTCCTTCTTGGTTTAGTCTTTGATCAATCTAATAAATTATTTTAAAAAATAATATTTTAAAGAAAACTGTTAGAGTTACACATTAAATGTTCAGTTAAGGAAAAAAATAAGATTCTCTGTAAAACCTTAATTTGGACCATTGGTGAAATACATTCCTTAAAATGAAGCATGAAATTGCTAACTTGCAATGCAACTATTTCGTATTTTGTGTATTTAATACACAGTTTTGATCTTAAACTAATTGCTAAACTTTACAGATGCATAGTTGTCTGCCTATTGTAAGATTTCATTTTGTTATTGAAATTTATTTTAAGTATAATAAGTCTTGATTGGGAGAATAATTTATATTAGAGTAAAAATTTAGTTTTTGTCAAGTCACCACATAATCTATTATTCCTGAGTTATCCTTGCATATTTAAACAGGCCTGTCAGAGATCTCCAAGTAATAGGATTTGACTATTTCTAATACATCTAGTGGAATCTACTTAGCATTTAACACATTAAAAAAATTAATCAAATTTTGGAATCTGCTTTAGTGCTTGTATGGAGATTTTTGAAATGAGATAGTACGATTGGCAGTGATAATACACTCAGGAATTGTAAGTAAAATTCCATAGAGCAGAGTAAAAAGATAACCATAATTACATACTACATATATCATGTATTGTGTATCATGGACAAGGATTCTTACAGCAGCTCTTACCACTTAAGAAAGACACTTAGAGGTGACTGTGATTAGTTATGTGACACTGTCAGCTCAGTCCTCAGGAGCAATCAAAAAGGCAATTAAGAATGAAAACAGGATCTGATAGGAAAGAACAGGAGTACAAAATGTAATGGTTTTCTCTGTGAATCTATAATGGATCCAAGTCTTGAATACTACATAGAGGCAACTAGAAAATTCTCCAGGAGAGGGGCACAGAGATGAGCAGGAGTGTAGCATGGTTTCTAGGGAAAGAGAAATAATGCCAGTATAGAAAAAAGATGTCAGAGAGAGAAAAGAGCTCTGTGAAAGTACCTGTGGCATAGAAAAGGCTACAGGCAAGTATTATTAGCACTTGATTACAACTCAGAGATTTTACATTGCATTGCCAAATTTAAAATACAGAAAATAGAAGTTTTTAAAATGTTGTCAGTGTGCAACCAAGTAACAGAATTACAGGACACAAAAGCAGAGCTTTCTGGGTGTATCATGATCAGTTTGTGAGGTTCAGTGCCACGGGGTGTCATGAAGCCTAAGAATATAAACATGTTCAAATATACGTGATAATAAGACCTGATTCATGGGGGACGTGGGGGACTACAATTTTCTTGTATTTAGTTTCTGGTCCATGTGGTCCTTGCTGATTTTCAGCAGCTGAGCAGGGAAGGGCCATTCTTTATTGGCCCTGTTTCCTAAATAGTCACTGCAAGGGACTGACAGTCTCACTATTCCTACATGAAACAGCTCTCTTTTCCATTACTGCAAAAGAAAATCATTACTGATTTTTTTCAAATTAAGCAGCCATTTCATTTCCTAATTCCTAATGGCTAAGAGTAATGAATGTAGAATTGGATGTAGAATAATAAGTTCTAAATTATACTTATTCTTTCTTGCAGGCCATTTCATTTGAAAACTCGATTAAAATGTTAAAATAGTATTGTTAAGAGGAACAGGGCAAACTTTAATCTTCATTACTATGCTAAAAAATAACTTGTTTTGCAGTTACAGGAAACTTTAGGCATATGAAAATAGCGATTAATAAGGGAAAAGCTGAAATATTATTAATTGTAGAATTTCCAGAGAGAACGAAGGTCCTGTACTTTTGGTATTTTCTTCCAGCTCTTCACACTTCTTCTCTGTCTTTCATTAAGTTGAAATAAACGTCATATGAGTCATTTGGTCTCATTTAAATCAGCAGGACACAACTTATGAAATAAAATCAGCTTTCAGTTCTAATTACTCTATTAAACAATATGGTATGTGATTCTCCTGGGGGAAAAAACAAAACAAACAAACAAACAAACAAAAACAAACAAAACAAAACAAAAAAACCCACAAAAACCACCAGTAGCATTGGGAGAATTTATCTTAGATTGAATTTAGTGTTTCCAGGCTATAGCCCTGCGTATTCATATGCTGTGAGCTTAGCTGGTTTCTTTCCATATCATAAAAGCTTTTAAAATGTTTTAAGAACTGAAACTGTTAACATTTAATGTGCTATGTGTTGGCAGCTAAACCCTTCCAGACAGGATTCTGCAATTAAAAAAAAAAAAGTTAGTTTTATATTGAGGAACCTGCATGATGCTGAGGAGAGAATGGTTTTTAATAATGCCATTTTCTTCTAACTTTTTGTGCAATTAAGTCAACCTGAAACAATAACACAATGATGATCTAAATAAGAAATAGTAAGGACTAGAAACAACTAGGAAGATTTGCTTTCTTTATGCAATCTCTTATGAAATAAATAAATAAAAGCAGTGTCAGATTAATTTTCTACCTCCCACTGTTACTGTTAGTTTTTTCACCAAGTAGTTCTACCTTTCTGTGAGAATTGTGCCCCACTGCTGTTGGGTCTGTACTGAATAATTTCAACTTTCAAATTTTTTTTTAATTTTTTTTTTCTAGAAAAGTATTTTATGAGTCTCTGCTGTTCATGCTGCCATTTAAAAGCTTACCTTTGGTATTAAGTGACTCAATTCTCTGTCCTATGAATTGAACTATTTACTGAGAGATGTTCAAGCCATGCTATGCACCTACTGACTTTTACTACTTACGTTTTCTGTCTGAGGTAATTATTACTCTTCATCCAGACCTAGTAGTTCCTGCTCTCATTTATCACAAAACTTGGGTTTTAGCACACTGATAGAGATCTGTAATGTATGCTTGTCACTAACTAAACAGTTTAAAGGCAGAAAGGGAACAGATTGGCTAAAGAAGTTGTGGCAGTAGTTACTTATTTCTCAGATTAGACCCATATTATGTAATTACTCTTTAAAAGAGATATTAAAATTATCCAAGATGTATACTGTAATATTCACACATTTGGCAATTTAAGGGGATTTTTGCATAGGTATTATCAAAAATTAAGATAATGGACAAAGGAAATTCCAAGATGTAATTCTTTGTTCTCCCTAATGATAAAAATTACAGAATCGGCGTGGTATTTACTTTTAAATAAAACCTCTGAAGCTGTACTTGCTGTATTTGAAAGTGATGCAATTGCACATAAGGTACAGTGGTTCTGTCCTTAAATAATATATATCTAGCCTTTAGACTTTTCTTAAAGCATACTAAATGACCTGCTGCATGTTTTTAAATTCACTGGAAGAATTAATGCATCATAAAATAAGACCTCGATGTTTATGTTCAGTCTGGCTCTTAATTATTTTTGCAAGAAAAGTTGAGGTGACCTTGGCTGTATTTTTTCAGAATGGCACATTAGAAACTCTTTCTAAATAGGATTCTCATTATCCCATGCTTTGAGAGAAGACAGTCTGTCTCTGGAGAAGATGTGTGAGACAGGATTTACCAGGTGGGCTGATCCCTTTGGAAAGAAGTTCTTTTTCTTTCTGTGAGGAGAAATATAAATTACAAGAAAAATGCTGTTTTAGAAGAATTATTTAATAATGCTGGATTTTCTTCATTTTTTTATTTTTTTTTTTTTTTTTGGATTGTTGTCTTCCAAAGTAGGCAGGTACTATTGTAGTTAGTAGTAGTTTGCCACAGAGAAGGTGAAGAATCAGGAGGATATTTGAAGACAAGTTGTTGCAGGAAGTATGTCAGATTACTTTCAGCAACTTAGTGGCCTACACAGAACACAGTTTGCTTGAGCAGGACAGTAATCTGCCCCATATGTTTTAATCATTCTTCTACTTTATATCCCAACTTTCAAATATTTTTACACTACATTCATACTTGCTAAACAAAATTGAGAGAGAAAATAAGTTTATGCTGATGTGAGCTGGACCCTGGATGTTATGTACTGCTTTGGGTTTTTTCCCAGTTCTTGCTCTTCTGTGCCAATAAAATACGCGGTCAGAGCCCAGCTGTGCAGGCGGTAGCTGTTAACACAATTATCTGAATAGTATGAAGGTAGCTAAAGGATCAGGGCTATCCACAATCTCATTGACCCTGAAGAGAGTGACATCTGATGGGAAGTAGGTGGGTAGGTGATCTCAGAGCATTTCGTAGGCCTTACCAGAAATGTACTTGTGGCTGGAATTAACTGATACCCTGAATCCTGTTCTAACCTAAGAATCCAACAAAGAGTCCAAGTTTTAAAAGGATAAGAAGCATGAATTCTTTTTCTTAACCTTAAGACCTCTCTCTTCAGTTCAAGTATGGGCTATGTTGTTAACTAACTAGGTCAAGATATCACTTATACCAAAGAGCAGAGAGCCTTATAATCGGTGCTGTGACTTGATCCAGTTTCCTGTTATCTTACCACCCAGCAAGACTGAATGAAGTGGAAATTGTTTCAAAAATGTTTTCAAACATGCTAACATTTTCTAAGTGTTTTAACATTTGCTGGGCTTAGGAAGATATTCTTTTAGGACTCTGTTTATATTTGAAGGACTAATTTTGTCTCAATATCTAGGTAGATGTTGAACGTTTAAGTTCATTTTGCTTTTAGAAGCAGCTTGTAACTGTCGATTAAAAAGGAAATCCCTCATATCTGTCCGTCTCTGTGGCATGATTTGTGTCTCAGCACAAGGTTGGACTGTCACTTAGTGTAGTTTGAGCATTCAGAATACATACAAAGAGTAGCAACATTCTCATGTCATCTGTGACTCAGAGAAGACAATTAACTTGCATATCAGATGCTAACATGTTATTTATGGACTGGTTAGTATTTTAAGCCATGAAGAAATCTACAGTTTTTATTCATCTTCCTCCACTGGAGCAACATTTATTTGATTTTCTTAGTAGGTATCATTTATATTTGATATTTGTACTTGTTCTTTCTTATATTGCGTACAAGCCAAAGTGGTTTTTGAGGAAATAAAAGGCAGTATTGGACAAAAGTGAAATAGAAGTGGTTTTTTCCCTATGGTTTTTTTTGTCGTGTTTTTCTTTATTTTGTATAGAAATCAGCAATTGATTTAGTAAATAAATTATTAAATCCAACCCTCTGAAACAAGTGTGAAATATGCTGATAAAAAATAAGTGCTACCTTCAGCATTTTTAAAGGGATTTGACTCAATGCTTGACAGAAAGCTTTATAACCGAATAGCTTTGCTATGTTGCTATTTGGTAATCTTAAATTGCCATTTTTTTAACTGTAAAGATTTCCCTGGGTAAGTCAGGCATAGAGAGTTCTCAAATCACGTGTCAGATTACTATGAATAATGTTATTAGCATTGAGTGAGACCATTTTTTGAGCAAAGCAGCTACTCCTTTTTCCCCAGAGGAGAAACCCAGAAGCGAACAACAAAGGAAATTAGGCTCTCTCTATCTGCCAGCACATCCACAACTGCAATAAATTCTGGTACCTGTTAAAGTCATAGCAAAGCCCACACCCATGGGAGGCACAATGCAGCCAGAACAAAAAAAGTTCATTAACTTCTTGGCTTTGTGATATTTTCAGGCTTCTGAAATACGATTTCCATCTAGTTTATACTGTATTGCAGTGATTAAAGACAGTAGCATACCCTGGATCTTCTGGCAGAAGCAGGGATATGACAGCAATTGCATCTTGGCACTCCTTAGAGCAGAAATGTCAGGAAATGTTGAGTCAAAGTTCACTCTGCCAGTGGGCCCTGAGCTGTCTACTGGGGTCAGTGTAGTAGTTGGAGAAGTTACATGGTGGGAAATGTACTATGTATGTGGTGTGGATTTTTTTGAAAACCGCTGGCTGTCTCCTGTGGATCCCTGGCTGGTTGGTACTAAAGGCTGCATCCCCTTGTCCCCTCTCCTGGGCAGCTCCTGGGAGGGCTGTGGTAAGTATTGCCTCTCCCATGTGGGTGGCAGGAGAGAAATTGTAGTTTCGGGATCTTACTGTTTGTATCTAACTTCACAGGCTGCTGTCTGTAACGTGGAGCAGCCTTGCAAGTGCAATTGCAGTAGCCTTGTCAGCGAGGTTAACTGTGTCAGATGTGGTCTGCATGATCAGATTTTGAAGGCTGAATCTGAAAAGAGAGCAAAGGACTCTTCAAACACCACAAATTGCATGCCAATGAGACTAATTGCTCACGCCATTTGCTGCCATCACTGTTATTATAGGATATGGCTCAATTTGACCACAGCTCTGCTTGTAAAGCCCCAGCTCACTGGGGCAGGACTATGTTGTATTAACAAATAATATGTAATTCATCTGAATAATAAATTATTGGGTAAAACTTACTTCTTTTCAGGTAATAAACATTTTTCTATGCTATACTCAAAACTAAAATCACAGAAATCTGTGTAGAAGTAATGTTGTTAGATTAAAAAAAAAAAAAAAGCAGAGTATGTGGGAAAATTCCTCACTTTGCCCCTTTCAGTGCCACACTTCTCATAGAGAGGTTTTGTGGTCCACTTATATTGTGTGTATCTTTTTATACAGTTACTTGAATGCCATGCTACTGTTACCACATTCTGACGATTCCTCTAACAACAAACTTTACTTGTTGGAAAATGCCCCCTGAAAAAGGTCTTGACAGATTTGCTATGCATGCTTTTAAAATGACTGCTGTGTTTTCTCTGTGTTCTCAGCAACTAATATGCACCTGATTTTTTACTCTTGTCTCTGTATCACCAGGCCTCCTGAACCTGTTTACAGCACTGTGAACAAACTGTGTGATAAACCACCTTCTCCTAGGCACTATTCCCCTGTCGAGTGTGACAAAAGCTTCCTTCTTACAGCTCCCTATCCCCACTACCACGTAGGCCTGCTCCCTGACTCTGAGATCACCAGGTACTGCATGCGCTTCTTCCTCACCTCCTTTGTTAGAATGCATGAACATCACTGGATTTATCTCATGGTTTGCATCTTCACCATAGATCTTCTTTTTTCTACAGCTTGTGCTTATTTTTAACCATGCTTTCACATCTGTACCACTGAAAGATATTTATGCTACCTTGGTATATAATTTTAGTCATCCAAAATCCAGTGATGAACACAGGCAATGTTTTGATCCATTGGAATGGTGCTCTAAAATAGATTACATAATATGTATCACATTTTACAACTGAATTCAGTGTTTCTTTCTCTGTGAATATGTAAAGTGACTAAGAATTCACTGAAAGCTATAGTAATTTGTTTTGATTCAGTCACTTTATTTCTGTTTTGTGCATACTTACCTCACTGAGCATCTTTGGGTTTTTAGGGCAGCTGCCTAAGCCATCCAGAAGAAATAGAGCAAAAAATAATCACCTCCTTCACCAAATCATGATTAAGAGTGCATCTAAAATTTAGCATTCCCTAGGCTAGCTGTGCTCTGAGAGGACAGCTAGTAAAACCTAAAATGATGAACATTTCCCTAACTGAAATAATGGAAGACCTTTCTAAAAAATACTGTCAGGGATTGCCTCCTGATAAATATTTAATAAAGAAAAGCATACTGCATGCTACTATATAACCCAGCTATTAGAAGAATAGTCTACGAGGGTGGTAGTAACTTATTTGCAAACAATATTAAGGAGATAGAGGAAAATGTAGGCACAAGTTTTCAAGAGTACTTTATTTGTTAGGAAAAAAACTAGCATCTTTTATATTCTAGAGTAGAAGAAAAATAATTGTGTTTGGAGGTTTGATTGTAGACATTTTCTACAGAAAACATTTTTCAAAGCAGATAGTAGTTTGGGAAGAGAATAGCTAAAGTGTGTAAGTGGAAAATAAAATGGTAAATTAATGTAAGATACACTAACAGCCAAGAAACTCCAGAGATTAGGAAAACAGCTGTGAAAGTGATTTCAATGCTATGAAATAGAAAACTCTATTAAAAAAGCAATAAGACCAATACTAGTGAAGAATGTGACAGATGTGGTAAGACCACGCAGAAGCTGTTGGTTTATTGGGATGAAAACTGTGTAGCTTCTAGAATTTATAAAAGATGCTCAATCACTGGTCAAAGTGATTAGTCAAGCTCTTCACACCAGTTTGAGTGAAATACATTGATTAGTACAATGTTTTATAAAGGTATAAATATCTGCACAAGGGTGCCAGGAACTAACAGGTATTTTAATTTCTCTGTTAATATTACCTTATATGGAATAACTGGGCAAAATTTGTAAAATTACTCCAGGTCTTTAGGTACATTGTACATATGAGTGATTTATTTTTGCATCACACTGCTTTTGTGTGTTTAAAATGAGACAATGGAAGAGTTCATTATAGAAAGACTTTTAAAATGGTCCCTTTAGAAAGCAAGGGTCCAACTTGAACTGGAAAGTTGAATGAGCACGTTGTAGGGGATTTGGGAGCCATGAAGTTGTGTGGCCTGGTAACCACAGAGAGAGGCAATTCATTGCTAAATGGTCAGTCTGTATAGACATAGCTGTTAAGCCTATGGAGATTGGTTGGGGGAAAAGCATCAGTGTTTTAGGGCTAATTCCTGCAACCGCATACCTAGATGTCAGTAATCAGTGGAGCTCTGGAGAGCTCATAGAACTAGGCCATTTTGCCATTTGGAGGTATAGTGTACATATCCTTTTGCTTTACTGTTGATTGATTGAATACTTGGTCATCAGATATTTGATGACCTGACATCAAGTCTTAGAAAGCTGGAGATTGTTCTAGTGAGTGTCAGCTAACAATTTTAAGAACAAGGCTTTGTTTATCTTCTACTTTGATGTAATATTAATGTATACTTAATGTACATATAATGTATATTTAATCAGTTTGTCTAAATCAACAAAAACTGCAAAAAGAACACAAATATGAGAAAAGACATGACTCATGGCTTAGTAGTCTGCACTGTGCTCGCCTACATGCTGTGGTAGAGACAACTGATTACTATAATTTGAACTTCCTTCCCACTGTGAAATAACATTCATAGGGAAAATATTACAGTTTTCCATGTTTTCAATACTGTCATCTTTTCTACAGGACTCTGAATAGTTGAGCATGGAGGACTATATTTGAAATAGTATTTCACCAAATGCCTTTGGTGAGAAAAGTGACAGCTTTACAATGTATCATAATTCAATTTTCAAATGGCCTCAGTATTCACAGTTGGAGAACAGATTTTGGAAAAGTATTGATCTCATTTTAACTCTAATCCAAGTGGCTGTTTTTGCAAAAGTGTTCAGTGTACACAGCTCTAAATTTCACAAAGGCAGTGTGTCGCAGGGCTGTATTATGTTGAATATTTTGAAGAATTAATCTGATAAAAGACCTTATTTTAAATCCACAGCTGTGATACTATGATCTCTAGTGGAAGCTGTACTAAAAAAAAAATCTTCCAAATATTGATCAGGTGTTTCAAAAGGTCTCCTTTTACCCACTTGAATTCCTCAAGGCTCTATTTCTCCATATTAAACACTTAAATGATCTCCAGTCAAAAATAAAAAGGTATCGCTTTGTCTTCCTGCAGTCTTCCTAGAAAGAGTTTTTCATCAGCATTTGTCAGTCTTGGGCTTGGGGAGGAAGGGACAGGGTTTATTTGCTTGTTTTGGTAACTGCAGTTATTGTTGTATCTCAGTGTTCCGATATTGAGAATCTGCTGTTGATCTGCAAGAAATTTAGTTTGACAAATGACTCTTCTAGAGTCTTCCAGAGAAAGAGGAACATGATGCCATGTTCTCCCAACTGAAATGTTTGTAATCCAGCCAACACCTTTAAAATTGCTGCTCCAGATAATTTGTCAGCTGCTCCTCAGATGATTGTTTTGTCAAGGCTCATTAACTTAATAGGCAGAGAATTCATAGGCCAAAGCTTTATTTGCCTATAATAAATTCAGGTTTATAACCCTTGCTTTTATGGTGGCCTGTCAGTTCCTGGGAGATTTGAAGGTCTAGAACAATATACTCCCATTTTAGGATGTATAATTAGTTTTTTGATGGAATTGTCAGTTCATATGAATTGATATTAAGAGGACTATGTCAGTGTGCAACAACTGAAAGTCTGTACTGGCACTGGTAAGACAAAATGTTGCATTCCCAGTCTTTGTACTGAGAACTTCATTACATTCACATCTACACAGACATACTTTAAAAATGCTTAAGTTTTGCCCAGAAATAACTTCCCTGTCTTAACTGATATATTTCTGGCACTCTAGTTGCCAGCACAGTTTTTGTTAAAGGGCTGCCCCGATGTTGTTGGCTTTTTTGATTTTTTTTTTTTTTTTTACACTCAGTAGATATTTGCTTTGCTTGTAAGTCTCTGATTAGACGCTTTTGTCTTTTTTTATTTTTTTTTTTTAATAGGTGTAGTGGTAGGAACTAATAGTTGGGTTTCAGACTTTGTAGTCATGGGAAGAAACCTTGGGAACATGACTCCTCCCAAGAAAATAAAAATTTTGTTTGCATTTAGTCTAGCTTTTTTATATCTGCAGATCCTTCTCATGATGCTTGGGTAGCTGGATTGGAAGTGTCTGGCTTGCTTTTTAAATCAATATTGGTTTCTTGAAGCCAGCCCCAATTCTGGCTGACACTGTGGTCTGCAGTAATAGGAAGGTGATTTTGTGCTTCGTTTCCTAGTCTCTAAAAGAGGCTTAACAATGATCTCATAGAGCTTTTTAAAAACTAATCCTGTCAGAGACAGTAGCCTCATACTACTAACGGCAATTTCTGTTATTACTTAATTGCATAAAAATTATTTCAAGGTATTTGATGAATCAGGTTAATGACAGACAGTTTTGGAACCATTACTACTTTCTTATCAGTGTGGATTAGGGAGAGAAGACAACACTGGCACGAGGCTCTAGAGAAGAGTTTTTGCAGAAGACAGCATTTCATTAGCATAGGTATTCAAGGGTAACTAAGCATTGTGTAAGTCTTAAGAGCCACATGAATAAAAGTGTGCTGAACTGGATGCAGGACATATGGGTAAGGAGACTATAATGTCCAAAATCTTAATGATGTGTGATGCTGCTTCCAGCATGCTCCTTCCTCCTTGTAGGCACACATGGGTCCTGACACTCTAGTAGTCTCTGCAACCAGAGTATTGTGTCTGGAACCCTAAGCTCTGCTGCTTGTGGTCCCCTCACTTAATTTTAAGGTTCGCTGAAATCCTTCCATAGGCTGTGCAGGGACCACTGAGAAGGTGCTGATTGCTTTTCACTGATCCTGGAAGGAAGTTAAGGTAACTGCACTTGAACTAGTGGTGAATTTGGTACTCATTGCTACAGTCCCCTTTCTCATTATTAATATCTGTGCAGCCTTTTTTGTCACGATAACCTGCTAGGAGCAAGCTTATTGTCAAAATGATGCGTATATCTCTACTTGCATGTGGCTGCCTTCCAGGGACGCTCCTGTCATCTTTATTGAAACTCACATTGTATACGAGTACTCATCATCCCCTTTTCAATCCCATGTGTTTAATATGGGAATTATATCTCCCAAAACACATCTAGCCATATTTTGTGGTTTTTGAAATGCCTGGCAACCTGAAAATGGGACCTATCAAACAAACAGTAAAAAGCAATAATATTATGAAATTGAGTCTTCAGTTTTCACTATGTAAACGCAATCACCTTTCTTGAATTTAAAATTAAATTCTACTGTTTAGTTTTATTCATTTAATTAGTTTCCTTTTTCTGTCGAAATTTCAAATACTAATTATAAATGGGATATTAGTCTGTGGCAAATGGATTTGAATATTCAAACATTTAAAACCAGAATTGGAGCACATTTGCACTTCTTATTTTAACACCTACAAATCAGCTTCTGGACTGATCTACATTTAATACACAGTCCAACTACAGACAGTGAGTACCGCCACTAAATAGCATTGCTTAAAGACAGTGGAGGGGAATAAGTACACAATTCTTTCTGTGGATTTTTGAACATAAAAATAGGCAATATGAGATTCAGTTTATTCAGTGTCAATGGAAACAAATCTTGTAGTCACAAACGAAAAACATATTTTGAAAATATAACATACCTGGCTGAAATAATTCTTGTTGAAGTAGCTCCCCAAAACCATAGGGTGGCATTTTAGGAAGTGAACACTGTGGCCTTTTGTTTTGAGAAGTGATTTTTAAGGCATACCTGTACACAAATTTGGACATTGAGAGGCACAGAGCACATGGCAACTCCTGAACAAGTTAAGAGATTAAACTGGTCATCACAAAGGCTGGCTTAGGTGCTAATGTTCATATTGATGGGAATTGAAGCATCTTGTTATTGTTAATTTCAATGAGAATCAGATATGTAAGTGCTATAGTCTTCACTCCCTAAACAACATCTTTAGCAATTTTAGCAATCCTAGACCTTTCTAAAAACGAGCTTGGAGACTTTGACTCACACGCAGGAACATGCATCACAGTGGGAGACAAGATGCAGCTCAGATGTATACAACTACGTGCACATTGTGCTTGACAGGGTTATGCAGCTTCTGAAAACAGCTGCAGATCTGCAATATTTTACAGAGATAAGGCAAAACAAAATCAACGTAAGCTGTGTTGATTAACTGTCTGAAACCTAAATGCAGCGTCTCAATGTAGATTTTCCCTGCTTGTGAATCCTGACCTCCTGAGGCCTTTAAATTATTTAGGATCTTTTAGAAATTACAGAAGTTAATTGTGGCTTTTCCTTATCACTTTCAATTAACAAATTAAAAAGTATTAACTGGAACAGTTTCCTATAATTTCTGTTTAATCCTGATTCAAGTGTTCTCTTCAAGTAAATGACCCAGTCTTATAACTGTTAGTGTTAATGAAAGAAAGATTATGCTGTCCTTCAGCCTCAGCTCTTGTGTTATTTTGCATGGATGAATCTCTTACTCTGATAAGCACAAACATTCCTATAGACTCACGTATGTGCTTTCCTTTTTTTTAATGAGAAGTTTCTATTTTGGATGCTATTAATTAAAATTGCTAGGAAGATGCTAAACTTTTAAAAACTCAGGGAGATGCTTGCAGGAGAATCTTAACCTGTAAAGGCATAAAATCTCTTCAGTTCAAGTGTTTAATTATATAAAGTTATCCAAGCCTTTCAGGTTAAGTTGAGGTGCTTCAGGTTAGAGCTGCTGGGCTTTATTTGCAGTTGTGCTGCTGATTAATTCTCTTTAGTTGAGCAAGCCATATAATTCTGTTTGCTTTGCTTTATCTGTCAGTAAAATAATCTTCTGAGTTATATTGAGAAGGATAACTAGTATCATTAAACAGAACAGAATAAAATTTTAAAACCAGAAAAATATAAGTGTTTGTTATGTTCCGTCATTTGGGAAATGCTTTGTATTTTTTTAATATGATTTGACTTTTAGAGGTACTGTGCTTTCTTGTGCTATAGATCTTCTTTTATTCACATTCTGCACCCATGGAAATTAAACTGTATATTCTTAGCTCATAAAATGGACAGAAATATTAACTCAGTTAAGTAGCAGTATTTTCTTTACTATGTCTTTAGAGAAGAAAAAAATATCAATTCTCAGTAAGAAAACATCTTTAAATCACTGGTATTAAATTTTTCCTGCTGTTATGATTGCAAACAGAGCTACAGGGAGACCTTTGGGAACAAAGGAAAGATGTCTCCTTCCTTTCTATGCCAATCAGCAAGCTCTGAAACTTAGTTTCTAAGTCACATAAAATGTTCCCAAAGTATCAAAAGCCAATTCCTATGTATTTTTTTTAATTAATGGGGACGACTAGAACCAGGAGACTAGAAACCTATCTGCCTGTTTTTAATGGGTTTGTGTCTGAGGATTTTGGCCAGGGCATTCAGTCATCTGGTACGGGAAGGTTGAGGGGGACCATGACACTCAAAATTGAGGTTTCATATGACATCTGCGTCAGAGGCTGCCATTCACCACTGTCACTGGCTACAGCACTTACTGGCTATATATAAGGTGGGAGCGATGCTTCTGACTAGCTCATGAAAATCAATTCCATTCATAACCAAGTCCCCACAATAACTTTCTTGTGAGACACAGTATTGTTTTCAGTATGCATAAACATCCTTTCAAACATCTTGTTCTGGTTTCTGAAAATCCCTTTGAAACAGTTCTTCCAAAATGATAGGGCACTGAAACTCCAGGCACAATGTTCAAATTCTTCCGAGTGTTGGGAGAAATTTAAACCCGTATTTTTAATATTGGTTCCACATCTGGTTATATTCATATTCAGAATAAATGACAAAAAATTGTCAGAAAGTGTTGCTCTGCATAAGAGTGCTCCAGTAACAAGCTAATGGAGCCATTCAGTAATTCAAATCTTGCCCAAAGTGATGAAAGTGACAATTATTACCTGACAACTGTCTAAAGGCCACTATGAGAAATGGCTTTAGAGATTTCAGTTTCATTTTTATGGACAAGTTTCCACATCATAAAAATCATCACTCCATCTGTCACAGTAATTGCTAGACTCTTGGCTCATCAGAAAAACCAAGAATAAAATTAACCTGGAGAACAAATTACTCTTTTTACCCCAAGAGAGAGTTATTTGAGCTTAGAAATTAAATATTACTGTGGAGGAGGCAGGGTAAATAAAGCTGCCCTGTGGCTCCCCATGCTCTGCCTGTTGGGGGAAGAATAGTTTCCAGGGCTGTAGCTGCACAGAAAAGAGCAAGAAAGCTTTCTGGTTAGAGCTAAGAGTTGGGAACTGAGAAATTTGCCTGTGCCACTGACAAGTTGCATGACCTTGGAAAATCAAGACTTTGCTTCAGTTTTATCCAGTTATGAAATAGGTGACACGTGTCCACAGACACCACAAACAGCCCTCGGAGTTAAAAGATATTTCCAACAGGGGGAGATATGCAGGATTTTCTGCACTGCATAAAAAAAGAGTGATCATTAGTACTAAGTGGAGTGAAAAGACGCATCATGGAAAGCAGGTGGGATCTCATTATAGCAGGGTAGTTTGTCAGGGTAATGCGAGAGAATTATAACAACAGTAATCATGAACCTTCCCCTCAGCCCAGCGCTAGTCTTGTTTTGCACTACAGTTATCCCAGTGGAATAATGTAGTACTGAGTCAGGCTCCAGATTATTTTGTATTCAATTATCCCCATTTATTTTTGTTGATGTAAACTTCCTATGTAGATGCCTGTGAATATGTCCAATGCTGTTCATTTTGTCAAGTCAAGTAAGGTCTGACTTTGAACAGAATACATCTAAATATATGTTTGTGATGTCGACATCAACAGGCAGCAGTCTCTGAGTCTGTGCTGGGCCAATGATACTGCAAGCCTATTTGGGGACACTGTTGTGGAAGGTGTTGCAAAACTGAATGAGTTGTTTGAACTAGTTCCTCCTCTCTTGTAGTTGCTGATTTCACAGCACTTTGCTTTTTCTGTCCAAAAAGTATAAAATACTAATTAATGGAATAGACAGAAACATAAAGATACTAAGTTTAAGAAAACTTCCTGATGTGTACTTAAAAATTATTTGGCTTTTGCCTTTTTTCTTTTCCTTTTTTGTAGTCTAAACTCCTAAATATGTAACCTGCAGTGAGATCTAAATATGACTTCAAAACTTTAAAATTTTTGTTGTAGATACCACTTCAGTTTAGAATACACATTCAGAGCTGGAAGGATAATTTATGTTATCCCAGTGGACTAGGGTTGTGTCCGTTTGCAGTCAGTTTCTCTTCCAAGTCCGTAGCTTCTTGAAGAAGTGTAGTTTTTTCACATATTAGCTCAATGGTTTAGAAGTTTGTCTCTGCCAAAAATAACAAAGCTTTAGTATGGAGTAAGACAGAAATGTTTAAGAGCATTTGTTACTGGGAGATTTTTAGACACCTACTGTGCAGCTTTAAGGTTGTAGAGCTCACCTACCACTATATTGCTTCAATACTTGCATCTAAAATTTTCTCCAAATGTGACTTTTAAAAAACAACACAACAAATGAAAGCTAATCTGAATTATTATCATCATGTTAATGTCCCCACGAGAGGGTGCTTTTTCTACTACTACCTATGAAGGACTCTGGGACCTGAACCAAAATCCTTCAGAGTTTGAAAATGCTGAAACCTTGTTTTCAGACTGAAAAGGTGAAGGGGGAAGATTTAGAGTTAAAATTTTGAAAATATAAGTTATACAGTTACTGTATTTAAACATAGTTTTTTAAGTGTCAGAGCATTTATACCGTATTAATTTTAGTAGTACAGCTTGTGCAGGGGCCAGGAAATGCAGGAAAGGGAGGGCAGAAGGAGGGATGTTTTTTTTTTATTACACCCAAATACAGGTGAAATGTGAAATCCTAAACTTGAGTTTTTGGGAGGAAACATTGAAAAGGCCGAGAAAAAACTGCCCTTGATAAAACATATGTATGTATGGAGACATATTCAGTGCCAATTTGCAGTAGTAGGACAAATGGACATAGGAGTTCATCAAAAGCCAGTCATTACAGGCTATTGTATCAATATGAAGTCACTGGGAAAAGGTTTTCTTTTTGTTTTGCTAAGAAAGAAAAGAAAAAACCCCACACATTAGGTGTGCAGAAAGAGTTACAAGCTCCAAACATCCCTGAATTTTGTGAAAGTCTAGTTATGCAACTGACCTTTTTGGATTGAAGTCAAATTTATCCAAGTTGTCATTGTATATTTGCATGAAGAATTTGTTAATGTTTTGGGATTTAAAAGAATTAATTCTTTAAAAGGTTTTTATTTCATTTTTAAAGAATAGCACCAGAAGCAGCTAGCTTATCTGATTTATTTTTTTTTTAAAGTAATGCTTACAGTGCATAAAACTACTACACAAAAAGCAAGGTCAGTGAAAGTGACAAGATGTTAAAATACATTTTTTAGCTGACAAAGGAAATAAGTAGTTTTAAGGTGACTTTCAAAATTAAAGTTTCAGTATTGTTAAGGAAATACAGGAACAGACACATTACAGGTCTCAGGGAGATGCATAGACTGTGTCTTTTTGCAGACTATTTCCACACTCTATGTAGAAAATGCATAATTCCACAGATAATTGGAGGTGCTTGCTGTATCTTTTGAGGATCATTATAGTTCTTGCTTTTATGTTGTTGAAATTACTACACTGATGAAGTGGGGAGCAGGGAAAAGAATACAACTCCCCAGTGTGAGAGTTACACATGTGTATGTGGTCTTGCGCATCACAAACTGCTGTTAATTTGATTACACTGATTTCTGTCACACGAATAGCAATGACTGTACCTGTCAGACAAGCTTTCCTAAAGAGCAGACCGAAACCATCATAAACGCTGTGTAAAGAGAAACATACCAGCATGTGCACCCCAAGTGCACTGAAGCCTGCATGGGTGGAGTACCCAGTGCAGAAGCCGAGTATCACTTGCTGCTACTCCCTGGTAGTGGTAGTATGGTGCACTCGTGCAGCCCAATGCAATACCATAGTCCCGAGCTGGTGCTAGCAAGGCAGGTTAGCTGATGAAGCAGTCTAACCTGCTTCCAATGAATGCCCACATTGATTATAGGGTATAATCAGCAACATGTGTAGACAGTTCAGTTGCTGATCTGATGAAGATTGCATAAGCTATAATCAGAACTCTGAGCCTATTCAAGGTACAGTGACTAAGAGTTGCAGGTGGGAGGACTTATGCAGTATCTGTGGCAAGGGCATGGCTATACAGGCTTGGTTGGAAGTAGAAGTCATACAGGTTTGGTTAGAATACAAATTTATGTAATACTGTCATTGCACCGTGCAGAAGAGAATTTATTTTTGACATTTCAGATTCAGCAGTGTGAGCAAAGGTTGCTAATTTTTCATATCAAACCTTTACAACCATTTCATATATTGTACTATTTCAATCGAAGTGTATAAAAAACTCTTGTGTTACAAAATAATCGAAAGTAAGTGATGAATTCAGGAGTGTCGTTGAAATCACAGGTGCTATCTGGGATCTTGAGGTTCAAATGACTGAAACTTCTCCTGGTTGGTATGTCCACAGCATTTAGGAAGGGAAATATGCACAGAGGGAAATTTACTCCTGATGGAAATTTTAGTTTATTTTTCCTAGTGGATTTGGCCTGGTTTCCCGGATAGTTCTTGTAGTCACCACTCACTAATTAGCATTCACATTGCTATGCCATGGATTACGGAATGGATCTTTCAGTAAGGGTACTCTGAGGTTGTTCTTTGGAACAAAATATCCAAGATTCAAACAGTACTGGCAATGATAAGGACACAGGAATTATGGTCAACTGATTTCTTTTCCTTGGCTTTGCTATTTTTTTTTCTTCTGATGCAATTTTGCACAATACCATAGTGATTTGAATTAATTACAAGAAGGGTAGAGTTTTGTGTTTTGACAAAGTGGGATTAGGCAGCAGGTGTCCACAAAGGAAGAATAGTACAGTACCAAAATCAAATTATATCTCAGTGAAGCGAAGGAGAATCACATTACCTTGTTAGAGCTGAACCAAGAATAAACAGGTTTCCTGTCAAGGTTGACTCCCAAACCATGTGACATCAATTATTTTTCAATGTATTTGAATGTATACTGTGTATGCTTCATAAATATTAGCATCACATGGCAAATAAATTCTTAAAAGATTGGTAAATCTATTGCTGTTGACTTAAATAAATTCAAACAGCATGGACTGTTGCTGAGGAATAAACTTTAAAACACAGTGCCTCAATATAAAATTGTGGTTTTAAGTAATCACTATATAGTAAGAGTGAGGATTTTTATTAAAAGAGAATGTAAATATGCCCTTCAGTAAGACAGAATATGCAGTAATTTTTTCATATTGGATTTCTTTAATTTTGTCTACATTTGTCTATGTTTTCATGTTCAAATTTTCCAGTTCTGCCGTTCTTGCATTACCACTTTAAAATGAAAAAAATCAGTGTAGTTAGTGTCAACTAAGGTAAATACAACACTGATGCAACTTAGAAAATGACCGGATTTTTTCATCTTGCACACAGAAATGTGAATAGCACAATTTAATTTTAGTCTTATTTAATATTGCTCCAATCATTGTAAAGGTTTGACATGTCATTTTTCTTAGAGACAGGGGACTGGCAAAAGAGAGGGTAAATGGCTTTACTAAGGCCCTAAAGGAAATCCTCAGTGAGGCTACAAAGTTTTAGACTTGCTTGCCAAAAGGAACAGCAAAGAACACAAAACAAGAGCACCTTGTGCAAAATCAAATTTTAGTAGTGAACATACTAATTTAAATCCCTGTAAATCTCTTTTTGACAGTTTGAGACAGCTTCATTTGAGTTACAGGATCAATCAGTGGAAAAAAGTGGAAGGTGGCATTTGACTTGGGAATGCTGATTCACAGCTAATTAACCAATATGCAGGAATTTGGTAGTATTGTAAACACACTTTATACTTCTAACAAAAAAAAGGTAAAGTGAATTAAAATAGGTCCTAATAAATTTATTCCAAATTATATTTTAAATTATATTAGCATTTCATCACTCAAGGCTTAAACCTCAAGTTTATATAATGTAGAGAATAAGAAATGCATTATGAGAAGAAATTACATTTTCTTCTGTAAGATGCTGGCAGTTTTGCCTCCAATCAGAGGTGTGCATTGTGTAACATTTACTGTAAGAATATTTAACAGGTCTGGATTGCCATCCATGAAATGCATATATTTACATTCACATTCTACATTCACATTTAAAGGGAAGAGTTTTTGTTTGGGACTGATGTGTAGCAATCTAGTATATATAAGGATTCTGCAGCTACAGTACTTAGGTTTAATAATAAGATAAAAAATTGAATTAATTTAGATGCCTCGAAGGTGTACAATGTCTCTGGGCCTGTCTTTGGCCCAGAAGGGAAAAACAGCACTGAATGTTCCACTTAACTTGGGTACAAAATGGGTGGTTTATACCCAAAGGTAATGAAAAAAAGAAACTTTTTTGGGTTTCATGAGGTATATTTACCCAACTGTATTTGTAAAATTCCACTGGTTAAAAAATATGATTATTTAAGCAAATATTTTCAACAATAGTAGACTTCCCTACTCCTGAAAGTTGGAAGAAAGGCATAACTTGGAATAAATTAGTGGATCAAAGAAATTCTAAACACAAGAGCCTATTGCCATGGAATGTCCTGCCTTCTAGTGAATTCTGGATTTGAAAATATGGATGAGCATCCCCTGCATGGGCTTATCCTCCATCATTTTTTTGGATCATCTAAGTAATCCGTATTTCATATATGAAGTGCTCATTGATTTCAGGGTATTCATAGGTTTTCAGCAGAACTTCTTTGTCCTTCAAAAATAACACATGGAGAACTGAAGCAAAATGCTGCAATGCTCAGTGCATGCGCACAGGGTAAATATGGATACAAGATATTCATCTCCAAAAATAGCTTCCTCACATGGCCATCTCTTTTTACAGTGTTAAATGACAATAGAATTCAGGTTTTAGTGCTGGTTAAGGTTGGACGAGTTGCTCGTATAAATCCAGCTGTGACCATGTGTATTAATTGAGTCATGTTTCCTTGTGCTTCCCTGTCTGTCTGTTATTCAGATGTTTTCTCTTAAGCAGCAGTGTTTTACATCTAAGTGCACCCAGTGCAATTAGTTCTGGCCAAAACATTTGGGAATCAAAGTGCAAAGGTACTTGCAGAGAGAAGTGATCAGTTGGTAGCAGCAAAGAGAGACTTACTTCTAGATGGAACTCTTTATCTAGCAAATGAAACCTGAGAGTAGAAGAAACATGGCAGTATCTTCACACCAGAGTAACCTTAAAATAACCCAAGAGCCTGGGGTTGCTGGCTGACTTATGAGAAGGTTGTGACTATGAGAAATGATCCCCCACCTATAACAAATACTTGAAAAGTTTAGTGAAGGAAACTCAGGCTGTTCAGGTTAGGCTATTTAGTATCATAGTAACATTAAATCAGTTCCCAGGATGACAAATGGACTGTTTATCAGCTCAGTCATGTATACGTGCTTGCTAATTTTGCAAATCTTCTAAAACCAGATTCTGATGTGTTACTCAAGTGATTTATCTATTAGATTTGTAACTACAGAATTCATCTTAATATCTACCACTGGCTTAGAGCAAAATCCTTCATAAAGTCCTTTCACAGTTCTTTCCTAATTAGCTAAATATCTCTTCAAAGATTGATTTTAACATGCATCCTTAAATAAATGGTGGCTTATGTGTGAGTTTAGGAATATAAGGATTGACATAATGGAACATATAAATAATCTGTATACCCCATCATTCATCTAATCGAATCTAGGGCCTATAATCAAAGACAAGCAAAATTAATTACTAATGTGCTTGGATATTATGGTGATCTTCTGTGGGAGATGCTTATGCCTGAGATTCCCACTCTCAGTAACCCCAGAATGAGAAAAATTTATTGATTTTTTTCATATCTAGTTCTAGTGTATACTTCATCCTTAGACCTTGTGGTGTAAAACACTGAACATTTCCCATGAAATGCTGAGGAAGTCCCATTTCTATCAAATTATACAAATTAGATTAAAAACAGAAGTGCTTAAACTGTTGAATTTCTTCACTATTCATCTTTCATTTTGACAAGTTCTTGATACTACTACGTTTTGAAATTACCATTCCCTGCTGTTTGTCTGTATTCTGTTGGAATGTTGTTTGTTTATGTGCATTAAGTTATTTCTGCGTTTGCTTGTTTTCTCTCTGTAATTTTCCAGGATTTTTTGGTTTATGTTTGGTGTAGCTGCAAATGCACACTTGCATGCTGGGCTGCTTTGAATGACGGAGAAAGTGAGGCTGAATAGCAGCTTATGTAGGATTACATTCTCACCTTTGCTCTGTTGAATAAGACACATTCAACCCAAATTCCTAGCTCGCGCAGAGATAATGTATATCCAAATAGGAGGGATAACATTATCAGAAGGTATCACACAGGTGCCGTAAACACAGTACCAGGAGTCACTGCAATATAAAGCGTGGTGTTCTGACAGACTTAAAATCATAATTGTAAAATAATGCTCTTTCTGTTGTGATGGTTGTTTTTGTTTTAATGAGCCACTTCTGTGGAAGCTGAATGTCCTCCTTTTCTGCCTGTTTTACTGTGACAGTTACTGTAATTCATTGCAATGCAGACATGAAAGTTAGTAAGCACAGAGGGAATGAATGTGGTCTTATACTTACAGAAACAATATTCAAACTTAAATTTCTGTGGAATTTTTTTATTATGCAAATATAATGATACAGAATCTTGTGATGTATAGAAATGTTTGGTTTAAATCACTCAAAGTAATTGTTACTTTTCATATGCTTTATCTTGAATGAGTAACATTTAGTGCAATGACTCTAGCATGAAAAGAATTTTATGTGCTTGTTTTTCTTTGGATGGATAGGGATAGAAACTTGGCAAATCAGTTTAATGGGTTGAGGCTATTTTCAGTCTGTCATTAGACTTGTTTATCTATGATTTCCCTACTCTTTAAAAACCAAGCAGATGCAGTACAAAAGTCCCATGAATTCAAGTGTCATTTTCAATGCAAAGAAAGTCAACCCTCCCTTGAAAAGAGAAAGCAAAGCTAAGCTTTTCTAGGCACCAAATGCAGTATTGTATGATCAGCATAACCATTAAGATATACTCTCGGTCCATTTTGCTAATGACAAGATTGCTCTGACAGAACTCTGTGTTAAAATCCCGTTATGCTTCCTTCTTTTGGATTCTGAATTGGAATTAGGTGCCTCTGATTCCTGAAGGGAGTTCTCAATGGTATTATAGGTGGTATTCCTAACTTTAAATGAACTTCTATGGATGGTGGTGGAAAAGTACATGAAAATATGAAGTCGGTACAGATTTTTTGAAGTTCTGTTTAACCATTTGATTTCTTGTCCTCCTATTGAGTACGTATCTCCTATGAAATTGAATTTTGACAAAAATAGTCCATTTCATCCAGTTCGTTTGACAATAATAAGACAGGTCATCTAAAAATTCTGGTCTTAACACTTTCTGAGACTCGAGGCTTACTGGCTGTTAACATTGTTATGAATAACTTACTAGTTTACAGTATTTCAGAATTTATGCTGTATTCACAGACTGTAGATTAGATGAGCTTTTTCTTTAGACAATAGGAGCAATTTCCTTACCAGAAAACTTCCACAATAATTTCTTTTATCTTTTTTTTTTCCTTTTCTTTTTTTCCCCACCAATGCAACTGTGAAGTACATGTCTGATGTGCAATTTGGTATTTTTGGATTGCAGATCTTATGTGGTTCTTCCCACTGTGCCTATATGAATTTTCCTAAAGCTGATGAGATATTCCTTAGTTTCTATCAAAGTTTTGCCATTCAAAGTTCCTTAAAAGCAGACCTATTTTTCAAGTCCTTGCTAATGTCTTTCAACATTTGATTAAGCTGGGAAGCAATTTTGGTGCAGATGTTTGGTGTGTTGTTACTTGCACAGAAACCTAATAAGCTTTGTGTGCAATACTATGTTTCATTATGGAAGCAATGCACAGCTCTAGGAATACATCAGAAGGTTTGGGGGTTTTATGGAGCAGTGGTGAATGCTGTGTATTGCAGCTGCCACACAACAGCTACCGATGGAAATTGTGCTACATACTCCCTGCGAGGGACTATAAACATGCGTATGCACATATTCTTACTTTACATTTTTTATAGGAAAAATACTGACATTTTTAGCAAGGAAGCCAAATAAGAACTTTATCTTATTTATCTTAACTGGACAGTTGGTGCCCACATAAGCCACTCCATCCCTCTCCTCCTCAGCTATGCAGGGAAGAGAAAATATAAGAAAAAGGCTCATGGGTTGAGCTAAGGGAAGGGAGACATCACTCACCGGTTACCATCATGGGCAAAGCAGGCTCAGCTGGGTGAAACGAATTCAATTTATGGCCAATTAAAACCGAGTAGGGTAATGAGAGATAAAAACAGACCTTAAAACACCTTTCTTCTTCCTGGGCTCACCTTCACTCCCAAATTCTGTATCTCGTTCCCCTGATCGACACATGGGGTCAGGGAATGGGAGTTTGTGGTCATCACATGTTGTGTCTGCAACTGCTTCTGCCTCACCCCCTTCCCTTGCTCCAGTGTGAGCTCCCTCCCAATGGAAACAGTCCTCCATGAACTTTTCCAACATACAGGTCCTTATCAAGGGCTTCAGTTCCTCAAAAACTGTGCCAAACGTATGTCCTTTCCATGAATCCCTTCCACAGGGTGCTATCCTTCAGGAACAGGCTTTTACAGCGTGGGTCACAAGTCCAAGCAGCAGACCTGCCCCAGAGTAGGTTTTCCATGGCATCACAGCCTACTTTGGGTATCCACCTGTTCCGGTGTGGGGTCCTCCATGAGCTGAAGGTGGATCTCTGCTCCGCCATGGGCCTTCCTGGGCTGTAGGGGCACGGCTGCCTCACCATGGGCTGCACCATGGGCTGCATGAGAACATCTGTTTCAGCACCTGCGACACCTCCTCCCCCTCCTTCTGCACTGACCTTGGGTTCTGCAGGACTGTTTCTCTCACATATTCTGACTTCTCTCTTTGGCTGAAGTTTTTTGCCCTTCTCAAATACATTATCCCAGAGGCACTGCCACTGTTGCTGATGCTGACAGAGCTTTGGCCAAGAGCGGGTCCATCTTGAAGCTGGCTGGCACTGGCTCTGTCAGACTTTGGGGAAGCTTCCAGAAGCTCCTCAGAGAAGATACTCCTGTAGCCCCCCCACTACCAAAACCTTGTCATGCAAACCCAGTACATGTACATAAAATGAGTTAGAAGCTTAATGACTCCTTCCAGCCATATGGAATGACTGGAAGAAGCAAATGACTCCTTCCAATGCTACAAGCTTTGGCATTCTGCCTCTGAAATGTTTCAACATGTTCAGATTATGTAGTGTCTCCAGACAACCTTAATAGAAGTTTTTTACTAAGGTATATCTTTCTTCTATTACACAGAAGACCTGACTGATTAAGGCATTTTTCTGTACTGTGTCTTGTGTTGTCCTTTGGGGAACATGATTTCTTTTTACCCAGCAAGAATCATTGTTGTTCTGTCACACTGAAATCAATCCATCTCCAAGTGTCTTACACGTTGTGCAATTCATTGGAATGGGAATGCTTGGAAAGCACTAATGCTGGAGAGAATTAGCAGTGATAGTGAACAGTAAATGAGGTGCAACATTTGAGTGTAGCAGCATGGCAGAAAACCTTAGCGATGCTGAACTACATAAGCATCCTGTCAAAGAGTAGGAAAGAGGGTCACAGCTGCTTTCCCCAGGAGGAACTGAAAGTTCAGCATTGTAATGAGACTTGTAGCAGGTACCTCAAGCTCTTGGTAATTGGGAAGCCATGCGAAGTGCATCAGGAAGTTTTTTGTAATTTCTAAATAAATGCTATTTAAATTCATGAAAATAACGCTACATCATCTTCCACAACTGTAATAAGATCCACTCTCAGTTGTCATGTTCATGAATCATTTCCGTCTGATACTGTCTAGGCAACTGAGAATGTTGAATTTTTCTTCTTCTACTATTATCCCTTTTTTTCTTTTTCTACAGACCTATGGGTTTTTCACTTGCAAATATTTTGATGTGTAAACCTCAGTCCTCAGCTGATGTAATTTTCAAACTAACTTCATCAGAGAGTATTTCAGCTCCCAGAAGGAGCTTTATAGTTCGTCATGCTCATTACAGGATTATAAATAATAATGATAACAATAACAACAATAGTAATATTATAACTGAGAGGCTGGTAGGAAGACTTGAGATTATTTTTTTTAACAGTAAAAAAATGTCTTGGAATGATGTGGAAAGTTAGGCACTTCTAGAAACCCAAGTCTGTCCAAAGTATGAGATGAAGATATGAACAAGGAACAAGGAACATAATAAGTTAGGAGGAGGATGGGATGAAAGGGAGGAGTTTAAACACTATTTAAAAAATGGATGTTATAAATCAGTATCTAACAGTGACATCTGAAACAGAATAACCTCCAATAGGAGCAAGGTACCATGTCTGACTGATTAGAACAGGTCTTAATGATTCCTAAAATGTCTTCCCCTTCAGTTGGTATTGATTTGCACAGTACTTTTTGTAATGATTTTCGCTTGTTATGCCTAATTTACTCAATGCTGTGCTCTTCACAATACTGCGTAAATCTGTGTTAACCCTAAATGGGAACTGCATCCAAAGTATATCCTCTGCACTCTACTCCTTTAAAAAACATTCGTAATTACTTTAATTTCCCCCACATAATTCCAAACTTCTTTGGCTCTTTTAGATAGTATAGTGTCAAGCTGAAATAAAAATTCCTCTCAAATAAGCATACTTTTTATATTTTAAAGGTCATAATTATCTCCTGCAGTTACCTCAGCCATAAGGAGTAGATTTGAAGTCAGTGGATGTTTCACCACTTTGAAGATAGGTACTGACTTAGGCACACTGCTAACAAAGGTGGATAATTAGCTTTATTCTAGGAGCTGAAGCATACCTATGAGTCACAGTTTCACCTTGCCTTCTTCCTACTTGCTGCATGATGCTAGTTTAGGGCTGCAATAACTCAAATATTTTAAGTCGTAGAGTGCACCTAGCCACTTGTTTGTGAATAGTTTGGGGAAAGGGAGGGAGGCAGGAAAGGAAAAAAAAAAGGAGTGGCAGCCTAATATTTCATTTTATTTTTTTTCTGTTTTCCACTGTGTAGGTATTTGGCCTGTCAATGCTGGTTTTAGAAAACATGTACAGATGCCATTTTGAAAATTGAGTTATGTTGCTAAAATCCTCACAGCATGTGCCTGTGCATGAAAACCCTATTACATCTCATGTTTGGCTTTGTTACCTGGGGGTGACCTGAATGTAGCAGGGCTGAATATCTTATTCTCTGAAGTTTCCTATTTGCCTCTGGTGGGAGACTGTCTGGTTAGTTTGACACTTCTAATATGGGTCAGTAACTGTCAGTACTGGATATTATCAAGCTGTTTGTAGCTGAGACAAAATTAACGCCAAAAAAAGCAATCTCTGGTCTTCTAATTAATCCCACAGGAGTGCAAAAACTCATTTAAGTTAGAAGTTTAGCTGTTGGCAGCATCAGGAAAAGCTGGCTTCACTTCACTGAGCTGAATTAAAACTCCACATTAATGGAATTAAAGCACATTGCCTTCTTAAACTCTTACATCCATCAAAGCAAAGGCTTAGAAGCTTTATAAACAGCTGCAGTGCTACCTTCAGTTCTTGACATAAGAAACAACATGCTGAGAATACATCATAAAAACAAACAGTATTAGCGTTCCTGTTACTGGTCTCCAGTGGAATTTTTTCAGTATTGCATTATCACTCTTTTTTCTTTTAGTATTGTGAATAACAGAGAACAACTCAGAGCTCTAGTTTTGGGGGAGTTTCTGTTGTTTGCTTTGGATTTTTTTTCCCATCAGAGAACATATTAATAGACAAGTGGAGTTTGTATTCTTTTCTTCTATGTGGCAGTTTCAGAATTGGGACCTGAAGAAGGCTTCTCTGAAACCAGTGCTCAGAGAGGTGTCTCCCCAGCCTGTGCCACTGGCTGCTTCTTTATGAGAAATTGCAGGTCAATTTTTTAGGAAAGAAATAATTTTTAAGCTGTCAGTTTAGACTTGTCAAAATAAAGAAGTATGAAGAAAAAGTTTCTTAAATCAGGGCTATAGCAAATAGAGGACAACTGTTCTTTGTTGTTAGCGGGTGGGTTGGGAGAGGAAAGCTAAAGACTTTTCTAGTACTCCATTTTAAAGACAATGTGGCTTGGTTTTTTTACAAATAAAAGAAAAGAGGAAAAAATTTAGATTGCAACAACCATCTTTCTTCTGCTGTCAATGCAATACGTAGACTTTGGGATGAACTGATTTGAGTGTCATTGAGTCTGATCCCTTAATGGTGGCTTGTCAATACTTTTGCATTATAGAAATTTAAAACATGATACATATTTCCTTAATGTGTTTGTTTCATTCCAGATAGAGGTTTCACTGGCATACTGTATTGCTGAAAGTGTCATTTGGGAAGGGAAGGTGGTAGTTCATGTGGTCCCTACAAGGAAAGAGGGCTTTATGATGCTGCCTCCAGTTTCAGGATCATCCACATAGCAGAAGTGCCTTCAGAGCATCCTTGGGATAGAACAGAATTAAAACTAAGGAGACTGGCTACTCACCTTTTTGTTACTATAATACTTACTGACATTATTATTTTCATAATAAATATTTTAAAAAATATGTGGACATCAGGCTGCTCTGTTTTTAGTATTTACTGAAGTCATGAAATGTCATGCCTTGCCTAAAACAAAAAGCAACTTAAACCCATTAAATGAGAGAGGTTGAATTATTTGCTTCCAGTTTTGTCCCTTATTATTAATTTATGTTCTCATTCTTTGTTCCTTCACTCTTATGAATTGTCTTACAAGAATAGTATATTCCCCTTGTCCCAATGAACTGAAATAAAATGGAATTCAGTTAAAATTGGTATTTTACAGGATGTTAGGTTCTTTTCTTCAGGGAAAATCCATCATGGCTATAGTACTGCATAGTATACTGAAATAATGTTACTTCATATTTTTAAAACTAGTAATAAGTTCATTCTGTATCATTTCAGAAAAAGGGTAGCCTTTTTATAAGCCTAAATGTCAAACTCTTTGAAGAGTTTGGTCTGTGAGTGTAAAACTATGCTATTTACCCAGATATCTCAATATGGATATAAGTGGATTTGCCATAGAAAATGTTGGTGGCAGTAACTGAGAAGTTTTATTTTATTTTGTGCTACAAGAGACATGGCACAGGCACAAGTGTATTAAGCATTAAGCTTCTTTCTGCTTGTTCCAACAGTTTGTTAGAATTCACTAGGAGGTTATCTTTTCAATAAGTCATTTAGGAATCGTATCAGACTGTTGTTTCTGTCTCCAATTGGATAACCACTTGTGTCAAGCAAGGATCAAACTATGTTTTAGAGTTTTAGATGTCATTATATTCATGATGATACCTTAGAAGGCATAAGCTTGTATCAATCATCAAACTTGATTTTTATAGTTATGTACAAAAAATGAGTTTTCAGTCTCACCAGTTCTGAATTATTTTCATGAAAGAAGGTAAATACTTGTTTGAAAGCCATGTCACAAATCCCTAGGATTGGAAAAAGTTTTTGAATGGATGGAATATTGCAGATAGCTTAGCACCTTGCTTGGAAGGAGTGGATTGTAACATTCCTTGTACAGCTTTGCATGGTCACGTAGTTCATTTCAGTGAGAGAATGCTGGTGACATCTACTGCATAAGAGATCTGGTCATTTCAGGAGAATACTGAATTGAAATCATTGCTTTAACTTGTACTTTTAATGAGATTACATTACTCAACAGAACATCCTATAGAATGGAACATATTGCTATCCTAGTCTTTTCTTTTTTTTTTTTTTTTTTCACTCCAGCATTGAAATGTGTTTTGTTTTCCCAAGATCTGCTTTTCCCTCTGAATATTTTTATTTTGTCAGCCTGTCTGGATAATCCTTTTGTTAATTTGCCGCTTATTGCCCCAGCCGTAACAATATTGTGTGAGGGGAAGTAGATGATCTTCAGAGCCCTTTCCAATTCCAGCCTTTCTGTTATTTCTATGATTTTATAACTACCAAGCAGATGTGGTGGCTCAGCATGTTTTCCTAAGTGGTTGAGGAGAGTGGTTAGTGAGTTCGGGGTACCTTGCCCTTCTGCTGAGATGTTGCACATCTAGTCTTCTGAAAGGGATGAGTATCTTCTGGAAAATCAGGATTTTGAAGTGCTTCCGACTGGACTCCCAAAATAAAGTAATCTGGTACTCCTAATCAATTCTAGAAATGCTGTTTTCTCTCGTGTCAGGTTTGTGTTTCAGCAATGAGTTTCCTTAGATAGATCATAAATAACATTTTCATCAACTTCTCTAAATAGAAATAAAGTGTTTTAAACATAATAATTTGCATTAATAGAAGGTTGTCCATTTTTTTAAACATGCATTAATAGTAAAATTGGGTAATAAATTTATGGGAGTGCAGTCAAGACCAGCTTTAGATCTCAACAGGTCTATGATGAGAAAGGTAATTTGTGCTATGTTAAAGGAAAGTGTGTGATGTCAAACAGAGATCTTTTATAAAAGTCTAATAGTTTTTACTAATTCTGTAAAGGCCATTTTGAGTAGAATGGTGACAAAATTCTTAGTTTATATTCAGTCATGTGAAATATTTAGGAACAGAGAGGTTATAACCTTCAGGTTTTGCACTGTAACCTGTGTTATCAATCCTCCAAGGCAGCTGAATTCATCAGTAAAATGCAGCATCACTGTGGGAACTGAGTCTATAACAGTGATCAGACCAGTCCCTTTCCTCATTTGAATTGTTATGCAGGAGCAGTAATTCACTGCTCAGTAAATTCCTTTGGTGAATGTAGCCCTTTTTTTTATTTTAACTTGCAGTATCCAAACAGTCATATCCCAAGTGCTTACTATTCAATATGGCTTGGTGGCAGTCTCCAGTTACTAATTCTATAGATAAATGGGGAATTATTTGGTTTTAGTGCTTAGCAGCTGAAAGTCCTACATTTAATGCTTCTGTAATTTTGCTCATTTTGAAGCTGGTCATAGTTACAGAAATAAATTTGCTGTAATAAAAATGCAAGGCAATGCTGAAATCTTTTTTTGTGAAAAGAAGAAAAGCTTTCAAAATTCAAGACAGTTTGGGTAGTTGTGCTTGGATGGATATTGTGGCTCTGGTCATAAAAGTTATGCTGTGGCTGTAGTAAGGAGAAAATCTTGAAACAAGGAGAGATGGCTTAAATACTTTCAAGGCAAAGTGCCGTATCAGCTGTCGTTCCTCCGCTTCCCTTTCCCAAGACAACATTCCTTCAAAAAACATAACACTGCAAAACATTTGTGAAATGAACCAAGTTCCTGCATCAAACCTTCAATTTCTACCTTGCCATGCTTCGTTAATAGATTTTTTTTTCCCCTCACAAAATATGTATCATCTGTTGCAAGGATATGAACTGCTTGTTTAAAGTCTTATTTTGGTTTTGGCACCAGCAGCACAGCTCAGGCACAGCTTTGCCATTCTTCTCTTCGGAACAGATACTGATGTACAGTGTGACTTAGAGGTTGTTACATAGCTTGTTTTCCCTCCTCTCTACTGTTTGGTTTTGTTTTTGTTTTCCTTGTACCAGCCATATTCTTGAATCTCTTCAACTTCAGGGAATAAAATTTCCCAGAGTCAAGCCGCACAGGAAAAAGGTGGAGGGGTTGTGGCTCTACTCTGTCATTTCTGACTCATGTACAGGGGGACAATCCAGAGGGGAAGCTGTTCCTTATTAATTTTGCATGACAAACTAGTACAGAAATGTGATGATATATGTTCCCTTCCAGCTCTGGAGGGGGACAGAAGACAAACCACAATCCAAATTTCAAATTTTTTTAAATGCATAAACACTATAAAAAAGGGTAGTTTAAAACACCCATCCTAAGCAGTTTTCAAGATGCAAACTTAATGTGAATATTCTTTAAAATATTCAGCAATGTTTCTCCAACTCAACTGTTCTGTTCGCACCATGATGCCAGAAACTCATGACACTCCTGAATATGTTTTGCTATAAAACAGATAAAAAGCTCTTTAGCTCTTCTTAGTAGGGGAATACTTTTTCACAAACCTTCCAAAACCTTCTCAGAGGAAGGATGAGTACAGAAGTTTCTACTGCTGTAGAACAAGAGCACAATGATCACGACAGGAATACCAGGAAGCAGCAGATCTTTTGTTTGTCCTGTGACATGGTAGCATGTGTTGCTACACTGTGTGCTACCCCAAAAAAACCACCACTTTTGTATGAGACAGGCAGGGTTGGCTATGCTACAGGATGAAATGCATGTAAAATAGATGTGTTGCTCACTCATGCCAAGTGAAGTAGCTTTTATTGAAGATAAGATGTGTTTCTTCTGAACAAACCGCTTGAGATGTACACAAAGCTTGAAAACAAGACAAAGTCTGCAGTTAGTAAAATCAGTGATATAAAACTGACCTAAAGATTTATTTTTAATGTGTACTTTGCATTATTAATACTGGGTTTCACCATGTGCTGTAGGCGTTTAATCAGAAGATACACCCAGATGCTCCTGCTTTTTAATATTTTATTTAAACAGATTGTCTTGGATAAGGAGTACAGTTTATTATCACAAAACTGCCTTTGACTGATGCTCTGTTGTTACCCATTTATATTTACAATACTATTATACAACAGTATAATACCTTAGTTAAAGAATATTGGGTAGTCTTCTAATAATTATTATTATTTATGTTTCTTAGTCATGTCAATATAACATATAAGAAGTCATTAGACCTCAGAGTTTTCCATCAAAAGACTTCCCTTTCAGAGTATGTGTTTTAGAAAATACCATGCTTTTTTCTAAATGTTATGTCTTAGACTGATAAAATTCCACTCGGAAAGACTCAAGCTGCCTAAAATCTGATAAGAGTGTTGAAGTTGTATCATGGTGCAATTTTAAGCAGCGCGTATCCTCTTTACTGAGAATTCTGCCTGAGAAACACTGAGAATTAATTGATAACATTATCCTTTGCAGTTTTACCTTCTGCCCTGAAACTATATTTGCATTTTGTTTAGTATATTTAGCAGAACAATTAGCGTTTAAGTTATTTTAAATTGCTAAACTTTCTGTGTGCATATATGTGTAAAAAAAAGAATAAGAAATATAAATTGTCTGCTCTTAATGAGAAATGAAAGCCCATTTTAAACAAGAGAGATTGTACGGCTGAGCCCTTTTTTGGATAAATGAACATCGGTGAAGTCAACATTTTTTAGACATGTAAAAAATCTGATTGTTGTATCTATTTTGGCGTTAGCTAAACTGCTAGAGACAATAAGAGCATAGGAAATTTCTATTTGTTTAACCCATGCTTTTCTTTATTCTCCCTTGCTCATACAGTCATTCCCAGCACAGCACTGCAACGCGTCCACCCACAGTGAGTTTGCAGCGGACCATTTCTGTGGAAGGGTAAGATGATTCTCTGTTGAAGCTGCCTGTGGAGCTCTCAGATACCACTGAGCTACCCACATAGCTGTTAACTAGATGTGATTTTGCAGTGTTTAAGTCTATGAGATGAAGCAATAAATAGTTTCAAATTAGTGCTGATCCTTTCTTGATGCTTACACTGAAAGGTTTGGTTTTCATGGGGATGAGAATATCTGTCATGGAGATATATTGGGTACAATTTCTTCAATTCATCTCACTTGACTACTGTTAATATTTACTTGTGTTAGATGTAAAATGGTTCCCACTAATCATGGAAATACCTAGTGAAGTCTTACTCTGTTTTCTTAATGTATGCAAGACTTCATTTTGACAAAGCAGTGTCCAAGAGTAAGGATGAAGAAGCACTGAGAGAGAATATTAATCCTGTGCTGGTGTGTATCTGTGTATATGAAGCGTAGCTCTGGATTCATAGCTGATTCAGTTTTAACTAAAGTAATTGGGTAAAATATGAGTATTTCACAACCACAGTTAATATTCTTGCATCTTTATATTAGAAAGGCTGATATTTAACACAAAAACACAGGTTTTGTTTGCACTGAACTGCCATAGTTGACAAAAAATGTCATATTGTTTCTCCCCCGCCATTAAAATGTGAAACTGTTCAAAGTGTTTTGTAGGCATGGGTTGCAACTTTTCGTTGGCTGCTCTTAGGCTGTATTTCAAAGCACTTCATTCTTGTGATAGGAGTCAGTGTACAAAGTTTCCACAGAGGAAAGATGTCATCTTGTTGTATTTTAGTTTCTGTTACAACTGTACAAAGTGGTAGACATGTAAAATAATCCACTGAAGCCTGAAATGGTTTTCTAACAAGTCTCAGTTTTTTACTTTCTTATCTAGATCTAAGATTTTAAGTCATCATTTAAAATACGTAAGACAGTTATGGTAATTATTCATTGAAAATTAGACTGAATAATGAAATTGCTAAGTAAAGGTGCATATAGCTTAAGGGCTATCATCTGAAATATTATTTTATAAATGAAGCTCTCATCATCCAGCCATCTTGCTCAAAACAGGGCTAATTTTAAGGTAGAACAGGTTGCTGAGGGTCTTGTCCAGTGAGGCTGTGACTATGACCAAATGCAGGGATCATACAAGTTCCAGACAACCAGTCTCAGTGCTTGAACACTCTACTTTTGGATTTCTTTTCTTTATCTCTCTCTAATCAACAGAGAAAGTCATAATAAATTCCCGTCTTTTCCTCAAATCAACTCATTATTAAATTAATGTTTGAAATAAAACTGAACTGCAAGAATGAGTTTGGTGGTGGAAACAGTGATTTGTTAGTCATTACTGAAAAAAAACCAGGGGAGTAAAGAAAAAAACCAATTTGCTCAATTGAGATGTAAGGAAAGAAATTCTATTATGATGTCTCTGACTTGGTCAACTGGACTCCATAAATTTGGAAATCAATGTGTCTACATGAATTTTTAGATAAATTGCAGGATCTGTGCTGGACACACAGACAACTTGCATATATTTTGTGTGAATCATTAGAGGGCAGAAAATCTGCAACTGATGCTGCAGGTCTCCTGCTGTTCAGGAGGTAGAAGAACATCAGCTTGTAATTATTGCTAATCACCTTACATATTTCATTTGACATAGGAAAGTGGGACTGTTAGCCTATTCCACTGCTGAGCAGAAATGAGTAATCAGCTCAGCCCTAAATATTTCATTACGTTAAAGCTTGATTTATTCTAATGTTTTTGTGGAGCCCACACTGCTAAGTATGTTTATAGTTAATACAATTTGTGGTCAAAATAAAGTTATTTTTCTCTTTTGGGAACTGTGTTTCCATCAGTAGAGTCCTGTATTTAGGAGGCTCATTATATTGCCTCTGAAATGCACTTTGTAAACAGCTGCTTTACCTGCAAGGCATCTCCAGCACATGCTGACATTTGTACCCTGCACACTGGCTCGGTTTGACTGACTGTGGAGTCACAGAAGTGATATAATTATTGGGTCCTATGAATGATAAATTCAATTTGGGAGGGTTAAAGAAATACAGGGGGAATTGCATTCACTGGCATGTAGTCCTTTCCACCCTGTTGAATATGTGATAATTGAGCTGGTCAGAATAGATTTTTTTAAAATACTTGAATATTTTTTTCAGCTAGGTAATGGATTCATAGATAAAATTTTTTCTTTATATTCAAGCCATATATCCTTCACAGTGCAGTAACTGTACATGAGGTGTACAGATTTTTTTTTGTATATAAAGGCATGAACTCCAGAGGTGTCTGAGGTCCTCATTAGCACGATCTCATTTTTAATTTCCCTAATGGTTTATTTGTATGGTTTATAAAACAAGACAACTCTAATTTTTGAATTTGAAAATTTCTTTTTTTTTTGAGTTTTATTTTCATGAACAATCTTAGCTGTAAGTATTCAAAATAGGAAAAATATTTGTTGAAAACAAAGCCCTGTTGTGGGGTTTTTTTTTAATTCTACTTTACTATCACACAAAGCTGAAATGTTAGTGATGTCTGATAGCTATTCTCTCTGCAGTTGGCATCCAGACTAAACTATATTTTGTATGCTGCCAGCCATCTCATAGAAATTGGGATTTCAGCTGATTTGAGCGAGTGTTTTGATGGAAATATTACACTTATTTGTCAGTGTGACTGTCTGAAATATATAAAAATAATTATATGTAAATAAACAGCATTTGAACCATAAATAAAGGTAAGAATTTTTACTCTAAATAGGACAGATATTACAGACTGCTTTGTTTTTCAGAAGTGTCTTCTATAAAGTAATTTGGGATACTTGCTACTAGCGGTCTGTATATTGATATTTCGAACCATGGCTTAGAGGCTCTGCAATTTTTAAGTATTCTCTGAGCCTTTGAATACTTCCTGTCTCCTGATAGTGCAATTCATTTGCCTATGGTCGGTTCCATCTTGTCCAGCTTTGTTTACAAACTAAAGCTGGAGCATTCATGGTAAATAGAGCTATCCAGTGCTGTAATAGTTTATAGAAAAGTGGTTTTTAAAAACAGAATGCAAAGCAAACTTTCCTAGTATGGGGTTGCCTGTGCTGGGTGTAGCATGTGGAACAAAGGTGCATTTTTCAGGATTTATTTTGATTATTGTTATGTAAATCATGCGCCTCCTCGGGAAGAGAGACAAGTGATTATGTGAGACAAAGTATAAATGAATAAGCAGACATGAATAATCATAGCCCTTATAGAGCTACAGAGCATATTAACTGTTCTACACTATTGCTCTAGAAATCAATGAGATTTCTCAAACCCAGGAGACATACTCCTGTGCAACTAAAGTAAATGTCAGGTGTCATGGTAAAAGTACAGACCAGTTTTTCAAATAAGATATTATTTCTGTATGCCAATTCCATCCTGCCATCTGCAAGCAGAAAATATTGCCTGGTGTGCAGACTTTAATTCCTCTACAAAAGACAAAATGAAAGACTGGTAAAGTCCAGAGGTCTTCCTACAAAACAAGTACAGTTGCACATGTATAAGCCAGTGCATTCATGCACTCATCAGTCAGGTTGAAGCCTGACTCCCAGAAGGTTCCCTGATATTAAATATACTCCAAAGTTTGTGACAAGTTAGACATGATGTTTGCAGAATAAATGCATCAAAATTTTAGTCAATACTAAAATTAGAATAGAACATTGCTTCTACAGTTAATGCCAACATTCAGTCAACAAGAAATGCCAAGGAATTCATGGTCAAATAAAAGGGCAAAATACTTGTTTCAAGCAGGATGGGTAAGTGTAGTAAGCCAAATGTTAGTTTGCTATGTGATATGGTAAATGAACATCTCATTAAAGGCTGAATGCTTAGTTGTTAGTATACCAATATTTAGTAAAATGAAATAATAAGTTGAGAATCAATTACAGGTAGTGATAGTGAGCACACTGCACAAGGCCAGAGCATCATCTCAGTTTACAAACGTAAAGTTACCCCTCTGGACTGTGATGATCAGTATGACAGTAGTAGATAAGAGGAGAGTTTCCTTATTTTTTGCTATTAAAAAAATTAAAGCAGAATAATACTAATTAACGTCACAATCAGGGATCAGACCTCACAGGGTCAGGTGATGTATGCAGCTCTTCAAGGTTCTGAGATGGTAAAGGACTAGAAATTGGAGAGAGGAAGGTCTGTCAGCTCCCTACCGCTGCCCGTTGCCGGTGTTTTGGAAACCGTGTAACAACAGCAGAGGTGGGGAGCAGGGAAAAAGGCAAGGGCTAGGGCTGTTTCACATTCTAATGGAAAGATTTTGCCAAGCCTAAGAGGGGAATAACAAGGGGAAAAGTATAAGTCAAGATGTAATAGAGGTGATATTGCAACAAGACAAGTAGATGAGAACCATACAGACACATTTTTGTCTAATTGTGTGAAGCAGAGTTGTAAAAAGATTTTGCCAAGCCTAAGAGGGGAATAACAAGGGGAAAAGTATAAGTCAAGATGTAATAGAGGTGATATTGCAACAAGACAAGTAGATGAGAACCATACAGACACATTTTTGTCTAATTGTGTGAAGCAGAGTTGTAATGAAACAAAATCTATATAAGGAAAGCTTGGTTTCACCAGAACATGATGTCTTTTAAAAAGTTGTCTGTGCATATTCCAAGCCTTCAACCATTTAAGATTTCATATTCTCTTCTGTGTGATTAATCAGATTTTAAGACATCACACACTGGCATATACTCTGTCCATTCAAACTTCCTGTGTTAAATGCTGTGAAGAAGAGTGATCTCTATTTGAACTACCTTTTTTTAGGTCCTCTCATTATGAATGTCCTTTGATTTACAGAAATAAATGCACAGTTACTTATCAGAATTTTTTGAAGCATGAGAGGAAAATGAGAAGCATTGTTCTGGAAAAGAAATGGCTTGATTAGCCAAATGCTTCTAAAGTAGTTTAGTGTTCACACAGTGAATTGTCAGAAACCAAACACCATATTCATGCTACTCATGAGAAAGAGCTTTGATTCCTTAGATTTGGGGTGGTTTTTTTCACAGAACCACAGAATGCTTTGGGTAGGAAGGGACCTCGACGTTCATCTAGTTCCAGTCCCCTGGCTATGGTCAGGGACACCTTCCACTAGACCCGGCTGCTCAAAGCACCGTACAACCTGGCCTTGAACACTTCCAGGGATGGGGCATCCACAACTTCTCTGAGCAAGCTGTTCCAGGGCCTTGCCACCTTCACAGTAAAGATTACCTTCCTAATATCTAATCTAAATCTACCCTGCTTCAGTTAAAGCCATTATCCCTTGTACTATCACTGCATGCGCTTTCTCTGACTTACTACTAATTTGTGACCTTAACCAACTAATATAATTTTTCACTACTTCAATTTGCCCTCCTACTGTTTGCTACTTTAAGTAGCTGAGATGGCATTTTTTACATTATATGTGTGTAGTGCTTTGCTCAGAGGTTGTGGAGCCTTAGTCATCTATTGATGCCCTAATGCAAGCAGTAAGACAAATATTCTTTTGGGCTTTCTTTCTGTGATGTGTAATGATAACATCAAATCAATATGCACATGAATGTATGCTTTCAACATCCTTTGTGAAGAAAATAGCATTTTTTGAAAAAATACAAAACAAGACAGCAAACAAAAAAACCCCTACAATGAAACAAAAACCTCCAAAAAACCCCACCCAAATAAAACCCAACTAAAACAACAAAAACCTGCATACAAAGCAAGATCAAAACCATATTTTTAAGTCTCTGCAGATTTGGGATACATTGATTGCATGCGACTAAAGAAGTCTCTAGGATGTGATATTTGATTAAGCACCCAGTGCGCTTAATATTTCTGTAGATGTTTCAAAAAGCACAAAATCGTGTCAGCACTCCAATTTTATAGATGGTACAAAAGAAACGGAAAGACAGAGATCTGCCAGTGTGAGATGAATACTAAACTGACTCTATTCTTTAATGTAGCCAGCAGCACAAAATAAGCAAATTAAACTTGGATTTTCTTTCAGTTAATTACTATAAAAATTACTTGTTTTTAGAAAGCTCTTCCCCTTCATTTATCAGTCCAGTTTTAATCTCTTAAATTAAATCTGTAATTACTATGGATTCCAATCTATAGAAGAATGATAGGGATAGTCACATTTTTTTACCTTGTCATTTTCTGTTTGTTAAAAAGTGAACTGATCAAGCCAAATATTCAGTTCAAATGTAGTAAATAAAAAGTGCTTGCTGTTTTCAAGATAATGAACATATTAAAGAAATAGGATCACAAAAAAAAAAAAAAAAAAAATAAGAAGCCAAACCAAAAACCTGTTAAGAAGGAAAATAGTGCACTTTGATTTATTTTTGGTAATTGCATTTTTATGATGGAAGATATTTTCTTAAGTGTCAACGTTTTACAGACTCTGGTTTGTTACTACTTATCGGTTTCAAATATTAATTTAGTAATGCTTTGCTCTTACATCAGGCCTGCAATTTATAATGTGCTTTACAGAATGTGATCTGATGTATTCCCTGAAGCAAGTAACCAAGTCCATCCAAATTGATTCTGCCATTGATTTCTTGGCCTGTAAATTTGTGTGGATTGCAGCACTTTATTTGCTCCTTTGCTCTAGGCTCTATTATTGTGGATCTTCCTTTCTTCTTTCCCTACCTTTTTAATTCCTTCCCTGCTCTCCTTTACAGATGTGCTGTCTCCCTTTATCCTGCTCCTCTTTTCTTTCTTTTTTACCTTTGGATTTTTTTCCCCTTTCCTTCTGCCGCCTTCTGTCAGTCCAGGAATGTTTTCACCTCACACTCCTTTCAAATTTCTGCTTGATTTCCCCTGCTGCTCTTCCCTGTTGGTGTTTGGTACAAAGCTGCAGGAGGGTATAAAACATGCATACATGGAATTAAAATGCTAATACGCTTTGTTAGCACCTAGCGACTTACCTTCAGCCGTATTTATCACAGAAGAAATTGTAAACGAGGTAAGTAGTTAAAGCTGGAGGCAGAAACATGCAGTTCAGAAACACGGGATGTGAGACTGTCTCTTCTTCCAGGGTAGCTACAGAGTGCCATCTATTGTTTCCAGAGAAAGTATTTTCATAGAATCACAGAATATCCTAAGTTGCAGGGGACCCACAAGGATCATTAAACTACAACTCCTGGCCCTGCACAGGACAACCCCATGGATCAAACCATGTCCTTGAGGGTATTGGCCAAACACTTCTTGAACTTTGGCAGACTTAGTGCCGTGACCACTTCCCTGGGGAGCCTGTTCCGGTGCTCAACCACCCTTATTTTAAAATAGGTTGCTCTGAAATTACCTTGGCCTTAGATGCTGTATTCTGCAGACAACTACACATTCCTACTGAGTGCATTTACTGCAAGAAAACATAGTTCACATCTGAGTTACTTTTCTGTCACTTCTTACTCTCCCATCCATATGACGCCTTTAAGTGTTTGATTCCATTACCCCTTTACAGCATTTATCTGCATTTTGTCTTGTGTGTATTAGAACTACACTCATAAAGATTTTTATTAGAGGCAAAGGTGTTTTTTCTAATGTTGCTTCCCACATACTCAAGAACAATTGGAGCGCCTGTTCTTAGACCTCCCTAAACATCATATTTAGAGTTTAATGTTAATTTTTATACCAGGTAATGAAATATGTAACATCTCATCTTTTCTAAAAACCATCACAGCTTTACTAGAACTAGCCTTTTCCATGAGTGTTGCTAAAGCATTGGTAGATAACTAATTTCTGCATTACTCAAAAGATCACCTGGGCTGTGGCTGACATTGTAGTTTGTTTGCCTGAGACATTTTTTCCTACTTCATAAGTTTCATATCAATTTGTGTACTGTTTTATCACCACAAGAGTTTCTTTTTCTTTTTCATACTAAGTATGCTATGCAAGTGGGAACAATTACGTATTTTTTAAAACTTATTTATTATATTGAGGTGAATTGGCATCTACCTTCTACTTCCTATAGTTTTTGCAGTACAGTCATGGCTAAAGGTTATTGTTATAATGATGGCTAAAACATTTGTGTGTTCGTGAGTTCACCTTTCAGATCCTGCAGGATACTCAGATATGAAAGAAGTATGAAGGCATGTTACGGATGGTCAGCTTCTATACAGCTAAATTTGAGTCATGACCAAAATGACCTGTGTAGGCAAAAGAGCAGGAGCTGAAACCCATGGCATTCCAATCACAGCTTCTGACATTTCCCTGTTATTGTCTGAACTTCCTCTGAACATAATCATCCAAGAGCAGAATGTGAATTTTGCTGTCAAAAGGCCAAAATTATAAAACAGCACTGGCAGCATTTTAGGCATGAATCTGCTGACTTGATCAGAGGCAGGAATTAATAACTGGGCCAACATTTTGTTGAGCTGCACATCTTACTATTCAGTAGATACCCAGTTATATTGACCTAGTTTTGCCCATAGCACTGGCTTTCAATTATTTGATCCAGGCTGCCTGTCATATGTGAAAATATTCAGTTTCATTTTGAACAAGATCTCTTCTGATTTCTCACCAGCAGATCGTGTAAATATATCGGTTTGACTTTGCTGCCTCTTTTTCCTCAATATTCAGGCAAATAATAAATGGCAGTAGCTCAGCTCTTGCAAAGTATTTCTGACATGTAGGATACAAAGATGACAAGTGTCACTGTATTGTTTTGTATATGAGGAAATTGAAGCTGGAAGAACAAATGACTTGCCAAGATCACTCAGTAGTGCATGGGCTAAGCAGGGAAGAGAAGCCGTGCTTTCAGCTTACTGTCCTAGTTCTGCTCCAATCCCCAGGCCACGCTTCTAATTAAAAAACCTGTTTAGACTTCCTAGATCTGGATCACATTATGTCTACTCTGCACATATTTAAGAAGGTGTTAAAGGAGTTGCTACAAAGCAAATCAACAGCTACCATCCAAAAGCAAAGAAACTCTAACTTTATTTTCTGATTGTTAAAAATACTTGAAGAACATACAAGCTCAAGACAATACATCTTTTTCGTACAGATGTATTTTTAATAGGTTGTTTTCTGATTTCACAATGTTACAAAAGTTAAGAGATGAAGGACCATATAGAGTAGGACTAATACATTGCCTTAATTTTTTCTTTCAAAAATACTAGGTTTCAGGTTAACATTTCAGAAAGTTGAGATGTTATTTCATGATCAAGATCAAGTCAGGGATACAGTTTTGACATTAGCAATGGGAAAAGATGGGAAAATGCCTATTGATTTCAGAAGTATCGTGTCAAGATAAAATCTCCATGTATACAGCCGTAAGACTTAACTTGCATCAAATAAGGCATCTCTTGGTTAATCACTTCTCTCCTTTTTTTTTCATGGAAATGAAAAAGCCATTTTTGTGATGTATAACTGTGATATAGTATGAAGGAAATATATCTTTATACCGAAGCATTCTGGAGAATGTTGCTTAATATGGTGTATGTTTGTGTTGCTGGTAACATTTATTTGTAAAAACAAAGAATAAATAGAGCACCATATTTCTCCGGGAGGACTCACAGACCCACATACGTGTTTGGGTGTATTGCAGGGATGGGCTTAAAATTTACACATACTAGTATAACAGCATTTACTCTTTTTCTGAAAATTAAATTGTTAGAGAGTTTTTAAATGGGTGGGGTAAGTACCAATATATATAGCAGGTATATGTATTTAGGGTTCTGTGTGCTTGTGTATACAACGTAGAGCCAAATCTGAGGCCCCATATGTAGAGATTGGGAAAAGAATATTTGGGACCCTTTCTCAAGGATTGATTGCTTAAGAAAGTTATTGCCTTCTGGACATAAGTTTTTCCATCAGTAAAATGTATGTTATGTTTACAGCCTTTGTGGCATATTTTCTATTTACAGATGAAAAGTGCTGTATGAAGTGTACCTGTTATTTTTTATTGATTTCTATCAAAATTAATAATTTTAAAATGAGGACGGCAAAAGCAGGTATCCCTTGGGCTAGTTCGGTGATAAAGCTGCAGTGTGACTTTACAATTGCAAGCTCCTGATGATGTCAAAATGGAGATTTTCATGAGATTCTGCTATGTCAATTGGTCATAAAAATGTTATTTTCTCCAAATCTGTCAAGAACAAACACGATAACCATTGCTTCACCTGGAGTTTTAAGTTTTTACTTTGTTCATTTGTTTCAAAAGCAAGACTAGAACTTAAAAAAGATTGATTATACTTGTATATATAGTATTGCTATAAATAACATTATTAGATATAGTCAGTGTTCTGTTTGTCCTTTTAATAAATCTGTCACTTAACCTAGTAAAGATGACTCCAGTAGGCTGAAATTAATAGATATGTTTGTATTCAACCTTGAGGAAAAAGAAGTAGAATAATGCTGATTGAATCCTACCTCATCTGTTCACCAGTTAAAACAGATTTCTGTCATTTGTTATATGGTTTCATTAGGCAATATTAAGCCACTATGTCTTGAGCAAAATACAGTATGCTTAAGGTGCTATGAAAAATGCATGAACTGTAAGGTGTTTAAATGGATAAACATTATAATTTTTTTTCTATACAGAGAACCTCGAAAAATCATTCTGCACAAGGGCTCCACAGGACTTGGTTTCAACATTGTGGGAGGTGAAGACGGGGAAGGCATTTTCGTGTCTTTCATCCTAGCAGGTGGGCCTGCGGATCTCAGTGGAGAACTGCAGCGAGGAGATCAGATTTTATCTGTAAGTGTTTCTGTTGGGCTTTCCTGACCAACTACTTCATCTTCTTCTTTGTCTACACTGCAAGGGACACACAAAGCAGTCTTTTTCATCCACATGTTGTGAAATCCAAGCTGCAAAAAGTTTATTCCTGAATATTTTGGTTATTTTCCTCTTTGGTTTTATAGCATTTTTTAGTGGTGTTGCTCGCGATTAGCTCAGAATGAGACTTTTCACTGCTTAATGCTATGTACAATATGGTGACACCGCAGAAAGAACCTAAGCACAGTTCTAAGAGCTAAGCAGTTCCCAGCTGGACCCACCGTCCAGCTCCATTTTCCCAAAATGCACTACTGAGTCCAAAGATACTTCTCTAGCTCAGCTTCACTTGGAGGAGAACAAGCAGTATGATGAAATCATCTGTACTGGGGCTGCCATCTAGTGTGCACTAAACTGCTTAGCAGGTGGCTCAATGCAAGGAGATTAATTAGGTTAATTATCTCTGTGACTGTAATGAATTTGATGATCCCTCTGAAATTCTTTTTCCAATTTTAGTGGATAAAAGGCTTTGTATCCAGAGGTTATATTTTGCATACTTAGTCTCAAAAACATCTTTTTAAATTTTTCTTTTGTGTATATATTGATACCATGCATTTAAAAACCAGAACGTTTATGTTTTAGGCTCTGTCAAGTAATTGAACATCTGACTGAAACAATAGCAATGTAAAGGATTTTGAATGATAATTAAAGCCTTGAAAATGTAGCTAGATATCCATTCACAGAAAAAAAAAAGAACTATCTTAAATTTGTATGGCTGTGACTGTTTCATGCAAAGCATGTCAGTAGCCTTAACACAACATACTGAAACATGGGAATTATTTATCCCACATGAGTGATGGACCCACTAGGCTGCAGTGTCACACTGCCTCTCAGTGTCATGCTTTCTACCCCTGTGGATCCTGCATCCTTTGCTGCACTTTGGTTATAGCTAAGGGTGGAGGATGACTTTAGCCTGAGTGGTTTGTGATGTGGTAATGTAGCACTTTCCTGATCAATGTTTACATTCATAAGAAAGCTGAATGTGGTTTTTTTACATTGCCAAGAAGTAACTTGGCCTAATCTATGAAAAGTTGATATAACTTCTACCTGTCAAAGTTTTGGTGTAAGAAGGTGACTGGAGCTGTTTTGCAATACATAGAAAATCTGGTCAGTTATCACTAAAGAGATGCAGGAACCTGACATTGTGAGGGTCATAATAGTGTGTTTTGCCTAGACCTGTTCCTTAGAAGTGCTGTAAGAGAAAATAATGATAAAGAGCAAGTAAAAGAAGTTTAGGTGCCTGTATGAGTTGACACCGGCAGGCATCCGGAACAACGGCAAAACCACAGCTGAAATGCAAAGAATATATTTATTTCAGTACCTCGCTTACTGTAGAATCCCAAAGCTACACCCAGGTGGAGACACACAAGCGGGAACGCAGGCACCGTTAGGCTCAGTCCATCCTGGCGGGCAGGGAGCCTGCTGTTTGCACCAGTTTATCAAGGGCCTGCACACTTGTAGTTTATCATCACGCTGTGATCTCCTCTGTTCTTCTTTATGATCTCTGAGCTTTAATCTTCTCTCTCCCTAAACAGGGAGCTCAAGCATGTTCGTGAGAGTGCATCCAAGTCCCTCAAAATACCTACATTACCTCTACACAGAAGTTCTACTTCTCCAAAGAGACAGAGGATAAACAGCAGTAGGCATAATATATGGGGTTTCTCACACTCTTAATCTCCAGGCCTTGGCTGCAAGGTCACTTGAACTAATCTACCATCCTCCCCACCATTCTTTCACTTTTAACCCTGTCCTCCCAACACTGCCTTAATGAGCTCTCCAAGTCGAAAGTTTATAGGGAGCTGCAAGAAGACCAAAACAGACCCTTATAAAGTTATCAATATGAAGATATAAGGAAGTCAAAGGCCTGTGCTACGAAGAGCACAGTCAAGAAACCCAAAGAATAAAAACGGAAATTTCTTTAGGACAATTATGCAATTTATTTTCCTATGGTTAGATGCAGCAAAATAGGGCTGAGTGACAGAGCACAATGAGATCAAAGCCTTTTACAGCATATTGTAAAAGGAAATCCAGAAGTTCAAATACAAATTTAGAAGTTCATTTTCCTTTATTTTTAGGCAGGATATATTTAGCACTGTACAATACAGCAGTACTTGAATTTTTAACTCTGATTTTTGTCTCTTTCATAGTGATGTTTTCCATAAGTTCTAATTAATGTTGCCACTATTGCATCATCGTTTACTTGTCATGCAAGAGTTGTTTATTTGTTCATTGAGCAGAGAGGGATGGAAATTATTACTAAATTAGACTACGTACATATCCTGAGGCAATCACCCAGTCAGGCCCCTGTTACTTATTTAGTCACAAATAACTATTATGGATCCATTTTTCCATATTCAACCAAAACCAGTTTCATGCACAGGCTCCATTTAGAGCTCATTAATCTTATACCGTTGTCTAGTGAAGCATCCCATCTTAATTTCATAAGAGCTGCACAAAAAAGATCTGTTTCTCTCTGTTTGTTCCTTCTTGTCTCATCCCTCAGAAACATTTATTTGCCTACAGAAATAGTTTTCCCATTACTTTCTCAAAGCATGATAAATCTGATTTACAAGAACAAATAGTACCCTTAAAGCTGCTATTTCTGCTTAATGGAAGCTTGGTTAAATTTCTTACAGACAGGAAGCATAGTAAGTGATTTAAACTATAGAGATCTGAATTGAAATTCTCATAAGATTGGTATTGCAGAATTACAGTGAAACCACAAGAGTTGTTGTACTGTGACATTTTATAGGTTAAAACCTGCTGTGATCTGCTTTTTGGCCAATCCCTCTAATATTTATTCTCTTTCAGAATGCTACTTCTTTCATTACTCTTGTTGCCCCTGCCTATTGTAGGGAAGCTGGACTAGATGACCTTTAAAGGACCCTTCTAACCCAAACTGTTCTATGATTCTATTTAATCCCCTAATTCATCCTGTGTCTTTCTGTGTGACCTTAGGCAAGATGCTTCATTTTTCTAAGCCTCAGTCCCCCCAGATGGACAATGAGGATCATAGCACTTTCCTATATCGTGCCTGCGCTGCAGCTATGGCAAAATGTTGACTGGTTGAGAGCTTTGCGTGCTCACCTCTGGGAACCGACCTATAAAAATACCTAAAATAGACTGCAAATCCATGAGTGAGACTCAGCAAAGCTGTGCCTTTCTGTGCATTGCATTTGAGTGACACACTGGATGTATATACGGTCCCAGGTTCAGCCCACAAGGCTAGGAGAAATCCCATAACCTCTGCCTCTCCTTCTGCCTGACTGTCAGGGTGTGACAGGGAGGGGGCCAAGCCTACAGCCCTCCAGGGGCACAGGGAAAGGTGGTGCTGCCGCCTTGGCCCCATGGAAAAGTGAAACTTGAATTTATTTTTCCCATCTGCCGCCAGGTGGCATCCCACGATCAGTAATGACAGCGGTCTGCCTTTGGAAACTGGCTAAAACCTTAGGAAAAGCGGCAATAATTGTTTTTTTCCATTTTAGTTAATTGACTGGAAACGTTTAAAACTTATCTCAAAAAGCAGACTGATATTCTCAATACTTCTGTGCAAAGAGACCAAATAAATCCTATCTGAACCTTGAAGGTCAGTTGAAGAATAATGGAAAATGTTCTGTGTCAAATAGTGAAACATTTCAGATAGCACAAAAGTGAATTATAGTATTACATTTATGAGAAGATAGGTTTTCCCCTGAAATGCAGGATTTTTTAAATGCTGTTTTCTTCTGGCTATAATTCATTATGCTCTTTCAAATTGCCACCAAACTGAACACTTTCTTTCTCATTTCTGAATATCATTAAAAAGTAGTAACACTACATCACCAGTTTAGGGTCATCATTATAATAGAATATATCTCTGCCTATACCATTTTCCTCTATTAAGTATTGTAACTATTATCAAGTAGCATTTTGAATTATAGTTGACATCAATGCTTGATTTGCTATGCACTGTGTACGCACAGATTACCTTTTGTCTCAGATACTTATAATCCAAAAGAAACTGTTCAGAATATCAATGGAGGAACTTATTTCTATTCAGAGCAATGAAAATGAGGTACCAGTATGTTAAATGATTTGTTTAAAGTCATTTTAGGAGTCTGGGCCAAGTCTAGACTTAGAGGCTGCTTGAACTCAGATCTAATCCCAAATTCTCCATCTGTTAGGAAAATGCAGTCTTCAGTAAGAATAAAATGTAATATTCCTTGATGCCATTCTTGCAGTTTGAAGTTCCACTTCCAATGCTAAGGAATATATATTGCCTATTTCAACAACAATGGGAATCCAGTATTGGTTCCTTAAAATCACCTGCATGAGAACAAATTATTTCCATGAGCCATGTGCATAAAATGGCTACAGATTGTGCATGTGCTCTGAGAGAAAGCAGCACAGATCTTAAAATTTTAGGAAAGAGGTGCATAGTGAATACATTACAATTTTTACGGGAAATTCCTGGGGAGGCAGGAGAAGCAATATGATTGTTCTCAAAGAAAAATTGGCACATAATTTTTTTGCCTGACAATCTCAAATCAAAGTCATGATAAAACATAACTCCTTCTTTTAGGTGTCTAAACCTAAATCTTTCAAAGCACTTCAAGTTCCAAGTGGGCAACTTTATCAATAGATACAGGACCTAAAACACAGAGAACTAGTTTACACATACAAATTCAGCAGCAAAATTCAGATTTACATTTCACATATTGCTCCTTGAATTCCTATGCTGACATTTCTTTTCAAACAGTTTTATAATTTTCCATAAGGCTGCAACAAGTTGAAATTGTATACAAATGAGAGACTTAAGGTGAAATAATAGCCATACGGCATTAACAGCCAGTATTAGCATTTGAATCTCAACTTCTGAAATTACTGAATTTTACGTCTTCGGACAAGATTAAGATATTCAAATTTAGGCATCTACGTGTTTGCTGGGTGTCTAGTTGCCATTAAAGCCAATGGAGTCAGTAGAGAACAGTTCAGCTGGCCAACTGCAAGCTGTGTAAGGCAAGTTGAATTGCTCTGGAAGCTTTATTATCTGTATTGATTTTAAGCTTAAACACCACATGCATTCATATCTGTATTTAGGCGTCTTAAACTCAATCACACATTTCACATGTGTACACCCTTTTAATATATATCTGCTTTTTCAGCTGACATCATGCTTGCTTAATGGCAAATAAAAGTAAAATAGAATTGTGGACTATAAAAGCAATATAATTTTTATTTCATTCTCCTGTAGAAATGCTTTATGCTTTGTGGTTTACAATGCCTGAGTGAAGCATGACTTACAGCCTGAAAGCAGAATCAAGAGAAAAAGTAGACTGCTTGCTCTGGAGTGAGATGACTGCTCCCAAGCAGTGCATTCGCAGGTTTTATTATTAAGGGAATAAAACAAGTTTCCTGAAGGTCAACTGCTTGACAGCAACAGGAAAGAGTAGAAAAAGAACATGCTGCCCTGCAAAGAGACACATAGTACTCTTGTAATACTTCCATTTCCCCTCTCATCTCACCTGAAACAGATGAATGAAGTTAGCCAAGCCATTCATGTGTGATTTTCCTGTTGATCTAGTGTAGTATCAGGATGTATGCATATAGAGGGAAAGATACTATCTTTTTTTTTTTCCCTTGCAACTTTTTGAGAATGAGATAACTATGGGTTGGGAAAGGGATAGAGGAGATAGTCTGTGGGGTTTTCTGTCACTGGCCCATGACATCATATATGCTTAGTTTGCAATACCAGTAATTGAGCATCTCACTTCTGTATTGTCTGTGGTCTTTTATATGAGGTTCTCCCTTGTAGAGGGAAGATGTTCTCTCATATTGATTTCATCTTGTGTCTATGCATTGTCTGTCCTGTTTTTTGGGTTTTTTTGTGACATGTTTGCTATCCTTTATGAACAGTTTAAACACTTCTTTCTACTTGGTTTCTCCCATACAACTCCTACCTACCTTCTCACTCACACCTGTAGCAAAAATACAATATGCATTTTAAAAAACAGAACATTCTTCAATTTCTCCTCCAAAATATGTCTGTATAGGGCAGGGTAGAGTACAAAAACTCTTCGCTTACCTATAGCACATATTTATGCTTTATATTCACTACAGTTATATTTGGCCTTCAGATTGACTTCCCTTGCTTTGGTGCAGAGAAGCTTTCAGCTTCCTAATTTAAATTTTTGTGCATGATAAAAACAGTACAACTACTTAGTGCACAGGGACCTTTTTGTTACCTAGTTACAAAACTAAGAAAAATGGCAAATACCATTTGGTTTTCCTTCTCAGATTTTCTTTTTTCCAAAATGCAGCTGGCTTGGGAAATGTTTAAAACACGTCTATAGGACCTGTAATCTTTTCTCCATGGAGCATCAGTTTGACACTCTTGTGTAGTGGTGTTAGGATTGTAACAGATTCTTCCTTTGCAGTATTATGTACAGAGACACTGACCATATCTTTAGGTTGTTTACTTCCCTGTGGTGTATGATTCTGTCCTCTGGCATAGGACACTGTCAAATTCTGTGGCCTTTAGCTGTAATTGCCTGTAAAGACTCTCGTAATGTTTTTGACATTAATCATACTTAGTCAATATGTTTACTAGGTTAACTAGCTTTGTAGTGATGTCAGTATATAATGAGAATGTTAGTATATAATCAGTGCAGTGATTTAAAGGGATAGATCAATGTACCTGCCTGGAGTCTAATTTTAAAGAAGTAGAATAGAAAATAAAGCAAGAATGTGTTGCTAAACAAATCCAATGGATCAATACTGAATAGTAGGTGATATGTGTGACAGATCTGTATAAAGAAAATCTCTAGAGAGAAAAGGAGCTGAGAGCACAGGTATTGTCATATGTTATTGGGATGACACCAACTAGAAGGACAGGTGGATTAAGCTCTTTACAAACATATAGTGGATTAATCTAAATTCAGACTTTGCTCATGCTGGGAAACACAGAGTATATAACCCTTTTGTCCCTCTCTGTAACTAATGGAAAGATGTAGCCACTTCTAGTGCAACTTACCTTGTCCTGGGGTAGACATTTTACATGGGTCAGATAACCATTTTGCTCTAAAAATTTATATTTCTTTTCCCTGATTATAGTGAATTAGGTATGATTCCCTTTATTGAAATAGATCCAATCCAAACTGACCAAACATTCATGAAACTTTATGGGTGCAGAATATGGAAGAAGAAGTATAAGTAAGATAATTCCAGATTTTATTCTGAGCAGTAAGGAAGAATGGTCTAAAAATGGGAGAATGAAATGATGGAACACAACCTGCCCTTGAGTGACCATACAGCATAGTGACAAAGTTTATGATTTTGTGTTGAAAGGAAGTGAGGAAGTAACATGAACTTCAAAGCCAGTTTGCTGTGCATTCACAGTGGCAAAATTCAAGTAATCAACACTAAAACAGTGAAATCTCAGTTATTCACTGTGGTTATAACAACCCAAGTCCTAAAAATGTATGGTAGGTAAAATTTGGGGAAAAATTCGTAAGGGTGAGATGTAAAATTTGTATAACTTTCAAGAATTAGAAAAAGTAGCAAGAAAATGTTCTATGAAGATATAAAGCAATAACTTAGTTTCCCAAGCAGTTGGAAGGAAAGACTGTTTAAAAGGGGGACCATGAGAGTTCAAACCATCAGTGCATTTTTTTTGGTATTGTCTTTAAAAAAAGACAGATCTACTAGCATCCAATTAGGACAGTTATGAAGAAAGTGAGAAAAGTCTTTAAAATGGACTAAGGCAAAACAAAACTAGAATTTAGAAAAATTAGATATTGAAAAAATCTGAAGTTGATTCTCATATACTTAAGGAACTGTTCAATGCAGACCATTGATAATTTTTTTCAAGAACTGAAGTGATATTTGGCAGTATAGGGAAGCTTGCCCAGTTTTCAGGGAAAACTTCTGGGAGAAGTAATCAATCTATTTGCAGATACTTAGAAAACAGAAGGTGGATTAATAGTCCAAATGAATTTTGCAAGAAAAATTATAAAATATAATTTCCTTTCAGAAAGACTCATTTTACCACCAAGTTTCTGCCCCTGTAAGCTGCCTATCAACACTTTCATACAAGCCTCCCAAGACAAAAAACCCAGAGAAAAATAGAGAAAAGCAAAGATGCTGTCATGGTAGGATCCAGTGGGAAGATCTGGAGCAAACCAGCTAGTTAATACAAGTTCAGGCATTGCTGACAGCACTGGAAATTCTGGGATTTGAGGATGAGTTAGTAATAGCAATAGGTCTCTGAGAATCCTCAACCTATTTATGTTTATGTGGGATCATCTGAGTGCACAGTGCTTTGCCTTTCCAGATAAACTTAGTTTCCCCTCTTACAATGCATGCAGACATATGTTCAGTACTTGCTGTCATCATGATGAACCAAAAACATTTCACAAAACTGAATCACTCATACTACTTCCCTGTACAGGAGGAGATATTTAGATGTACGTAAGGCAACTGAACACCCAGTTCCCCAGGAGGGAAACTGGGTGCTTTTTAAAACCCTCTTTTTTTAATATTTAAAGAAATGGATCTTTGAAAAAAAAGAAGTCTTTTCCCATGAAGCCTTGGAGTTTATAACTCAGGTAGGGAAAGCCCTAGCATCCTCCTGGACAGTAAAAGTTCATTTTAATGACGTATGAACTGTGTCCATGGTAACACTGCCATATGGAAATACCCTTGGAGAAGAGAGCTGGTAGCAAACTGGTTTTCAAAATTATTGGTAAATATACATGGTCTGATGGCTGGAAGTGGAACTTAGACATATTCAGCCTTCAAGCATGATGCACTTATTTTGTAATCAGGGCAAATGGGTTGCAGTGCCATAGAAGCTCATAGACTTGCCCCTTTGGAACTTCAAAATAAAAGAGATTACTTTCAAAAATACAAGCTTAATGAAGTTTCTAGGGAAAAAAAATTACCACCTGCGTATTCTGGAATGCTGCATACATTGGTGAGTAGAGCTTCCTTTTGTCTCATTAATCTAGAAATCTGTCTTCCAGCTGGATTTCTCCCTCCTCACCACCACCTTCACCCCTATTTTTTTTTCAATTCATAACATAAATTACAATTGCCTTGATTCCATAACTGTTTCCTGGATTAACTCTTTCTTTACCAAGCACATCCTCAGAAGCTAATAAATTATACTTACAATTCTCATGAATAAGATACGTCTTTTTTGCCCAGCAATGCTAGTTATCAGACCTGCCAGTTCTGTGTCATGTAAAGCTAGTAAATTGGCCTAGACTAGAGGATGTGTATTTTTACTGTGGTGAAATCATCAGTTGTCTCTAAAACGTTCATTTTATAATTGCCTCAATGAGTAGAAATGATCTGATGCCAGACTGCTTGCTCTTCATCTCCTTATAGTTTAAGGAGGAATTCCCATTTGCTTTAAACATTCTGACTTGGCAAGTTTTGGTTTAACACTGTCAAACAGAATTATGTCACATCTGATACACTGAAGATTTGGAATGAACTTTACACCCCTCAGTGTCGCCTTACTGCCTGCCTCAAAACAAAAAAATTGAAAGTCAAACTGCTACTGCTGGACAAAATGGCTACAATCCCTGAACTTTATTCATTCAGAGATTTGCCCCAGGCTGAACTTTTGCCTTATACTCAAACAAACAAGACTCCTGGAAACATTCTGCTCTACTGCCCCGTCAGTTTTAGGCTTCTGAGTGATTAAAAAAAATATCATATGACACAAGCTGCAAAGTAATAGAAATTGGCCATCCATTAATTAGGGTATTGAAGGGATATCTGCAATAGTCTTTTGGAGGAGGTTTTTTTTAGATTCTTCTGTAAAAAGTAAGATAGATATGCCCTGTATCTGAACAGGCAAGTCACCTGAACAATAACAAAAACAAAATCACTTAAAGAATACAAGAGCTATTTCCCTTCCACTGGTTATAAAAAGAATAGTTTATTTGAGAGTGCAGAGCATTGTCTATTCAAAGTGTCTGTGTCACATAGTCCTTATCTGTAGAGCCACAAATAAACTACGAATGTTGTGATTCATGAAGTCTTAATATAAAATGTGAGCACTGAACAATTACTTCATCTAGGCATGACGATTCCAGTAAGTCACAGGATCACAGAATCACAGAATATGCTGATTTGGAAGTTACGCACAAGGATCATCAAGTCCAACTCCTGGCCCTGCACAGGACCCTCTTCAAGAGTCACACCATGTGCCTGAGAGTATCATCCGAATGCTTCCTGAACTCTGGCAGTCTCAGTGCTGTAACCACTGCCCTGGGGAGCCTATTCAGTGCCCAAACACCCTCTGAGTGAAGAACCTTGACTAGCGGTCCTTTGACTAATTACCCTGCAGGGTTCTCAGTCCACCTGCATCTCCACCACATGGAAGTTCGAGACACCCGAGAGTCTTGAGACTGCAGCGTCTCTGAAAATAATCGCTCTCTGTTGCTCGTTTGCTCAAATGCTGCACAACCTGTTCACTTCTACCCGCAGCTCCTTCACCTGGCTGCAGAGCTCTCAGTCTACTCCTCAGCCGTAAGCATTGCCTCATGGTCCCTGGCTTGAACTCAGTAGAGATTTGCTATGGCACAAGCCAGTGGCCGTCCCACCTCTCACAGGTCACAGTGCCATGTTCTGTGAAAATGAAAATCTGGAGAAACCTATCATGTAGAGCTCAAGGCAGGGATTTCAAGTTTTGTATTCACCACTGATTCAGTGTTTGGGGTCAGACAAATCTCTGATGTCCTTCTGTTTCTGTGCAGCCTCTAAAATTGCTTTACCTTTTTATTTCAGTTTCTGAGTGCCCATTGCTTGTTGGCTTCAGCTGAAATTAATTTCTTATCATCTTTGAGGTTTAAGGAACTTTTTAAAATGGAAACCTTCACCTCATTTCAGAAGCAGGTGAAATTCAATCAGTATTTCTGCTTATATCATCCTTTGAAATTCAAATGTGAAGCAAGAACCCTGCAGCATTATGAGAAAAAATGAACAATGCTGGTTTAGCTGTAACAATACACAGGAAAGAAAAATACCTTTTAGAGCTGTGTGAAAACCAAGGTATGTGGAATAAATACTACTGAGGTCTAAATGACTCAGGATGAGTATAGGAGACAAGGAAATCCAAATGCTGAAAGCAGAATTAGGAAGAAAGAGGTGTATTTCAGAAAGGCAGTAAAACAAATGGAAGTAACAGTCATGTGTAAAATAAAAGCTGTGGGAGGGAGGAGGGACAGTTAGGTATTTTATCAATTCAGACTAGGAAGAGAGCAGGATCTGCAAAGGAGATGGAATGTGTGAAGGCTTGAAAAAATGACACTGTAGTGAGATACATGAGATTAGGTGGTGGCAGAAATATAAGGGTGTTTGAGTGACCACACAGGGGAAGGGAAGGTAAAAAACATCAACTAGATTTTAATTTAAGAGCTAATGATGAGCTCTCCATTTTAGCAATAATGAATATTCTTACTTACTAAATATATTGTTTGCTGGATGGGTGTTTCATGTATAAAATTAATAAGAAATATTGATTATATTTATTGAAAAATTAGTTACTAAATATTGGCCTTGGATATTAGCGACTACAGTAACTCCTATAGGTGTTTTTCACTGGTAATACCATTTGGCTTTATATGCAAAAAGTATGTGTGCNGCCTTGGATATTAGCGACTACAGTAACTCCTATAGGTGTTTTTCACTGGTAATACCATTTGGCTTTATATGCAAAAAGTATGTGTGCCTCTGTCTAGACTTTACCATTTAGTAATGTGACAAAATGCCGTTGATCACCTTGTAGTTGCTGGATCACATCCAATTCAGGTTGTTAATTGAACAAGCTCATAGTTATTTAGTGACCTGAATGAAATAAGTTTCAGGTCCATTCAGGCCCCATTAAGCCTATGTGTCCTTTTCAAAAGTAATCATTTATTTCCTAAATTAGTTTTATTTATTAAAGTAGTTTTAAGGAATTCTGATGGAACTGAAATATCTCTTAAGCTGTCACTCCAGTGAACTCTTCAGTGAAATTATTTCAAAGTTCGCCAATCAGACATCATTCATGAAAACTACAATCACATGGGAAGCAGATCTTGTATCCGAAGAATTTCTGTACAGTTTCTGTAAGTCTTTGCCTGTGGTTAAAGACTTAATAGGTACCATTTGGAATGATTCATGTGGTCTGGTGGGTTATGAAGCTTGTTGGTTCCTCCTGTAAATGGCAGTGTGTGCAAGACACCTCTTCAGTAACATATTAATATTCTTTCTTCGTCAAAGATGTTTTAATACCTCTTTCTTTTGGTTTAGCTTCCTCCTTAAAGTTCCTGGCAGAAAAAAAAGCATGATACAGCTCATATCCCCACAGTGTGTCTTGTTTCCAGAGAGAAAAGAGTTTGCCTCTACAATGTCCAACTCATCAGAGCATAAAGTCCAGCTTATCAGAGGCAAAAATTGTAACTCTAAGGTAGCCATACAAGGAAAATTGAAAAGGTCACTGAAATTGCTGGCCCGTGAAAAGACAAGAGGATGCTGGGCATGGAGGTAAGACACAATGTTTTCAGAGGAGTTCAGGATGAGAAAACCACTGTGCTTCTCTGTGCTGCGCTAAGCAGTTCTAACTAACCAGAAGAAAGTGTAGGCACAGATCAAGAGAAGTGAAAAAAGTGTGAGAAAAGCAATAAAACAAGCCTGAAAGTTTAACAGAAGCTAACAGGAGAGTGAAGACTCTACTCCCCCTGTGCATTTCTCCTTTCTTTCTGTTTCTAAACACTTTGTTCAGCTGCAAGGCAGAGGCCAGAGGCTCTCCCATATTGGCATTTCCCCCTGCCTGGTGGCACCCCCAAAGATGTGCCTTGGGGAGTCTGTGGTGCTGAGCCCTCCCTATTTCCACAGCCCTTCCAGCAGCACCTGGCAGAGTCTTGGCCTCAGGCTGGATGTGTGGCCTTTGCTTTGCACAAAGCCGGCCTGTCTAAGCTGAAGAAGATCATTGCTCAAGGTCTGTTCTTTGGCGACAGGCCCTGGTGTCTCATAATTATTGTACTTTTGGGTGGATCGTATCAGTTGTCAAGAGTTGTCTGGGCCATTGTGTAGAATGGTTATGCCACCTGCTTGTGAGGGAGGTCTTCCTCAGACATGTCCAGGGCAGATCATCCCTACTGTCTGTTTTTCCACTGTTCTCTGTTTTGCTAGAGGACCGTGCTTCCATCACCTCGGCGCTGATGCTCTATATTCCATTTTCAATGACTAAGCGGGACTGCTGGAGAACATGGCTCGGCTTTGCTGCTCTCATCCCTTACTAACATGCTTGAGAATACTTAAGTTGATGTGCAAAGTTGAGGCAGATAAATAAGGTTCTTTGTATCTTCTCTTAATGCAAACAAAGGGTATTGTGGTGGTAAAGAGTCGTCTTTATTCAGTCTTCTGTTTGCTTTTTGAAGTGCCAAAAGCTCTTACTTTGTGAGTTCAGCGTATAACAGAATTTAGACACAACTTGAAAACTCTGCTCTATTGTGTATTCCATGGTAAAAAAAATGCCTTTTCTTCACCATTTAATTTACTGTATAAAATCACCATGCTATGTCAGTGACAACTGAAAGAAGAAATTAAAAGAAATTCTTTATGTTTCCTCCTCAGGGAAGGAAAGTATTTTTCCTTTCTTTTCCAATTCAACAAGACATTTCAAGTGTTCATTGAATCACTGCACAAACACAAAATAAGGTGGGTTAAATAAAGAAGTTGCTAAATAAACCAAATTATTCTGCTACCCTCTATTTGACCTACATACAAATCAAGCTCGCATTTTAACAGAAGACAACCAGATTGTAGCAAGTGTCTTTGGAACACAACTAATTTGTGCTAATATGGGCTACTCAAATATTTTAAAGGAATCAATTCCAGAAGAGTTCAATCTATGCAAAAAGTAAATCTTATCTTTAATTGCAATTTTGATTCAGTATTAAATGAAGTAGGTCATGCTTTCTTTTGAGTCAGTGAATGCAAAGGCAATTACTGTAATAGTTGCATCTTTTTCTCCATCTCAGTTTAGTTTTGACTGCGTTTTTCGACTGTAATCTTCTATTGTGGCACTTCTCTTTGTTTGTAAGCTTTCAAAATGCTTTTTGCCACAGCGTGCAGAAGAGACAGACATCTGTATAAGCTGCAGGCTCTTCTTATTTCCATTATGTCAGATCCATTTTGAAGTTAGACATCAGAAATTGTGCAGTCAAGTTCATTCTGGGCCAGGACATCAGGGCAGTGCAATCAAGCTCAGAACAGCTTTGCTTATTGTATAATCCTTCTTTAAGGAAGAGAGCCCATTTATAACAGAAAAACAATCAAAAAACCAAATCAAAAAAAAACCCAAAAAACCAATCAAAACACCGTTGATATGTATTAAACTTTCCTGGCCACACTTGCAACTTTTTCTGAAGATTTTTTTTTACTTTTTTGTATTGATTATTCTTAATGTAAACGACCTTAAATTGACTGAATGCAGTAATTGAAATCAGATTTAACAATTTACAATGAAATAGTATCAGGCAAAATGGTACTGCACACATTATTATAAGATGTTATATTAAGACATTGTTTTGGAGGAAGAGGCAAGACAGTATTATTTGTTTTATTCTTTCAGAACTCTTGTTCATTTTTTTCTGATGGTAAAAATTTGATTAAAACATGAAGTTAATGGTGCCTTTCATCAAGATTTAATGTTGCTACATAAATATGCTGGTTTTCAACTAGAAGATTTGGGAGTTTATTATGTTTGCTTTTAAATATTGGGAAATGATACCCAGAAATCAAGTTAGCATCTGCTCTTCTTGTTCTTTACAAAGTCAGACTAGGTTATAAGTAATTTCTAAATTTAACACCTATTATTCTACAGTGAGATTCTGTCACTGTTGGTAAGCAAAATAACACGCAAATAGACCTCTCCCTACCTATTTGACAATAGTTATTTGATTTTTTCCTGCAGCTGTGCATCTTCAAGAGAGTGGTATCACTGTTTTAACATTGTAATGTGTTCAGGTCATTTACCTGTTTGACATTACTTAATCTGATTTGTCTAGCTTGACTATCATCTAGATAAAAATTGCAGAAGGTAGAATTTACGTGTGATTTTCTCTCTGAGATTTCTTTTCCTTGCTCTTTTGATTTCAGCCACTAAGATCTATTAGTCCTCCTCAAGTGTACATCCCTGCCTGTATCCTAACAGAAAAATGAAATTAATTTCTGAGAAATCATTCACTACAATGTATTTTGTTCACACTTTAGGCAGTAATTTCTTCTAGAACAAGAGTGCAAAGGGCAGAAAGTAGTCAGCTGCCATTTCAGGGGCTTCTTGTTTTTCTGTGGAGAAGTTAAAAATTATTGTGTAGCAACTTTGGTGAAATTCCTGTCGATATTTATAGTCTTGATGCATTATTAGGATTTTACTTATTAGCGTGCATATACGTAGAACTATTGCTTCTCAGAGTAGAAGGAGAATAAGCATGTGATTTCCTTATTCTTTCATACATCCTCACCTTCTAACTATATAGAGATTATTGGGCTATATTAATGATTTTTAAAGCTTCTGAACTATTAATATAATTCTTTCAGACCACCACAATGGCCTATATTGCTTAGGAAAGGTTTGTGTTTTCCTGAAGACTACAGTCTTCAAGCTTAAACCAAAACAAACTAATTCTTTTTTCTTGGAACCCTCTAATGCTGACTGGGTGACAACATCTATATCCATCTCCCCCACTCAGGAGCTCAGGAATTCAGGAATGTTATTTGAGCTTTTCGTCTTCTTTCTTGGGACTCTCTCAGGGACTCCAATTATGAAAGGGAAAAGCACATAGATAAAAAACAAGCTCTCTGCTAAAGGAAAGGTTGCTTGGCTTCAAAATTGTCTTCAGAGACACAGAATCAAGGCTGATGTTTCCCTTATGGCATGATATGGGCACTGCGCTTCCTAAATTTAAGGATTCTGCTTGGGCTTCACAGTAGCAAAACTGTGACTATGGAGATGAGTTAGTGAGTAATTACTGTGCTGGTACATCTGTACCCAATGCAATGCAGCATCAAGAGTTGTAACACCATCACTGAGCAAAAGTAGGGCACGGCACTTCTTTTTCCAGAGCAGTAGCCTAAGTTGTGTTGCTTTCAGGAAGCTGATATTCTTCACAGAGGTAGCAAACTAAGTCCTAATTGACATCATCTTCCTCTTTGGGTATTTTCACTGTTGTCCATTAAAATAGATTTTATGACACTGAAAGCTCTGATTCTCTTCTTTGTTCTTTTAGAATTCACTTAATTATTGCCCTCTAAGGAGCTACATTCCTAGACTGAATTTCAGTGAGTTTTTCCCAGGGGTCTATATGCACAACATTGCTGAAAGCTTTTGAACATTTGGTTCTTTTTTTTTTTCTTTTCTTTTTTTTTAAAGCTTCCACCAGCCATTTTAACAGCCAGTACTTTCAAACACAGAGATGGGACTACTGAGGATTTTTGTGTATGACAAATTACAAAGTTTATTATATTGTATTTGCCCTATGCTCAGAATTTCTGTGTACAGTCAGCAGTTCTGGAGCATCATGTAGTCACCTGGGTCAGAAATTGTGGTGTCTCCTGGGCTTTATATTATTCCTATCACAAATTAGTTTTTCTAAGAGTAATAGCCTAAATGTTGCTCACATACTAGTAAGGACTAGATTTTCTCATGCAAATATGGAAGAAACTTTCTGTGATGAGGCTTATGAGACATTGGCACAGGATACCCAGAGAAGTGGTGAATGTGCCATGCCTGGAAACATTCAAGTTCAGGTTGGTCAGGCCTCTGAACAGCAGGATTGCTGAAGATGTCCCTGCTCATTGCAGAGGGTCTTTAAAGAACCCAAACTATTCAATGACTCTGTGATTCTATGGGAAATAGTAACTGTGTTACCAGAATATCCCATTCTCTAAAATGTGATGAAAGACAGCAAGTTAAGATGGGACAGTTTCTAAGTGTTATTGATCAAAATTAATGTATTCATAACAGATTCAATGGCTGTAAAGTTCAGGGAATCAATTTTATTTTTTGTAAGTCTTAAAAAGTTGCTAAAATTTGAATAAAATAAACCCCATGCTTTCAATATGTGCTTAGCCATCTTGTGACAGTAATTCACAAACTTAAATACAAATAGTAGCGAAAGCTGAGAATTTGGGTCTTTTGTTTTGGCCTGTCTGCCTGTTCAATCTGTGGTGTGGTTCTCTTTCCTCCCCCAGCCCTTTATTTCCTTTCTTTTCTATTTTTCTTGAACAATCAGAAATGGATTTGTGTCCTGCTGAGGTTGTTACTTGTCAAAAGTTTCCTGTTCTTCACTGGAACATTATGAAGTGGAAACTTGTAGAAGTGAGAGGGAAGACAGATAAATATATTAAAAAATACATAAATAAATAAACAAATTAAATAAAGGAAATTTCATGCACTCCAGTATAGCCAGACAGTAATGCAGGATTCAAGTTATTGGAGCAGTTAATAATTCTGTATATGAAGTCTCTCTCTTCCTTGGGATGCTGCTGACAAAACATGTAACATCATGAATACATATCCGAAGAGTTTAGAAACTGCCCCTGAGTTTTAGGGGTGGATTACCTACTCTGTTCTATTCTGTTTCACTTCCACTGCTTATGTAGAATAAAATTATTATGAAAAAGGAACGCTGTGGAAAGATCTGTGAATGTTGAACAGGCAGCATTGAGGATGCTGTATCAACTCCATTGTTGTCATGTGTAGGACATGGGGGTATTTCTAGGCAATAGTAGGAGGTGTTGCATGAACAGAAAACAATAGATGGGATTTTTGCTCTGAAAGTTCTCCAACCAGTGACTTTTGCTAGACAAGTTCTATATATCTCCAAGTTTCCCTTATTCTACTGACTGGGCTTACAGAGTTTAGCTGGAGAAGTTTCCTTGCTCATAGTATTCTACAGTGACCTTCAGGCACCACAGAAAATTTATCTTTTCAAACTTACATGTTAAAGGATATTGACTGATGAAGAGATAACCAAAAACGTGAACTCCGTAGAGCAGGAAACCCTCAAAAATAGTAGTCAGAGAATATGCATGGATAAGCATAGCCAAACTATGGGATGTGTGGTCCTAGTGTGTATCCTCATGGGCAATCACAGATAATATCCTCTCAGCCTTTTTGATTTTATACTTTTGCGTTTTGCATCTGGGCAATCTGACCTTTACATCCATCAGATATTTACAAAAAGACCCCCCACTTCAGTCTTTCTAATGTTAAACTACTCAGACCTGCTGTCGTTGTCCTTCCTTCCATAGGTGAACGGTATCGATCTTCGAGGTGCTACCCACGAGCAGGCTGCAGCTGCGCTCAAAGGAGCTGGGCAGACGGTAACAATCATAGCACAATACCAGCCGGAGGGTAAGTACAATAATAGACTGAAAGACATATGGCGAAAGAGAAGTGCTTTGAAGCCGCTCATTTAACAGGATGAGGCTGTTGTAGATAGCGAGCTTCCCAGCTATCATCAGCAGTCATCTGGAATGAAAATTAACGTGACAATTCTATCCCAAGAAAATGGCAGTATTTTGTCACACACTTGGCTTTTAAAAGTATTTTATGCAACTATAAGAGCTATCTTTAAATGTGCATATAATAAGACAATAATCAACACTTAGTTTATCATTTTATTCTCATTAGTGCTCATTTTATGTTCTCTTCTATTCTCCCCCTGGAGACAGGTAGTGCAAAAGACAAGTTAAGAAAGAACAGAAACACCAGGAAGGTCTGACATTAATTCTAATCTGACTGTTTGAAGCAAACAAAATAAATGCTTCCTGCAGAACATATAGGACTTCCCGTTATTACTTTTGGATGACAGTTTCCTTGTACCTTCAGGGCAATTAGACCTGGATAACAAGTACTCATTAGAAAAAATGGCAGCTTTCTAAATAAAAGCATCAACACGAAATTTAGCAAAATGTAAAACATTTTAAAGTGGGATTTATCTCATCTAAATTTTGCTGTCTAATATTTAGCTTTGTAGAGGTTAAGCTAGTTTCAGTGGGAAGAAGTAGGCACTGATTGATTTGGAGTCCAGAAGTAAAGGGCAGAACTCCTTTTTGTTGTCCATGAGCAGTGACCCAAATGACTATCCACAGTTCTCAAGGAATTTTTGAAAGGAATATTAGTTTCTGAGCAGAGCAAAAGATGGCTTTCCTCTGCAGTAGGTGTTACTTTGAAAGTCTTGCCAGATTAATTCATCAAGTACAGGTGTCTGTGAAACTTGCTGGCACCTTGTTAGCAGTTTTCAGGAACCAGTTCTAGCGCAGTTCACAAGTTCTGCTATGACCTATTAACACAAGCTGTTGATTCTGCCTGATTGTGCCCAGCCTAGAACACATGTAGGTCTCAGGTGAAACAGTAGCTGCTCTAATAACATCCTCAGCCAGTCAGGTTTTTTCCAAGGGAGATAAATTGGTACTCTCAGAATTTATCCAATATGATACTTCCCTTTTTTTTCCTCTGGATCCTGATGATAACACACAAAGAGAAAACCAGCTGCTATTTTAGTCAAATGTACCATTGTGCTTCAGATTTGGAATCAAGCATCCATTTATTAGTTTATCTGCACTTGAGACACCAAACAGAAGAAATAAGGCCATACTAAGAAATGCACAGATGAGAACTAATGAAATTGAAAGTATCTAACTTAAGTTAAATAATTTGAACATATTACTATAAAAATGCATAAGTAATATCAGAGTTATTTCAAGGAGAAGTATTGAAAAGCAATTCCATTGCAGATAGGTATCCAAACTGGATTCTGAATGAAACCATGTTCCTATTAGTTCCGGCAGTCTTGTTTGCTGTCTGGTGATTTTATACTGCAATTATCACCATGGTGTCTGAATACTTGTAGCAATCACTGGCATTTCACAGTTGTTCTATCCTATTGTTAATACACAAAAAAGTACATCGCTTGACAGCTTTTTCCTATTAAAATTTAACTTTTGGTAGACATGCTTTTACCCTGCATTTTAGAAGCTCTGGACTGTGTCAAATTCAGTTTTGGTGAACATGCAAATCAAATGATGCTGATGAAATCCATCAAGTATTATATTGCATATTTATTCCATTTTTCCTCTGACATTGCTCCATTCACCAAAAACCTGTTGAGGGCAGACTAGTCCCAGCTGTGTGACTTCTTGTCAGTGAGGCAAAGCCATTTTTCTGTTTCAGCCAAATAGCTCAGAACACACCAAAGAGAGTGAAGCTTGCGAAGAATATTCTCTGAAAGTGAACCTTTTTATAGTAACTGATTGACTTTTTAAAGGTAGTGAGAGTATACTCAGTAGTTGTTCAGGATGTGTTATCTTACTGCTGAAGAGTTTAATTTTAATCTGAGATGCTGGTTAATGTGAACTGCATAAATCAGATCTGAAATTAAATATTCCTTTATTGAAAATTCCCTAACAGCAAAAAAAGATGAAACAATTTTTAAACAGTTGTTAAAGTAATCTTCACAGAGAATTATTTAAGATCTACCATTCTACAGGAAAGCATAAATACTTACTTTGTTCTAAAGGTATTACAGAACTCTTTTTATCCTGTCTCTGAAATTTATACCTGATTTCTTATTCAACATATCTTGCTGCATATATTGGAAAATAGTCATAAAATAGAGTCTTAAAACTGTACAACTGTCTTTCCCTCAGGGGCTTCTCACTTTAAAATGCTTCCAAAACTAGTAAAGTACATAAGTGAAGTAGGCTTATAGCTTTATATTTCCACTGGAGGTTCTGAATTTTTGTTACTACAGCTTCAGGTTTTTGGGAGAGATCTAAGAACAGCCACTACAAATATTAACCAGTAATTTTTTTTTTACCTTTTCCAGATTATTAAACTGTTAGATGTTTTTGCAAACAAAAATATTCAATGAAACGTTTAGCTATTGATATTTTAGGTACTGAGCGACAATGATATAACTACCAGTCAATACTATAAGCCAGCTGATGATTAGCGATTAAAATTGAGTAGAAAAAGCTTATGCTCCAATAATTTCATTTTTATGCAGTAAAGAAAAGCTTACAGCACTTTTATCTTGGCAATTTTTCCAAAACCAAATATTATGCTATGCTGTGGGAAGAAAATTTGGTGAATACTGTAGGAGCAGCTTTCAAAGTTTAAAGGTCCCTTTCCGTGTTTCTACCAGAAGTTCATCTAAGCCTTGTATGAACTCCCCTCACATTTATATGCACAGACTTGGCAGCAAATCTCATGAGGATGGTAACTCCTGCAAAAAAATCTAGTGCTTGCCATCAAATAGCTTTTCCTCTCGGTATTATGGCACTTTGTTTTCATCCTGCCTGTAATACACAAATGCAGAGATGAGCTCAGATAAGACAAAACAGCATCACATTTGTTTGAATGCTGTCAGATCTGTGTTTGGTGATGGTACTCAGTTGAACCACAGTGCCTGTCCCTCTGATGAAAATGGTCTTGGTGAAAATTCCGTAAAAGAGCACAGATACTGGGAACAAAGGGAGAATAGAAGATACAAGTGGTGATTTCATGTGAAGGAATTGAATGGAAATACAAAGGATAATATAAAGAATGAGGAACCAACTCCTCAGTTCTTCTGCTCTTCAGTCTCTGTTTTCCTAATTTATACTCAGCACCTTTATTTCCCTCATCTTTCTGAGGAATAGAAGAGAAAAAAGAGGTATGACAAACCAAACAGAAATGCAAATTCTGTGAAAAAAATTATGGAAAGATTATTAAGTGCAAGAGGAAAACAAATCACAGAAATCAAAAAATCAAAGCTCAGCAGTAAGAGAACATATTTAGGAACAGTTGCCATAACTCTGGGCTTTTTGAGTGATTCCTTACTTTCATTTTAAAAACTGAAAATAACCTGTGTACTATATCTTATGTACACATGTATTTTGTAAATGGAGATCAAGTAATGTTACGCGTTGTGATCTTAATAGTCATTGTGGATGTCGTTCATAAGGACGTTTATGGATATATTCAGTCTACACTAACTAGTCCATGCAGGCTTCAAAAAGTTAATCTTTCATATTCACATGAAGCTCACACCTTCTGCACGTGGTTGATATGAAAGTAAAGAGAATTTAAGGACTAAAAGCTACTTGGAACAAAATTAGAAGAGGAACCAATCAGTTATATTTAGCTTTGCACTCTGATTTTCAATATTCTTGGAAGCATTTTAACTTTTCTTCAAACTTAGCCACTCTCAGATCTCTTTTAAAACATTATAAAAATATGAAACCAGTGCAAAACAAAAATCTGAGCCTGGAAAACAATCTTAGGGTGGAACGGTGTGTCCCTATTAAACAACTGAGTAGAAATTAAAATGGGAATATATATTACACATTTTACACTTCCAGGTGTTTATTCAGGACATATTTTGATTTTAATGGCGACAGTTGTAAATTACAGCCCAGTATGGAAGGAGTTAAAACAATTTTTTCAGTTAAAATTAAATACATTTTTACATGAAAGTGAACTTTGGTTGAAATAGTGACAGTTTGTCCTGCAAGACACAGCTTAGGAGTGGGGGCAGACAGAGTGCTGAAGCTGCTAAAAAGCTTTATTGCACATTTTAGTCTCGAATGTTCACGTTCCTTCCCCCTGCAGTAGTGTGAAAGGGTAAAGTGTAGCCCCAAGATTTTTGCAAAACATCCTGTGTGAGTGGTCGGCAAGCTGAGCTGTGCTGCATTGCAGTACCTCTGCAGCGACTGCCTTGCAACAGTCCCCGGAAAACTGTGAAACCGACTGGAAGTTTCCTCTGCTTTAAATCTTTCGAGTGAGCCAATTAATTAACTCTCTCAGCAGGTTGGATATGGGGGAAACATCCATTGATTACAGTGTGATTACAGCAACTGACATTGAAGAGGTTAAAAAGTTATTAAAGTGAGAGGGTATCTGCTTTGTTGCTTTTTGAGGTTGCTGCTGCTCGGTTGGCTGTGCTCTGTGCCTGTCGGGAGGCAGGTAGCTGAGCTTGGCATACAGGAAGGGGATGAGAGGGAGAGACACTGCGATGGGCACTGTCTGTCCTTGCAGGCATTGGCTAAGGAAAATTTTGAAGCGCTGCACCGAAGCATCTCCTGGCAGCTGCGATCCTAAATTCGCTTTTTAGTTCTTTTGCTCCTGAATCTGGAAGGCTCCGTAGTGCTTTGGAACAGACCTAACTTTCATAAGCAGCCCCAGCTTTTATGAAAGCATACCCCTCGTCTTACATATTCGTCTGAACTGCAGGTGCATGAGATCTGCTTTTTTGAAAATATCAGATGGAAAATCCAGGGTTCACTTTTCAAGTCATAGATAAGTTTTAGCCCTTTCCCCTTTTTCATTCCCTGTTTGTGCCTCAAAATGCAAACACTTGTCTCCTGTTTTGGTACAGCAGTCTCATAAATTCCTAATTCAGACATTTAACCTTTCCAGACGCTGTGGGAATTAGGTAGACAGAAAGTATCTGGAAAGAATAAATAATTGTATTTATTCATCTTTGTCAGGGTTACTTCTGTTTTTTGAAATGTGAATGGACATGTTAAAGGTCCCTTATGCCAGCTGTTGAGAATCAGTGTAGCTTAATTACTCGGATCAAGTTGCAATACAGCAGTTGGCTTTCACTTGGAAGCTCCTGTATCCAATTGCCAAAGAATGCAAGATATTAGGGTTATATTTCATGTATGTGTATTAAAGAACATAACATAATCTTGGAACAGCCAAGCTGAATCTGACCAAAGGCCCCTTTGCTGAGGATCCAGTTTCCAGCAGTGCCCAGCAGCTTAGGGAGAGGAGAACAGGACAAGCGCATAGTGATACTTGCATTGTGTCCTGTCCTACTGACCAGGTGGGGTCAAAATCCTGGTTTTGTCCTCAGATGAAAAGTATCACCATTATAAAGATTAATAAAAGCCAAAAAAATTTAGCGTTACATTTCATAGATTTTCCTGCTGAAGTTCAGTGAGAAGCTTGGTCCATTTTTTTTAAATTAGGAAAATTGAGAAAGGAGTAATATAAAAAAGGAAGTTGAACATTATGATAATGTATTTTTTTCCCTTGTATTCAAACCTTTTTTTTTTACTTAATACCACAAGAGAAGAAGCAATTTTCCTTAACAGAAAAATCTTTATTTCAGATCCTAACTTATTGATAATAGTTGATAATACACCAAAGTTTTCCTATGCACAAGATAAGGACTTCTTCAAATAGCAGTATTAAAGGCTGCTTTTTTTACCCCTCTTTTTTACCATGGCATTTCCAACTCTACTGTTTCCTTATTTGACCATAAAGTTTTTTTACTAAGTTACAGAACAGTAAATTGTTTTCGCTAGCTGATGAAATGCCAGGCCTATGCCTCCCTTGCTTGTCCTGGATCGGATTGCTCAGAGCCCCCATTCAACCTGGCCTTGAAGGTTTTGGGGATGATATGTGGCAGAGGATGTTGTCAGAACTAGTTCTGTTTTTGAATTAGAGTTCAAAAAATTCCAGACTTCACTTAGCAAGGAGTTGCCTCTTTGTTGCAGAGATTTTTGTGTAAATTAAGATGTTTAACAGGGCTGTGTGACTGCAACACACAACTTCATGTACTGTGCCATGTGTGTCCAAAACTAAAACTCTTTCATTTAAACTAATCCCTGAGTGCTCCAAGTTTTGTCAGAACTTAATATACAGAGTTAAATGTTGAGATGGGTATTTGCTGAGTTTTTTTGATCTAGTAAATACAACTTTGGTGCCTTTAGGACAAATGCAGAAGTGCCAAGATAGTACCCACTTGTCTGACCATGCAAGATCTTTACCTTAGTTATAGCTTTTGTGCTTCTAGTTGCTGCATACTATTTAGAATATACTGGTCTTGTTTTTACATTGTTGCAGCAAAGTGTATAGGTTTATAATTTCATTGCAAGTTTCACACTACTTTTACTTCAAGTAAAAATCCCTGAAGCATATTTAAAATGAAAAGGGTGGTTTAAAAGTCTCCCTGATCCGCTTTCAAATTATTTTCTCACACCACAGCATTTCTGTTTTCCTGAGCTGTCTTCACTACCGTTTCCACTCTGCTGCAGATTAACTCTGGTCCCTAAGTGACTCTGCCTGTGTTCACGGGCATTGCCCCGGCACAGGCAGGTATGTCTGGGGCTCTTCAGGTGCCGCAGCTGAAGAAGCACCAGGGATTACAAATGATCTTGTAAAGTCAAGCCTTTGTAGGCTTCTCCTAAGGCATTAAAGGTTACATTTTAATTCTTCTGTTAAATTTAAAGATCACATTCCCAGTAGGGTTACACAGTGTAACCCATAGAACACTGAGTTTTTTATAAGCAGCAGAATTCTAATATATTTTTCTTTTTTTTTCTTAAAATGTCAAAAAATATCACTATGCATGAAGCAAGTTTTGGATCTATTTTTTTAATGTTTTTCTGCAGATTCGTTTGTGTTTAATGTAGTCATCCCTGTCTCCTAGACCATATTTGCTGTTTCCTTGCAGAGTCCAGAGCTTCTTTATTTCCCATTTTCATGAATGTTGCAGCCTAAATGCTTACTTTTTCATTCAGTCATATTTAGCTCTTGTTTCTATCAACCTGCTTTAAATTCCCTTGAATAGTAAATTCTTCATTAAAGAATATACAGTTGTCAAAGTCAACTGTAGGAAATTGTTCAGAGAAAGCATGATTTCCTTTTAAAACCTATATTTTCTTCTTTCCACAAAGAAAAAACATGATGTTATATGGTTGTTTGGGGTTTTTTTCTGGTAGTTTTTTCTGCAAGTTTCATTTATAGTGCAGATCCTCTTTCATTTTTATTGTTCGTATGCAGCCTTCTATGCTTAGTTATATACACATAGAAAATGTGAATCTTTTGAATCCTCTTGGCTTGAGATTATGAATTTCTTTTCTGTGACAGTGTATTAATTAAAGTTTAGTATTTTCCACATTTTGCTCTTGTTTTTAAGGTAATGGTTAATAAGTCTTGTTGGGAATTCAAGCAGAGAGTTGGTTTGCTTTTTGCAGCAGCTGTTATCTTTGCAGCTGCTGATTTAACTGTTGCGTATGGGCTACAATTTCTTCCCACTGCTCTTCCTTGTTTTAGAGTTCACTAAAACAAAATCCCCTTCCCCTGTGGTTTTTCCCTTACCTGATGGCTTTTTCAGGAAACAAGACCTTCTTTCAATGGCAAAGACGTGTATGGATTTGTGTCCTGGCCTTTTTGAAGGGGGTGTGCTGCTGAGTGAGCAGAGGGCAGCACAGGGAGAGTTCACTTTAGAAGCAGCATGAGGAAAAATCTCGACATTATTTCTGAACCCACGTCAGTGTTTCTTTTCTCAATCTCATTCCTTTTTTTAATTTCTTATTGTGCTTTTCAGCTGGAAAAAAATGCATTTCATGAAAGTTTTGTGTTTACTTCCAATTTTTACTGTTTAAGCTATAAATTTTATCAACATTTCTGCTATTTTAATTCTTTCACAGTGACGTAATATCATACATCGTATGACTTGAGAAGCTCATATTCATTTTCATCTATTTATGTTAAAATGTGTTCTCTTTTTCTTACTGACTTCTGCACTTTGCAAAGACATAGTTTATTTATTTGTTGTTTTGATTTTTAGTTACCTTCAGTGTCAAATTTTTTTCTTTCCTTTCTTACAATTAATTTAAGTCTGTCCTATCTCATTGCTACTGCCTCTCCTAGTCTTCATCGTATCTTACACAGCTTCAACCATAGAGGCTATTATGGTAACTAGCAACTGGCCCTGGGTGATTGGGCTATTAAAGATGCTGAAGACTCTTCACAAAAATAGTTTTTATCCAAAGACTTTAAAATGTTTTCTTATATTAGAGTTCAGAAACTGACTAGAAACCTGTTTTTCTCTGCCTTTGGGTGAATTACTTCCTATAGAGACATGACTGAAAAAACAAAATAGTTCATCACCTGGATGAATTTCCACAATATAGTCAATATTACCAATGCTCCTGTGCTTAAACTAAATATTACTAAAATACAGGTTCTGTATAATCCATGTGTGTTCAGCATATGTCCCCAGAGAATATGAATACTAAGATTTAACCTTTCTCTGCAGTAATTTAAGTACTGAGGAAATGAGATGTTTCAGGTTGAAAATAAAGTAGATTCTCCTGGTGTTTCCTAAAGAGCTACTCTTGAATCTCTTGAAAAGAAAAGAAAAAAATTAAGTAGTCTTTCTTTCAAATCTATCCTGTAAGTTTAAGGTGCATTTGCATCAGTGTTTGATTAGAAAGACAAATTAGAGAGAGAATTTCTGGTGTCTTCTTCTGAGCTTGCAAAACTGTAGCAAGGGAGAAAGAGCAGCTGTAGGCGATAGTGGTGAGGAGCTGGCACAAGTTGCTCAGAGAATTTTTGGATGCCCCATCCCTGGAAGTGTTCAAGGCTAGTTCGGATGGAGCTGTGAGCAACGCAGTCTTGTGGAAGGTTCCCTGCCCATGGCAGAGAAGTTGGAACTGGGTGATCTTTAATGTCCCTTCCAATCCAAACCATTCTCCGATTATGTGATTGATTCTGTGATACAAAGGGATGAAGGTTTCCCAAAGGATATGGAGATTATTGCCGGGTTCTGGAGATCTCATGCTGAGAAAAGACAGCAGGTTTGACATAAAGTGACAGCTGTTATGGTAGCATTGCTAAGGATCACAGGAGACAACAGCATATCAGGGGTTTTCTTGGCCCAGTGCTGAGGCTGGCTGTCAGCACAAAATTCTCTGTGAGTGTTAGGGGCAGTCTGTCATAATTTGTGTTTTTCAAGTTTATAGTTCTTGACACATACAGTCATTTTCTTTTAATTATATTACAGAGCTAGGCAAATACAAACAAAAAAAAAGTAATTTTTTTTCCATTAAATGGGTCCTTTGGCTAAGCAGCTTCCCTGAGGTTTCTCAGGCGGTTGAGAAATTTAATTCTCTCTGAGGTCATTTGGCTTTTGTTGATGAGACGAGTCTCTTCTCACTAGCTATAGAGAGAACTTCAGTGATTAACTTAGACTGGATGGGCAAAGTTAAGGAAATATGAATTGACCACTTCTGGTGTCCCTGGGAAGGAGCTCCTAGAAAGCGCTGTGCAAATATGAAATGTCTTTCCCCAGCTCAACAGGTGAACCACTAATGAAGCCAGAAAGAAATTAATTGAGCTCTATGCCTTCAGTGTATCATTGGCCAACAGTTTCTCTCTGGAATAATTCTTGAGGCAAGGTAATGAACCCGTTATTTTGATGGAGTGAGAGAAAAATGGGAAAAACCACAGAGAACTTAAAGTTGTGATTACGGTAGAAAAATAACAAAATTAAAAGTTGCAAGGCAAGATAGGAAATTGCAAGATAATTATTTTTTGTTACTTGAATCCTAGATAATTGGTTGGTTGGTTGGTTTGAATTTACTACCTATGGGTGAGAATGACAACAGAGTGTGATAAATGAAACATAAACCATACAGTATTTAAATAGAGTGGAGTGAAGACATAGAGGGAAGACCTACACAGGTATTCCTAAGTGCTGCACCTGCGTGCACAACTTTTTTAAGGATTTCACTTACAGCAGTGAATAATTACCTTGCTCCCTGTGACTTCTTGACTCCAGTCTATGCCTGCTGAGAGTAATAATAAGAGGGGTCTTTACCAAAACTAAGAATACTGATTCGAGGTGCACTCAATGCATAGATGACCATGGCATTATTAAGAACAGAAATGCTATTGAGCAGACTTTTATGCATCCTCACATACAGACATAGACAGACACACAACCATCAGAAACTGGAATTTGGGATCCACAGGCCCAGATTTTAAGAGCTGTATGGGGCGCCTGCAAGAGATTTCATCACAGCTGTCATGCCACCCATTCTTTGATTGTCATGTGCCACACATTCTTAGATTGTAGGTGCATGTGAAGGGTAAGAAGTTAAACAACATCTGATCACACGCTGAGCTGTGCTTGAGACAAAATCATTTTTCATCAAGTCAATTCAATGCCTCTGAAAGTCTTTACTACTGAGCTACTTCTACAATAAATTCCCCTATTTCCATTATCTTGATCTACGTCATCCTTTCTTACATTACTTGCCTTTTCGTGGCTGTTAAGATGGAATTTGACACGAGGAGTAAGAATCAGATTTAGACTTCATTGTCAGCCTCAATACTTCACTGCAGACTCATTAAAAATACTTAATTGACTGCAGTCATTGAAAGAATGCCATATGTCATGTTGTCTTCAAAAAACCCTCTTTTCAATACTAATTTTGAGTAAGAGAACCTTCATATGATAGAAAAATGCATTGAAGTTACAACGTATCTTTGATTTTATCCTCTCTCACCTGTATGAGTTACTGTATAATGGCTGAATTAGATAATTAAGTGAAAGCTGAAGTAAATGGAATTTTTTTGATTAAATATAAACAGCAGTTCCTGTAAAGAAGCATTTAAAGACATAACTACAGTTATCTACAAAGTTAAAATTTCCTGTATTTTAAAATGAGAATTCATTTTCTTGTAGAAGCTCTAGTATTTGAACAGAATTAATTTTATCCCCTGGTTTCAGGCTTGAAGATGGTTTCAGCAATATTGTAGTCAATGTTATCTAAGCCAGGTGCTCAAAATTAAGCTTTGAAACAGAAGTATTCTGTCCTTAGTTATGAGACTGATAACTTCTCATAAAACTCAGTTTAATCATATTTTACAGCTTAAGCATGGACTTATAAGTCTGGCATAGGTCACCTTTCAGCAAAGTTTATTAGACATCTCAAAGTACTTTCTAGAGATTTTCTAATTTTTTTTGCAATTTTCAAAGGAAATATGTGAGACTAAACCAAGCGATAATTTATTTTAGCAGTTATAATAATTATTTTAGTACTTAATTTTATAAGCACAGTTGTTTTTTAAATGGTTTACTCAGAACCATTTAGAATCATGCAGAAAATTCAGGTTTTCCAAACTTTGAACAACTTTTCTAAATATTTAGTTTAATTTCTGCTTAAGTACTCTTTGATGCTTAAATACACACAAAAAAAAAAAAAAAAAGTGTATCAAGCATGTTATGAGACAGGTTACTTTAGATTCAGTTTAATACCTATACCTCCTAGACAAGAATTTTTCGTTTTCATGGAGAGTATCAGAGTACAGGGGTTGTTGCTGTTGTTTTCTTTGGTTTTTCCCCCCAGTAAATATGGATCCTTATGTTTGTCTACACTGGGCCCTCAAAACTGATGTCAGACTCATCAGTTGCCTTTGCAAACCTTGCTGCAGAGAATTCCAGGATATCTTTATGCGGTGACAAACTACACAGTTACAGATCAAGCCAGGTCTTCCCTTGTGCGTATTGGGGTCCATCTCCACCAGAACTTCATAAACCTTGATCGTAGGGTACTAGAACATCCTGACTTGAAAGGGACCCTAAAAGGATCATCAAGTTCAAGTTCTGACCCAGCGCAGAACAGCCTCGTGAATCACACCATATGCCTGATGGTATTGTCCAAACAATTCTTGAACTCTGTCAAGGCTTGGTGCTGTGATCACTTCCCTGGGGAGCCTGTTCCAGTGTCCAACCACCCTCTGGGGGAAGAACCTTTTTCTAATAACCAACCTAAACCTCCCCTGACAAAATTTCATGCCATTCCCTCAGATCCTGTCACTGGTTACCATAGAGAAGTCGGTGCTTGCTCCTTCAGTTCCTGTTGCGACGAAGCTGTAGACTGCTGTGTTAGTAGGGACATGTAACTTGTTTCTACGTAGACATGGATGGCACTTACGCACATCCCAGAGTCCTCATGCATTTGCAGTGCCATGCTTGACTCTTCTTTCTCCCTTGTGCCGGTGTGGAGAGCATGCAGACAGCAATGACTGAGAATGATTGCCAAAAACTGATTTTCTTAATTTGCTTTTGCACCATTCTGGGCACCAACACCTCATTGCAGTTACAACTTTCATTGCGAGGGGAAGAGGGGGGACATACACTGAATCTCTTCTCTGTGCTGACCAGCGGCAGGACCCAAGGAAATGGCCTGAAGTTGTGTCAGAGGAGGTTTAGGTTGGTTATTAGAAAAAAGTTCTTCACCCAAAGAGTGGTTGGGCACTGGAACAGGCTCCCCAGGGAAGTGGTCACAGCACCAAGCCTGACAGTTCAAGAAGTGTTTGGATGTTACTCTCAGGCACATGGTGTGACTCTTGGGGATGGTCCTGTGTAGGGCTGGGAGTTGGACTGAGTATCCTTTTGGGTCCCTTCCAACTCTGCATATTCTGTGATTCTGTAAAATAAAAATTATATGAAAATGAGTCTGCACAGTAGCCCTCAGTGGGAATTTTGCTGTCTATCCCCTGATTTGCAGAGACAGGTATGTGGCAATGAGGACTGAATGTGAAATGGGGACAGGGGAGAGAGCTGCATAAAACCTAATACTCTGGCTTTTCTGTCATTTCATTTGTGAAGTGAGTGCTGGAAATTTGTTGTACAGCGAGGCTCCTCAGTGGTAGTTGTAAGAGGAGTTTGTCTGTCTGTCTGTATTTGTGTGTGTGTGTGTCCATGCTTTTCAATGTTGCTCTTTTAACACGTGTATTTGTGCAAAAATTTTTTGTGGTGATCCTTACTTCCTTAATCACTTGAGCAACCTCTGATACAAATTACCAAAGTGATGTCTGAATAAGAATGATCTGCCTACATGTCCTGGAAGGTAACACACAGCTAGTCTAGCTTGTGTCCCAAGAGTAATGTACCTGCAGTATCTTTTTCTCTGCAATTATACGCCTTGCACCTCTGCAATATGCTCTGAAATTTGCATCTACCTTAGAAATTCAGCCGTTTTATAAAGGAAGACTACTCAGTGTAAGTTAAGTATCTTCTTTATGATGGGTTACTAGTTGCTTTCTAAACTGAATAATATTTATGTTAGATGATAGGGGGAAAAAATCTATACTCAGGGGATGGTGAAGCACTGGAACAAGTTGCCCAAAGAGTTTGTGGATGCTTCATCCCTGGGAGTGTTCAGGACCAGGTTGGATGTGGCCCTGAGCAACCTGGTCTAGTGGAAGGTGATCCTGCCCATGGCAGGGAGGTTGGAGCTAGATGATTGTTATGATCCTTTCCAAACCAAACCATTCTGTGATTCTAATCCTTCTTTGCTGTTTCTAAACCTGCCACAATATGTTCTTGTCATTCTTGCATTGCATTCAGCAAAAATGTAAAATTGCACAGTATGTGGTTGCAAACATTCAAAAGCAAAGTGTACTGAACAAGTCCACAGGAACACCTGAGGTTCTGACAGTCACTGGGTACTAATTCTGTCCCCTTCTGATTCTTTTGTTAACAAGCACAGCCACTTTTAGGTATCAGAAGTGTGTATTATAGAATAGCCACTAATTGTGTTTAGAAAGTAAATAGAGAGCAATATAAGTGTTCATTAATGGACAGAAACTGTGAGTTTTAGTGTTAGGAGTCAACCTGCATTGGAATAAGGAATTCATAAATTAATGTCCTTACTCAAAAACTTTTTGCATTTAGGATTGTCATAAAGTAGCCCAAGAAGAGGAGAAGCATCTGCAGCATCATGGAAATAAATGCTGCAAAGGAAAATGCTGACTGTCTTGAGCACAGTAACTCCCATATTCTGTCTTGTTGGTGCATTCACCATAAACATTTTATTTCAGATAAAATTGCATCCATTAGGTCTAATAGGTGACTGTATGAGATGAGTTTAATGTACTGGGAATGAAAAATCTTTGGTTCTGGGCTAAAGGAGCTCGGTCCCTACTAGCATGTGGGTAGAGGCAGGTCTGCCTGGAGCCTGGGCTTCACCTACAAGCTATTTTCAAGGAAATCAGAAGTATGGTCATCTCTTTCTTGTTTGAATCCCTTCATAATGAAAAATAAGGGAGTTTTACTGAATGGACTTTCTCATGAATTCATTTGGTTTCCATGGAAATTTTCACCTGCTGAATGAAACATCTCACTTCAAAATCATAGGAGTTCAGAAAAAGTCCAAATTATTTCCATTTGAAAGTGCTTTTGTGGTATCTTATGTATTGTACAGTTTGGGTATCTCATATCCACACTTTCTGCTTCTCGGATTGTGCTCACTTCTCCCAGGATATTCCCTAGACAAAAGCCCATAAGATGCCTCATTGCTTGTCCTTTAGAGCAGGGTTGGAGCACAGCAGAAATAAATTCCAAATGCGAATATTTTCAGGGGACTGCCAGAAAGATAATCATTGTATTAGAAGTGCAGGAGAGAAACGCATTCTGGTAAAGGTGCCTTTCTGAAAAAGGGGTACAGATTAACATCATTAGGAAACAAGCTGAGTTCATACTTTTTAAGTTTCATTTCATTTCAAGACATGCTCCTGTCAGAGATCTTTCTGTGATGTTTCAAAATAAGGCTGGAGGTGTCATAGAGCGGCATGGGAAAATCTGTGTGCTGAGAAATGAAACAATATTATGAGTGCTAGGCCTGACCACAAAGTTTGAAAAAGTATCATTTAAAGATAAAATGAGTATTTGATATATTTATTTATTTATATTCCCTTCCATGTAAACAAGAGGAAATAAAAGTAGTGGCTTTGTTGATGTTACCAAGTCCATTTCAGAGTGAAACCTGCTGGTAGCACCAGAAAAATCATGTAACATTCCCTGCATTGGGATGTTGTGTTAAAAGTCCAGATTCAGGTGGCTTAAAGCCAGCATGCCTGCCAATGTGCCTACCAATACTATATAATATAGTGTATACATAAATATTATTGTATTAATATACTATGTAGAATATAAATATATATTTTTATATA
>VWZG01003560.1:19079-40792 GCA_013396735.1 Grallaria varia
GGGATGGGCACCGGGCAGTGGGTACCCGGCAGTGCCCCCCGGCCCCGGGGATGGGCACCGGGCAGTGGGTACCCGGCAGTGCCCCCCGGCTGCGGGGATGGGCACCGGGCAGTGCCCCCCGGCTGCAGGGATGGGCACCGGGCAGTGGGTACCCGGCAGTGCCCCCCGGCTGCGGGGATGGGCACCGGGCAGTGCCCCCCGGCCCCGGAGATGGGCAGCGGGCACCGGGCAGTGTCCCCCGACTCCGGGGATGGGCACCGGGCAGCGGGCACCGGGCAGTGTCCCCTGGCTCCGGGGATGGGCACCGGGCAGTGCCCCCCGGCTGCAGGCATGGGCACCGGGCAGTGTCCCCCGGCTGCGGGGATGGAACCACGGGGACAAGGGGCGAGCGGCACCCCCGGGGGTCCCAGCGCGGCCTCCCCAGCTCAGCTTTTCTCACGGCTCCTGCTTTTGTGCCGTGACAACATAATTGCAGCGCTCGGTGCCAGCAGAGATGCTCCCTCCCCCTGGCCCCGCGTGCTGCGCTGGGAGCGCTCCCATCCCCGTGTTCCCATCCCTGTGCTCCCAATCACCCTGATCCCGGCCCCCGGCTCCCATCATCGCCCTGATCCCGGCCCCCGCTCCCATCCCTGTGCTCCCATCATCGCCCTGATCCCGGCCCCCACTCCCATCCCTGTGCTCACATTCCTGTGCTCCCATCACCCTGATCCCAGTCTCCCACTCCTNCCTGTTCCCATTCCCCTGCTCTCGTCCCCCCCATTCCCATTCCCTCCCTCCTGTCCCCTAATTCTCACCTCCCTGCTCCTGTCGCCTCCCTCCTGTCCCCCGTGCTGAGTTCCCACCTGCAATCTCCCCAAAACCCCTCCTGCCAGCTGTGCCCCTTCCCTGTCCTGCCAGCTGTGCCCCTGCCCTGTCCTGCCAGCTGTGCCCTTGCCCTTCCCAGCTGGCAGTGCCCAGCTGTGCCCCTGCCCCTCTGGGCACTCACAGCTCCGGTGGGAAAACAGAGCAGATGTCCTGCATCCCAGCAGGAGCTGGGATATCCCAGAGCCCCCCTGACCACCGCCACAATTTTTTAATAACAGTGATCTTGTTTTCAAAATGAACTGTGTGTCCTGCCTGGATAAAACCAGCTTAGATAAGAGAATTCCACCTTTTTGAGGAATATCATTTTCCCAGATTTCAGCTGCTACTTTTCAATAATATTAAATTCTGTTGTCTTCAGTCTTATAAAAAATCCCATCAGGCTTCAAAATGCAATGGCAGCAGAACATTCAGCTTTGTGAGAAGTATTTGCATGTAATAATTAAAAGAGAGCCTGATGATTTTTTCCCTCCGGATGAATTTTTTTTCCTCCTAATTCAGCCAGATCTCCGGTGTTGAACTGCAGGGTTTTCAGTGCCTTGCTTTGGAAAACTCCGTTTTAACAGGCTCTTAGGACAGAGCCTGTTCAGCTGCTGGTTGGTTAGGCAGGACCCAGTGACTTAGGAAGCACTGAGCTTTCCTGAGCTTTCCTCTACCTAATTCTTCTCGCAGGACCACCATCCCCACCCACAGGCAGTGGCACATTCCGGTGCTGTCCATGCCTGGCATGGCCAGATCACCCCTCCCAGTGCCCTCCCTCCTCACTGGTGGCACCGGGGACCCTTTGGTGGCTCCCACCCCTGGGTGACACGTCCCCCCCATCCAGGGAAGCACAGGATTCACACCTACCCTTCTTCCGAACAACTTCTTCCGACTCGGGCTTGCGGCTGACGGACACAACCTTCATCACCAGGTGGTTCCCCCCTTGCCGGATCAGGGACACCACCTGCTTGTGCCCCACCTTCACCACGTTCACACCATTCACCTGGGGCAGAGCAGAGAGAGAGCGGCCTAAGAGCTGCCTGTTGGGAAAACTCATGGATGCCAATCCCCAAAAACGGATCACTTGGCACCTCTTCATGTGCTTTCACAGCCCGGGACTCATGGAAGTCACCTGCCAGTGACCACGACCTTCTGGGGGAGATGGACATCCCCCTCCCAGCTGGGCTGCCAAGGTACATCACTGAAGATTGTGTGCTTCCCAGTTTTTCTGGGACATTTGTTCATCCTTGGAAGGGTTCACATTCCCTGGAAGTGTCCAAGGCCAGGTTGGACGGGGCTTGGAGCAACCTGGGCTGGTGGGAGTTGTCCCTGCCCATGGCAGGGGGTGGGACTGGGATGGGTTTAGGGTCCCTTCCAATCCAAATCATTCCATGATTCCAGGAGACTCCTGGATCTGCAGGATTTGAGCTGTGCCTCAGGTGTGCCAGAGGTGCTGGAAAAGGGATTGATCCAACAGCTCTGAGGCACCAACCCCAAAATAACCTGGAAAAAGCAACCTCAGCACTGTGGGATTCACCAAGGAGCAATGGACATGGAGCAACCAGGGAACAGGGACAGGAGCAGAGGGAATGGCCTCAGGCTGGGCCAGGGCAGGTGGGATCGTGGGACAATTCCCTCCTGGAAAGGGCTGTCCAGGCCTGGCACAGCTGCCCAGGGCAGGGTGGAGTCCCCAACCCTGGAGGGATTTCAAAGCTGTGTGGATGTGGCACTTGGGGACATGGTCAGTGGTGGCCTGGGCAGTGCTGGGGATGGTTGGACAGAGGGCTCTTCCAAGCCCAACGATTCCATCATTCCATGAACACAAGGCTCCCAGAGACCCTCCCTTTGGGTAACACTTCGGTGCTGAACTAAATTCTGAATTGGAACATCCTCCTTTTGAGAGGTGCAAAGCTTTGGGAGTAATCCTTTTATTTCAAATACCCAATCATTCCATTGATCCAATTTTGTTCCTAATTGATTCCATAACAATTCAATTTCCACAAAAACATATGTTTTCCTCAGAAAATTAGGTTTTGATCAAATTACCAACCTCCTCTAGTGAAATCAGCTATTCATCTCAGGGTTTCTTTGGACTAATGGGATGGAATGGATGAATCCCAGAGCGTGCCTGTATATCCTGTATATCCTCCTCCCAAATGATCCCAAATTTCCCTCATGAGGTTTTCTGGTGGCAATCACATCCTCCTTTTTAACCCTTTATGCACCTCCAGCACCTGTTGGTTTAGTTTTGTTGCCAGCAAGTGATTTCAGCCTCACAGGTGGATAAATAATGGGATCATCCCGCTGCTCTTCCCAAATCCAGCTCTGCCCATGCCAGCACTGCCCCAGCATCACACAGCTGAAAACTGCAAGTATTGGAAAACTACCACCTGGGACAGGCTCAGAGCTTTGGCTGCTGATGGCCTGGGAAGGGTTTTGTCATCTGCACATCACCCTGGAAAACTGCCCAGCTCCTTCCCAGGGAACAGACAGGGAACAGCCCAGTGCTTCCAGCTTTTATCGTGGAATTCCAGAATGGTTTGGGTGTGATGGGACCTTAAAGCTCATCCAGTTCCACCCCTTGCCATGGGCAGGGACACCTTCCATTAGCCCAGGAATGACACCTGCAGAAAGCAGGTAAGAAAAGCAGCCAGGAAGCTGGAACAGCACAGGAGGTCAGGGATGGATGTTATCCAGGAGAACTGAGCATGGGGCAGCTGCTTGGACTGTGCAAGAATCCCTGAGGCTGGAAAAGCCCTCCCAGCCCACAGAGCCCACCCTGTTCCCGATGCCCACCTTGGCCCCCAGCCCAGAGCACTCAGTGCCACGGCCAGTCCTGCCTTGGGCACCTCCAGGGCTGGGCACTCCAAACCTCCCTGGGCAGCCCCTGCCAAGGCCTCACCACCCTTTCCAGCAGCAAATTCCTCCTCCTGTCCCACCTGTCCCTGCCCTGGCCCAGCCTCAGGCCCTTCCCTCTCCTCCTGTCCCTGTTCCTGGAGCAGAGCCCAATGCCACCTGGATTCCATCAGGGCCTTGCAGAGCCAGAAGGTGCCCCCTGAGCCTCCTTTTCTCCAGGCTGAGCCCCCCCAGCTCCCTCAGCCCCTCCTGCTGCTCCAGCCCCTTCCCAGCTCCCTGCCCTGCCCTGCACACGCTCCAGCCCCTCCGGGTCTCTCCTGTCAGGAGGGGCCCAGAACTGCCCCCAGGATTCCAGGAGGAAGATCCGGGAAAAACCCCCAATTTCTGACATGCACAACCACCTGATCCCACCCTGCCTCCTGGGGGTGCCCAGGATGAACCTCAGAGCCACAAACAACTCCTTGGAGCAAAGTTCTTTGGAACAATCCGAGCACAAACCAAGGCGAGGGTCCGACAGGGGGGCGAGAGCAGCTCAGAGAAGATGGTGTGAAGATTCCCTGCTCCATTTCTGCTTCAGAGCTGAGTCAGTCCGGGATGAGACACCAGCGCTGAGATCACCCGGAATTGGGGCTGGATCTGCCCCCCCAGGCACGGGAGCTCCCACCAAAGCCTTCCCAGGGGGAAGGAGCCCCAGTGCCAGCCTGGAGGAGCCCCAGGAGTATGGAGGGTAAGGAGGTGGAGAGGGAAGAGGAGCTGCTGAGTGCAGGTGATCCGAGATCAGCCACCCCCTTTCCCGGTACGGAATGTCAGCTCTGGGAGCACAACTCCATCTCCCACAGGAGGAAGAAGAAACGCACTTTTGACATGAAAGAGGAGGCAGAAAATGAGCAAAACAACCAAGCCCACCTCCCTGAGCAGAGCCAGGCAGGAGGATCCTGGGAACACACAGAAATAAGGAAAAATTCCAGTTCCTTGGACACAAGGGCTCGAGGAGGATGCCCTGCCCTTGCTTCAGGCTAGGAAGGAGACAATAAATCACGAGTCAAATCGTGCAGAAAGTGTCTTCAAAACATCACAGAGAGAAATGTGTCACAACCCGGGCATTAAAAACTGCCCTCTGAGCAGCCAAACGAGGCACCAGCGCTGAGGAGATCCGGGAGGATCCCAAAGTGAGAGGAAAAGGTGGTGGGTCCAGGCCAAGGTAGGAGCCACCATCCAGTGATGGACATGGACCTGGTGGGTGCAGCTCCAGGTAGGGCTTGGCATTGATACTGAGCTCTGAAATCGTGGGCTCCGTGCGTAAGAGAAGCCAAAAAAGGCAACAGAATCTATCAGGGAAAAGCAAGGAAATTTATCACGGAAATCTGTCATGGAAAGGGAGGTGGGATCTGTCATCTGGGGCTCTGCACATGCTGGGAGCTCGTCTGGCTCAGCATCTCCAGGAGGAAGAGCTGGAACTGGAGCAGGACCAGGAAAAGGCAATTAAAACGGTCAAGGGGATGGAGCAACTTCCCTATGGAGATACGCTGGGAATACCAAACCTTGGAACAGGTTGCCCAGGGCAGGGGTGGAGTCCCCATCCCTGGAGGGATTTCAAAGCCCTGTGGATGTGGCACCTGGGGACATGGTCAGTGGTGGCCTTGGCAGTGCTGGGGAAGGGTTGGACTCCATGGGCTTAAGGGTCTTTTCCAACCTCAGTGACTGTGATTCCATGATTTCTCTCTGGTTTCTGGAAGAGGAGGCTCAGGGAGGTGCATGGCCAAGGTTCACAAACCCCCTCGAGGCAGAGGGGGGCTCTGTCACCCCCAAATCCCTCGGCACTGGGAGCCATGGAGGGACCAGCTCAGAGGGATGGGATGAATTCCCAGAGAGCAGGGCCATGCACAGGCTGTCCTGGGACCAGGCAGGGACACTCCTGCTGCTGGCCCCAGTGCCACACTGGATGCTGGAAGGGACAAGGGCAATGGACCACCTGGAATGGCCGGGACATGTGATCTCCTTAATTAATCTCCTTAATTATTTACAATTAGTTTTGTAATGCCACTGTCATGGACAGGGAACGGGGCTAATGGACCATGTTCTGTTCTGTGGGACATTTCCTGCTCTGTCCAATCCCTCCCAGGCAGCTGACAAGGATGTGAAGCTCAGAAGGCTGGGAAGTCCCCATTATTCTGACCATCCCGGCTGCTCTACAATCCCAGGATCCCTGAGGTTGGAAAAGCCCTCCCAGCCCACGGAGCCCACCCTGTGCCCGACGCCCACCTTGTCCCCCAGCCCAGAGCACTCAGTGCCACGGCCAGTCCTGCCTTGGGCACCTCCAGCCCTGGGCACTCCAAACCTCCCTGGGCAGCCCCTGCCAAGGCCTCACCACCCTTTCCATGGGGAAATTCTTCAATGCTCCTGTTCCAGCCTGAGCATTTCTTTCTGGCACGGATTTGTAGGTGGGCGATGAGTTCTGTGAACTTCAAGTCCTACAAGCCCCTCTGCTCTGGAGCCAGGCTGGGACACCTGGGGGGGCTCACCTGGAGTAGGGAAGGCTCCAGGGAGAGCTGAGAGCCCCTTGCAGGGCCTGAAGGGGCTCCAGGAGAGCTGGAGAGGGACTGGGGACAAGGCAGGGAGGGACAGGACACAGGGAATGGCTTCCCACTGCCAGAGGGCAGGGCTAGGGGGGATATTGGGAAGGAATTGGTGTGTGGGAGGGGGGGCAGGCCCTGGCACAGGTTGGGCAGAGAAGCTGTGGCTGCCCCTGGATCCCTGGAAGTGTCCAAGGGCAGGCTGGATGGGGCTTGGAGCAACCTGGGCTGGTGGGAGGTGTCCCTGCCCATGGCAGGGGGTAGCACTGGATGGGCACTGAGGTCCCTTCCCATCCAACCCATCCTGTGATCCCAGGACTCGATGTGGCACCTCGTCTGTACCTTCATTCCATGTCTGTACAGAAGACTCCTGAGCTGGTAATGAAGCACCTGAATCCCACATTCCCCACAGTAAGTAGTTCCTGGAAGGAAAGGAAGCTCTGGAGCCTGAATTAAGCTTGTCCTGCTCCAGCTCTCCGTTATGACCATCCACCAGGGCAGGGCCACCAACCAGGACAAACACAGAGCAGTGGCAGATCCTGGTGGGCTCTGGGGGCAAACCTTCACCAACAGGAGGAGAACAGACTGTTCTGGAGTGCCAGACACCATTCCCACCTGGAGAGAGGCTGCAGGATTATCCAGATCCCAAGATGCTCCTGCTGAGAGCCTGAGCCCTGACCTGTTCTTCCCACCCCTCCCAGTGAATGTCATTCTCTGGGCAGAGGATGTACAGGTGCAGAAATGGGATCTCGCTACAATCCATGGCTGTGGCTATCCAGGGAACCTCTGTCCATGTGCTGAGACCTGCACTGGGCCCCTCCCTGCGGACTGGTGATGGAATTCCATACCCCCACTCTGGAGTTCCATTCCTCCCTGGCTGACCAAGGTGGATTCCTTGAGTCTCAAACCTTTTTCCAGCTTGTGAGTCATTCCAAGAGCCCTCCAGAATCCTGCTTGGCAATTCTGGATCCATCCCACAGGGCTGGATTATAAAGGGATGTTTGATCCATCCTCCAAAGCTCCAACCAGATGGGAAGTTCACGGAGCTCTGGAAGTTTGTCCTTCACACACATGAGGATCTGCCACATCCCACACAGCCAGCCATGGATACCATGGGAGAAACCCGTGTCCTCTGCAGAATTCCCTTTTCCCAGGGTAATCCCCAGCCCTCTAACCTACATTCCTTGCTTGCAGCTACATCACCTGGCAGGTTCTGCTGGAATGGGAAAGCCCATCCTGGGGAGCTGCAGCAGCTCCTCTGCTGTTCGTGATACTCCCAACCTGTCTGGACACAGGGCTTGGGAACACGGAGAGACATCCTGGAATCACAGAGTCACTGGGGTTGGAAAAGCCCTCTGAGCCCACGGAGTCCAGCCCTACCCCAGCACTGCCAAGGCCACCACTGACCATGTCCCCAACTGCCATATCCACATGGCTGTGAAATCCCTCCAGGGACTCCAAGGCCTCACCACCCTTTCCAGGAGGGAATTGTCCCACTGTCCCACCTGCCCCTGCCCTGGCCCAGCCTCAGGCCGTTCCCTCTCCTCCTGTCCCTGTTCCCTGGAGCACAGCCCGACCCCTCCCCGGCTTCCCCCTCCTGGCAGGGACTTGCAGAGAGCAAAGGCCTCCCAATCTTAATTCCATTTATTTGTACCTCAATCCCAGAGTCATTAAGGAATTCCAAAGCTCCTACGTGAAGCTCCAGGATTCCATGGAGCCCAGCAGCAGGTGCATCTCCACCCCCATGGAACCCTCCGGGATATTAATTGTATTTTCCATCTCTAATTCTTTGTTGATTTAATTAATTGCTTCATTATTGACACTTCAATTTCCTCAATCACCCGTGTCATCCCCTCCAGAATATCAGGATAACACAATCCCTCCAGCAAGCCTTTGGAATGCCAGGGATGAGGATGATTCCCAGGCCTCAGCAGCAGAGAGCCCCTCAGCGAGGCTCTGGGAGATACTTTGGGATCTGTTATTCAAGCCTGTTAATTTGGGGCTGTTTATTTTTAGCAAATACTATCTCACTTTCTCCTTGGTTACAGCTGGGAAACTTTCTGTTCCAAGTGCATCATATGGAGAGATACATCCTCCTGATTTGTTCCAAACTCAGAGCAGAACATTTCTGCCTTTATTTTTTTTTTTTTTGCACCAGAATATACAATTTTATCATTTGCATATGGAAATGGAGCTCGACCAGCCCCTTTTTTTTCATCTCCTAATGCTCTAAAATTTCTTATTATCTTTACATATTGGCCTTTGATATTTCCTTTGGCTCCTCTTATCAACCTCCTACACACTTTAGCTCAAATTATCCACATTTCCTTCTCCTTTCCTTGCTAACCTTTCCAGCAAGGAGGGGATCTGGAATATTTAACTTCTCCTCCTTCCTACACTCTGGTGGCTGAAGTCTTGCCCGGCAGGTTTTTCCCCCTGGTTTTTGGACTCCATTTAGCAGCACGTCCTCGAAACCCCTTCAAATTCCAGTGATTAGAATCATGGGATGCTCTGGTTGGATAGGCCCTTGAAGATCATCCAGTTGCAACCCCAGGGGCACCTTCCACCAGCCCAGGGGACTCCAAGCCCCATCCACCTTGGCCTTGGACACTTCCTGGGATGGGGACTCCACCACTCCCCTGGGCAGCCCTTTCCAATGCTTTCCAACCTTTTCCATGAAGAAATATTTCCTAATAGCCAACCTGAAGCTCCCCTGGTGATGTCAGGGCCCCCCAGCCCCAACCCAACACTTTGTCACTGCTGGGAGGTCCCACCTCCGTACCAACTTCCATTTTCTTTAAACAAACCTTCTGTCCAACTTTATGATCCAGCCCCAAATGACGAAAATACCCAGATTTATATCCATAAAATTTATATCCACAGATTTATATCCAAAGTGCTGTGCACACACTCAGGGATGACCAATGTAAGTCCAGCATGGAAGTGAACACACAAAGGCTGTTGTTACATCACAGGCTCCTCAAGGAGGAAAATCCAGGATTTCAAACCTGACAGCCACAAGACTGGACAGTATGGACTGTGCTCTGGAATCCTGGCTGGATTTTCCAAATACCACACCTTGACAGGTCTAATCTAATCCTACCCTGGGCAATTGCCCAGCCTGGAGCCATCCTGCTGACTCCAGGTGAGTAGCAATTCCCTGATGGTGCAATTGTCGGGATGCGTTTCATGGAGTTGTCGAGGTTGGAAAAGCCCTCTGAGCCTGAGTTCAACCCTCCCCAGCACTGCCAAGGCCACCACTGACCATGTCCCCAAGTGTCACATCCACACAGCTTTGGAATCCCTCCAGGGCTGGGGACTCCACCCTGCCCTGGGCAGCTGTGCCAGGGATGGACAGCCCTTTCCAGGAGGAATATTCCCAATATCCAATCTAAACTGTGGCTGCTCCAGAGGCTGGTCATGATTTTCCAGAAGAATTCCTGCCAGCATGGACAGGATTTGCCTCAGGGCTGCAGGCCTGGCACTGACACCAAGAGTGCTGTGTGTGAGCTCGAGCACAGACACACTTCCCAAAGGAAACATGGGATCCTCCTGATCCACACCCGGAGAGCTGCTGGCAATTCCATCACATGGGGGACACTGGATCACTGCTGATCCATACCTGGACAACTGGGGAGGTCCCTCTGGAATCCTGGGGGCAGTTCTGGGTCCCTCCTGACAGGAGAGACCCAGAGGGGCTGGAGAGTGTGCAGGGAAGGGAAGGGAGCTGGGAAGGGCTCCAGGCACAGACCTGTGCTCAGGGTGCTGAGAGACATTTCTTGGTGTACAACAGCATCAGGTTGGACATGAGGAGGAATTTGCTGCTGGAAAGGATGGTGAGGCCTTGGCAGGGGCTGCCCAGGGAGGTTTGGAGTGCCCAGGGCTGGAGGTGCCCAAGGCAGGACTGGCCGTGGCACTGAGTGCTCTGGGCTGGGGGCCAAGGTGGGCATCGGGCACAGGGTGGGCTCCGTGGGCTGGGAGGGCTTTTCCAGCCTCAGGGATTCTGGGATTCTGAGGAATGTGCTGACAGGCACAGGAGAACAGCTCCAGCACTCGGGACAGTGTCAGGAAGGGCAAAGCCCGGCTGGAGCAAAGACTCTGAGCAGCCTTTAAGAAGAACGGGGATATTTTTAGTGGCACAGTGGCACCAAAAGGAAGTTCGGGGAAAATGCGACTTTGCAGATGAAAAATCAGCCATGGAGAAGTTCAACAGGACCAAAGTCAGGCTCAACTTTGCTTTATGTCTCTGTGTTCATGGACAAAATGAGCTCCCAGAGCTCAGAGGGGAGCAGACAACGCAACATGAGCCAGTGGGGAAGCAACAGGCCAGGAAAAAGGGCTGCTGCATCCATGGCAGGATTCCAGAGGAGATGCTGCAGGGCTGGAGCCCCTCTGCTCTGGAGCCAGACAGGGACACCCGGGGGGGCTCACCTGGAGAAGGGAAGGCTCCAGGGAGAGCTGAGAGCCCCTTGCAGGAGCATCTCCAGGTCACCCCCGGCCTGCATTCCAGACCCATGGGATGAATCTCCATCCCTGCTCTGGGTTCCAGACCCATGGGATGAATCTCCATCCCTGCTCTGGGTTCCAGACCCATGGGATGAGTCCGTGGGGAGATCCCTCTGTGTGAGTCTGTGTTCCAGAGGGAACTGCTGCCTGCAGGGGGGTGGGACTCACCTGGGATCCAGGAACACCATCCTGGGATAGTGCCGGAGGTGCTGAGATGCTCTGGGAAAGGGCCAAATGCAGGAACACCTTGGGCAGCTACTGGAGAGACTGGGAGCACTGGGAACTTGTCACTGCAGAGACTGGGAGCACTGGGAACTTGTCACTGGAGAGACTGGGAGCACTGGGAACTTGTCACTGCAGAGACTGGGAGGGCTGGGAACTTGTCACTGGGGTGACCAGACTGGTTTGAGAGTCAGCTGCTGGTGACACTGGAGCATCTGGTGGGGAGACTGTGCCAGGAAGACCTTGGGACTGGAGACCAGGACTGGACAAACTGAGGGGCCCTGGCTTGGGAGATCCATGTGTGGGTCAGATCCTGCTCCACAGGTGCTTTCTCCAGGTGGTCCATCCTGTCCCTTTCCTGTCCAGGATCACCCACGGGGCAGCTCTGCTGGCTGCCAGAATTCCCAAAACCCATCCTGCTCCTTCCTCTGCTCCAAACAGTGTCCTGCCACCTGATCCCTGCAGGAAGGAGCTGTTTGTGGTTCCAGAGCAGACCCAGCAGCTCTCCCATGGAGATTGTTCCAGCCACCAAACTGGAGACGCCGCTCAGGGCTTCCCATCTGGTCTGGAATGCTGACCAGGAATTACCTGGAGAGATCCTCTCCCAGTGACTCATCCCAAGGGTCTGGAATGCTGACCAGAGGTTTCGTGGAGAGATCCTCTCCCATTGACTCATCCCAAGGGTCTGGAATGCTGATCAGGGCTGACCTGGAGAGATCCTCTCCCATTGACTCATCCCAAGGGTCTGGAATGCTGACCAGGGGTTTTCTGGAGAGATCCTCTCCCATCAACTCATCCCAAGGGTCTGGAATGCTGACCAGGAGAGATCCTCTCCCACTGAGTCATCCCAAGGGTCTGGAATGCAGACAAGGGGTGACCAGGAGAGATCCTCTCCCATTGACTCATCCCAAGGGTCTGGAATGCTGACCAGGGGCTGACCTACTTCTTTACTAGGATTTGGTCACTCCAGTGTGGAAGAACTTTACACCTCCCTATGGGTCTAGCACTGACCTCTGGTACTAAGAACTCTCTAAATCTAAATGAAAAAAAAGAGTAATTTAATCTTTAATTATTATTTAATTATTTGATTTAATCTCTAAAAAGATGGTCTGAGGCTTGAAATAAAGTCTCAAACTCCGAATTCCCACACGCTTTCCATGTAAACCAAAGCCCTCTCTAATCCAAACACCTGGAAAGGCCAGCGAGGGTGCTCCCAGAGACCTGCAGAAGGTTTTAGGCTCTATCCCAACACCTCCCTTGCGGAGCATCCCCCTTGGAATGTGGCTGCACACTGCGGCAGAGCTGCTGTGCTCATTCTAAAGCCACCTCCAGCTTCCCTTCCCGGGAAACCACTCACGCTTGGCAGCCACGGGGGTGGTCAGCTCCTCTTGCTGATCCAAAGGGAACGGGAACCAGCAAAGACACTTATTCTGCAGCTGAACATCCAACTGGGAATGAGGGGAGAGGGTCGAGGTTCTCCCACCAACCTGCTCCCCACAGCCTACGTGCCTTCATGTCCCTTTGAAATTCCTGAGTTCCCTGCTTTGAAACGTTTCTGAAACGTGTGAGCAGGAAAAGGATCAGCTCTGGAAGGGTTTGTAGGTTTAGGATCATTGATCCTGCAGCCTTCCCATCAACTGCACATTCCATGTCCGAGGAAAAAGGATTGCCAGAAGGATCCCACAGAGCCCTAATGGGAGCTCAGGGTTCCTCAGCCACCTCCCTGGCACAGGGGTGATAAATATCCCTGGAAAAGAGCCTTTTAAAATTATATATTTAGGTTGGAAAAGCCCTTGGAGCCCATCAGGGTCAACCCTTCCCCAGCACTGCCAAGGCCACCACTGACCATGTCCCCAAGGGCCACATCCAATGGCTTTGAAATCCCTCCAGGGCTGGGGACTCCACCCCTGCTCTGGGCAGCTGTGCCAGGGCTGGACAGCCCTTTCCAGGAAGGAATTTCCCTGACATCCATTTTCCAGCATGACCTTCAGACAACAGAGCAAACTATCAGACCTGAGCCGACCAAGCACCACCCCCATCTCCTCAGTACCAGCAGCACCAGTAAGACCAGTTCAGCTTTACTACCAATACCCCACCAAAATCTCTCTTTCCCTGTGTCCTGTCCCTCCCTCCCTTGTCCCCAGTCCCTCTCCAGCTCTCCTGGTGCCCCTTCAGGCCCTGCAAGGGGCTCTCAGATCTCCCTGGAGCCTTCCCTTCTCCAGGTGAGCCCCCCCAGGTGTCCCAGCCTGGCTCCAGAGCAGAGGGGCTCCAGCCCTGGAGCATCTCCGGGGCCTCCTCTGGCCTCTCTCCAGCAGCTCCAGGTGCTCCTGCTGTTGTTCCCAGGGCTGGGGCAGCTCTGCAGGGGGGTCTCACCTGAGTGGGCAGAGGGGCACAATCCCCCCATCCCTGCCCTGCTGCCCACGCTGGGGGACCAGCCCAGGGCACGGGGGGTTCTGGGCTGGGTCATGTCCAGCCTCTCCCCCTCCAACACCCCAAATCCTTCTCCTCGGGTGGCCCCCCCAGCCTGTCCTAATCCATGGTCACTCCACAGACTTGGTATCAATCCAGCCTCATCCCACCTCTCCTGCCAGCAATGTTTCCTTGGAAGGAGCAGGATCCATCCCACTTCCCACCCCAATTCTGCTGATCTCCATTGGAAACCAATTCTCTGGGATCCCTTTGGAACCAAGACATGGAACAGACTGACTGACCAACACCGTGACCACTCCTTGGCCACCCACCAGAACAGCCTTTTCTCCATCTCTCAGAAATCCAGGCCTGACCTGCTCACACCAAACCCGCCTGACTCGGGACGTCCTTGTCACCTGCAAGTCCCCCAGCAACACCTCCTACACGTTCCTCCAGGCACAGTCCCTAAAGCAGCAACTCATTAATGCTCCCTCTCCAAAACCTCTCCCTAAATTGAGTCCCTGCCGCATCCAGGGGACGGAGCAGCCGAAATGCCGTGGCTGCTCCGTGCGGTGTCACCACCCAGAGTGGCACCTGGGACAGGCCACACACCCCAAGCCCCTCACCAAAGACCACCAAGAGGCCGGTCCCTGAGGACGTTGTGGCCACGCTCACCTCGATCAGAAAGTCCCCCGTGCGCAGCCCCGCTCGCCAAGCGACCCCTTCCACGTCCACGGATTCCAGGTACTGGAGCGCTGGGAACGCCGGCGTTGGGGTGAACTCCTCGATGGGGGTTTCGGCTGCAAAACACAAAGGGAGGCAGGGACTGAGGTGGTGGCCACGGAAACCCCTCTCTGGGTCAGCACATCATGAAAACACAGCTCAGTGTGACATCGGTGTGTGTCCACAGTACTCAGAGTCATGGAATCATGGAATCATGGAATCATGGAATCATTGGGGCTGGAAAACCCTCTAAGACACTGAGGCCAACCCTTCCCCCAGCACTGGCAAGGCCACCACTGACCATGTCCCCAAGTGACACATCCATGCAGCTTTGAAATCCTTCTGGGGTGGGGACTCCACCACTGCCCTGGACAGCTGTGCCAGGGATGGACAGCCCCTTCCAGGAGGAATTTCCCCCAGTATCCCACCTGTCCCTGCCCTGGCCCAGCCTCAGGCCCTTCCCTCTCCTCCTGTCCCTGTTCCCTGGAGCACAGCCCGACCCCTCCCCGGCTCCCCCCTCCTGGCAGGGACTTGCAGAGCCAGAAGGTGCCCCCTGAGCCTCCTTTGTGTTGGATCATCATGCCTGGGTAAGTTCTCACCACCCTAAACCATCCAAAAATGCACTTTTAGAGCTGTGTCCCCCCTGACAAAGCCCAGAGCCCATGGATGACCTTGGTGTGCACCTCCTTTGGTGTCAGGTCACTCCAGCCAATGCCACCCACACTCTCCTCCACTTCAGTGTCTGTAGACCCCAATTTCATCCTGGCAAAGGCATTTTCTCCTTTATTATTTTATTTACAATTTCTAGGCAAGATTTCTCCACTCCACGGCCAGCACCACACCAAGCCCAGCTTCTCCTGACAGGATGTTAATCTGCTGAGGGATCTCAGATGCTTCTCACCAACAGCTTTCCACGACTTCTCCCTTCAACAGGAGCCAAGTGGCAAAGAGTTGACAAGTCATCCTCCCTATTTTTAGAAATGCCAATGGAATACTTCATTTCTGCAGATCCTTCAGGACCTCCCCAGTGATAAATCCAACCCTTTGCACTAGTGTTGACCAGCAAGTTCTCTGAACAGCCTGGAGTTCAGAGAACCACCAAGAGTTGGTGCAAAATGAGGTGCCCGTTAGGTCAGAGCTAAGCCTAGGAGGGTGTGAGGGTAGAGGTGAGAAAGACCTGGAGTGTTGAAAACGAGAAGAAGGGAGACTCAGGAGTTCTGAATGTCAAGTAAATTATGTACATAATGCTAATGAGACATATGGTCTCCATGGAAGGGCAGCACAAAGCAGGACCTGCCGCTCTGCCCTCCCGGCACACGCGCCCCAACGGAGGCACGGAAATGTGAAGTCAAGCCCTGATCCCTGGGGAGGCTGGCGTTGGACAGATGACAATTTAATTGGATTCTCAGCCGGGAGAAGGAGCCTGCTGTGAGCAAACTGTGTTATCACAGTGGCTGTTCCCCCAGCCCCACAGCGATTCCCAGCAGAGGAATCCTAAATCAGACTGAAATCCAGAAATCCTGCATCAGTCACCTGAGGGACAGCTCAAGGATGCTTTTGGGAATCACAGAATCCCAGAATAGTTTGGGAAGAGAACTTAAAGCCCACCCCGTGCCACCCCTGCCATGGGCAGGGACACCTCCCACCAGCCCAGGTTGCTCCAAGCCCCATCCAGCCTGGCCTTGGACACTTCCAGGGATCCAGGGGCAGCCAGAGCTGCTCTGGGCAGGGCTGTAATCCAAGACACAAACTGACAGGGCATACAGACAAAGTTAAGGGAGCAAATGCCACCTCCCAGCCCGTTCTGTCACTGTGTCATCCACGTGTCACTCCAGGCACAGCCTTTCCCGTGGGCTGGAACCCTCAAAGCTGCAGGAAGGGCACGTCGTGATACACGAGCTGGGAAGTGTCACCGAGGCCTTAAAGGCTCGGCAAACCACAAAATGCAGCCAGAATTGAGAGCTGCCATCCTCATGGAACACATTCCAGGAGCAGCATTTCATACGGGAAAGGGACACTTGGAGACACGTGGAGTGACACTGCCTGGAGTCCCAGGACTCGGCCCCAGGGAATGGGAAAGGAGCTCTAAAAACGGACTTGAACATGAACCAACCCCCTTTTCCATGGAGGGCAGGTCTGGAGAGATGACTGTTCCCATGTCAGGCAGTGGATGGAGGACCTGTCACCCAGAATCATGGAATCACGGAATGGTTTGGGTTGGAAGGGACTTTAAAGCCCATCCAGTCCCACCCAAAGATTTTTGCCAAAGCTTGTGACTTTAAATCTCAGGAAGCAGAATCTGCACCTCTGAAGGAGCCACCACAGTGCCACCATAGCTCTGGTTGTGCAACTTGGACATTTCCTGGTCTTAAACCCCCCAATCCAGGCAATGCCACATGAGGAATTCCAGCTCTAGCCCTGACAGAAGCCCTGGCAGAGCTGGATCACCAGGAAGACCTGGGGGCACCAAACCCCATCCTGATGGCACCAGACCTCATCCTGGGGGCACCAAATGCCATCCTGGGGATGCCAAACCCCATCCTGATGGCACCAGACCTCATCATGGGGGCACCAAACCCCATCCTGATGGCACCAGACCTTATCATGGGGGCACCAAACGCCATCCTGGGGGCACCAAACACCATCCTGGCACTGATTTGGCCAGGGCTGGCATTACTTTTCCCTACAGTGGCTGCTTTAGGGATGGAATTTGGATTCGTGCCGGAACCCCCAGGGATATTTTAATTATTCCTGAGCAGGACCTCCACAGTCAAGGCCTTTTCTGCTCCTCACCACCAGTCCTGGGAGGAGTGAATTAAAATCAGCTCCTGAGTGTTTAAATTCCCAAGGTTCCTATAAAAGAGTGTCAGAATCCAAATTCCAAACTCTGCTGGGCCTTGTTCCCAGTTTTCCATTAGATCTCCTCAAGGATCACACCACCCTTAATGGAGATGAGCCAACAGCTCAAGTCCCAATTCCTGTCCTTCCCGAGGGTCTCCAAGTGTCCCAGGACTCCTCTGCACAAGAGCCACAGTCTGGAAACCATCAGTGAGCTCTTCCATTTCCATGATGATCCCAGTGTTGCATCCCAAATGTTTCTGCAGGGCTTTGGAACAACATTCCCACTTCCTAGACCAAGAGGAAGATCCCTGAGCTCTGCCTGTACCTCCCTCACCACACCCCTCACCCTTCTCCTGGGAAGGGGCTCCGGAGGGTCTCACAGGACAGGAACCCACCCTCGAAGGTCCTGCTAATGCCACAGATCCCGGGCAAGCTCTGAGCTGGCTCCTGGAATTCCCTGAGGGATCTCAGTGTCTGTGATCTCAGGGGCTCTGCCTCGTCCTCACACAGGGATGAAAACCCAACACCAGAGGCTGAACAGCAAAGTGGAACCTTCCTGAGAGGCAGCAAAAACACGTGGAATTGGGGAATCCTGGAATCACCAAGGCTGGAAAAGCCTCCAAGACATCGAGTCCAACTGTTCCCCCAAGGCCACCACTGACCATGTCCCCAAGAGACGCATCGACAGGACTTTGAAATCCCTCCAGGGATGGGGACTCCACCCCTGCCCTGGGCAGCTGTGCCAGGGATGGACAGCCCCTTCCAGGAGGAATTTCCCCAATACCCACCCTGGCCCAGCCTCCGGCCGTTCCCTCTCCTCCTGTCCCTCTTCCCTGGGAGAAGATCCCAACCCTCTCCTGGATTCCATCAGGGCCTTGCAGAGCCAGAAGGTGCCCCCTGAGCCTCCTTTTCTCCAGGCTGAGCCCCCCCAGCTCCCTCAGCCTCTCCTGCTGCTCCAGCCCCTTCCCAGCTCCTTCGGCTGCTCCTCATTGGAATTGTGCCCCAAGGTGGGACCAGCAGTGGGCACAGGAGGGGCTCTGAGTGGCAGGGGCACGATGGGGACCCTGGGGCTGGGGGGAGCCCGTGGCACCAGGGCAGGCACTTGCTCCAGGGAGCAGCAGGATCTGGGAGCTGTGGCAAGGTGGGATAAACCAGGCCCAGAGGTGTGGATCCTGTGGTGAGGGAGATGCCCCCGCAAAGCAGGGGAAGTGTTTGCTTTGGGCGGGTGGGTGATAAAAAAAACAGTGTTTTGGGAAGGAGCAGCAGCAAAGTGAGCCCTGCAGAGGATCAGCACGGAGTCTTCTCCCCATGGAATCAGCTGCATCAGGAGATACACCAACCACAGGAAGAGATAATCTTGGAGTTTCAGGAATAAATTGGTTCTCCCCAGAAAAACAGACAAAAGCTCTGCCCTCCAGCAAAGTCTAGGAGCCATTTCCTTTTCCTTCCTTTAACACTTAATTTGATGGTGATATCCTTGTTATCCATAAGATCACAGAATCCCAGAATGGTTTGGGTTGGAAGGGACATTAAAGCCCATCCAGTGCCACCTCTGCCATGGGCAGGGACACTCCCACTGGTCCAGATTGCTGCAAGCCCCGTCCAACCTGGCCATGGACACTTCCAGTGATGGGATCTGCTCCTTCTTTAGAGTGTAAATTCCCAAGTCAGGTGCTCCTCGTGCCTCTGCTCCCACAAACCCCACCACAACCAGGTGCCCACAGGCAGTAAACGGGCCTGGGAATGACATTCCTCTGCCCAGGAATGGGCAGAATGGATTTGGAGACACTGTGTGAAGAGCAAAACCTGTGGGGGTCGTAACACCCACTGTCCCCAGGATGGCCTCAGTTTAGGAAAATTTTAGGAATTAAATTACCGAACAGACAGTGCCTGATGGGTTGGCTGGGAAGAGGGAGATGCTCCAGTCTAGGCATGGAAGGGATTGACCAGTGGAGTTCAGGATCCCTGAGGCTGGAAAAGCCCTCCCAGCCCACGGAGCCCACCCTGTGCCCGATGCCCCCCTTGTCCCCCAGCCCAGAGCACTCAGTGCCATGGCCAGTCCTGCCTTGGGCACCTCCAGCCCTGGGCACTCCAAACCTCCCTGGACAGCCCCTTCCAAGGCCTCACCACCCTTTCCAGCAGCAAATTCCTCCTCATGTCCCACCTGATGCTGTTGTACACCAAGAAATGTCTCTCAGCACCTTGAGCACAGGTCTGTGCCTGGAGCACGTGAAGGGCTGGGACCACTGTGGGCCAAGAGATGGGCACGTGAATCCTCAGGGCCATGGCCAGGAGAAGGGGCAGCTACAGCCCCTCCTGTTTGCTCCAGAGGATTCCCTAATCACGGAATCCTGGTTTGGGTGGGAAGGGACCTTAAAGTCCACCCAGTGCCACCCCTGCCATGGGCAGGGACACCTCCCACCAGCCCAGGTCGCTCCAAGCTCTGTCCAGTCTGGCCTTGGACACTCCCAGGGATTCAGGGCAGCCACAGCTCCCCTGGGCATTCCCAGGGAATGGCTGCAGGGAATCCCCACGTCCAAATGGTGCAGCTCATCCCTGCAGGACCAGGATGACATAAAATCCCCTCTGTCCAAAGCCCTAGTTGGTTTAACTGGGATGTCACCTCCTCTGGAAGTGGGCAGAGGTGGAGATGGGAAGGGCTGGTTCCCCAGGATGGTGCAGAACCTTCTCCCTGGGTGTGCTCACCGGGATGGGCAGATTTGGGCTGGGGAAGGAACGAACCCTCAGCAGGGCTGGGGGAAGCCAGGAAGGATTTCCACACTGCCCCCCCCAGCATGAAGAGCAGATTCCTTTGAGGATCGTTCAGCTGAATCTCCCAACATCCACCTCCCACCCCTGCAAAGGATGATCCTCTGATCCCCCCATTTCCAGATCCCTTTTCCTCTTCACCCCACAATCCCTTGGGTGTTTTTCCCTAAATGGAGAGGTGGTGACACTGACAGGGCCACGCAGACAGCCCCAGAGCTCCTTCCAGCCTGAACCCCACGGATCACCAGGATGAGGAGCTGGGAAACACGGGAGGGGATCCGAGGCCCCACATTCATCTCCCCACCGAGGGACTGCTGCTCCCCGAGGGGCTTGGGGAGCCTCCCAGACAGTGGCCACGCTCCGAGGGCTTCCACACCACGACCCTCTGCGGCCACGCGCTTCCCGGAGCCCTGCAGCAGTGCCAGGATTCCCAAATCCCACACAGCCACACGCCCACCTCATCCGCTCCCAGCGCTCCCTCCAGCCTCGGCAGACAAAGGGAAAGGCAGAGCCTGCAGACGTCAGGAGGGCAAAGAGGGCAAAAAAGGGAAAAATGGGAAACGGGACAAAATCTACCCATTTTTCCCAACACGATAGGGGCGAGATTGATCCAAGAAAAAAATGGATGCCATTTTGAGCCGTGAAGTTTCACTTCACGTTACACACGGACAGACATGTATGTCACATCCATAGGGATGGGGAGGGAGAGGCAGGAAGAGACAGCAACCATATTCCAACAGGGATGCACACACCCCCACCAGCACTGAGCCCTTGCACGGACAGAACAAAGGCAATCCAGGAATGCTCCCGAAACTCCCCCCAGGATTAACGCCCGAATCCGCAGCCGCCCCGAGGTCCGGGAAGGAGCAGCACCACCCGGGAGCTGCTTCCAGCCTTCCCTCCCACATCTCCCATCCTGCATGGAAGGGACGGGGCTGCAGCCTTGTCCCCCTGCTCCCACTGTCCCTGTGTCCCTGGCAGCGGCATTCCCAAGAGCCTGGAAGTGCTGGAGAGGGACAGGGCTCTCCAGCTGGAGGTGTTCCTGCCTCCCAGGCACGGGAGCTGATGCCTGCTCCCTATATCCATAGGAGCACATTCATTCCCCATCCCCGAGGGGCTCTCTGCTTTTTTTTTTTTTTTTTTGCAGCAAAAAGATGGATTTGAGGCAGGAGAAGCCACAGGAACCACCCCCCAAAAGGTCCCGGCCAGGGGAGCGCCCCGGGAATGAGCTGCACGGGATCACCGGGATGGTGGGAGCTGCAGGACACACCTCTCCTGCTTCCCCCTCGGGAACTCCAGCACAACCAGGGCTCCTAAAAGGACCCCAACTCTCCACGGCCAAAGTCCAGGGGAACACTTCCAGCACCTAAACCCAAAAAGCCCCGGCCCCGCGGGGCTGCACCCGCCTCGCACCCCCAGGGAACAGGGAACAGGGAGAATTCCCAGGGTTTCAAAGCCACGAAGAGCAGCAGCCGCAGCAGAACCCCCCGAAAGGTGTGCGAGCTGCCCGCCTGCCACGATGGCACCTGGGCACGCAGAGAGCCGGGCAAGAGAGTCCCCCGAGAGCCCCCGAGTGCCAGGGCTGCCCCATTCCCAGGGAACGGGGGATCCCAAAGCCCGGAGGGGCAGGAGAAGGCGCCGCCCGCCCCAGCCCCAGAGCCAGCGAAAGAAGCAGCCCTTACCTTTGGCCCCTCGCAATACAAACCCGAAGCCCTCATGCTCCCTCTTCTGCAGCACGGCCGTCTTCTCCTCAATGATGTAGTCACTGGGCAGGAAAGAGCACAAGAGAATGATGCCAGGGTTAGATTTCAGCACCATGCTGCCGGGCGGACGTGGCCTCTGTGCCCGCGACAAGGAGACCTCTTCTCAGCCGCCGTCTCATCTCAGCGGGGACTTGGGCACAAGCTGCTTCCCCTCCCCTCCCTTCGCCCAAAGTCAGAAGGAAAAAAAAAAAAAAAAAAAAAAAAAAAA
>VWZG01003561.1:6970-21142 GCA_013396735.1 Grallaria varia
AGGTGACCTTCTACCTCCATTGGTATCAAAATACCAGTTTTGTTGTGGTCTGCTTGTTATTTACAAAATCAGATCATATGAAGAGGTTTCAAACATTTCTTTAATTAGTTGCAGACTAAACCAATATAACATTCATTAACAGTGGATGTCAATAGTTATTAACACGTTCCCAAAGGCATTTCATTTTAATGTCTCCTACATTCCTTTAGCATGTCTATTAATTATAAATTGAAACCCACATAAATATTATAATTTTTTTAAAAAAATAAAACACGTCGTTGCTTGAAACTTTTTAAAAGATAAATGCTCATTTTGCAAAAATTCTTCAGTCAGATACCTATTTTTCTTTAATATATGCTATATATTTTCATTGTATTATGTTTTATGCAGAACTTCACCATTTTTAATAAACAGGGAACAAAAATATTTGTTCTAAAAAATTTTAGCAATGAAGAATTTCTTTCTTATAATGAAAAAAAGTTGCCTTCAAAAAGGTTCAGTCTTCAGGTATAGTTTTTATGAGGACATGGTTTAAAGTTTCCTGCATTAGTCAATTTAATCCACTAAAATTTCACATAGTAAAAGAAAAAATAACTTGTTTTCTAAGATTTCTTATAAGATTTCTTCTATTAAGAGTCAATGTTAAAATTCACATCCAAAAGAAAAGAAGCTACCTGCCATTCAGACCAGCACAAATAAGTGAAAATACTTTAGATATTCGTTTATAATTTAGTCATTCAAATACTAATTTTAAGAAGGCAGTGAAAGATTAGCAAGAGTTGCATTGCTTTTGAAGTAAACTACACCATAGAGATTAATAAAAAGTGGAGGTTCCAACCTCTTGCTGCACCTAACAACTATGAAGTCCTGCATGGCGAGGTTCCCAGTGTCAAAATTGAGGTCTGGCTATTACAAGACCTGCTTTGTAAGTGTCAATGGAGGAAAAAGACTTGCAAACTTATGAAAATTGTTGGTTCATTCTTACAGTTACTACTATGGTTGAATAAGGATTAGAAACCATTCTTGCCAGGCAATAGAAAGGATCAGGTTTCTGTATCTCTTGATGTCTTGATGATCAGCATAAATTAATTGCAAGCTGTTAGCTCAAATTCAGAGCTCAAAGTGCATAGACTTGTAATAGATAAAATGAAATTAAGGACAGAAAGAGGCAATTAGGTAATAAAGATCCTGGNTGTCCCAGCTAAAAGCTCTATAAAAAATTTTTGTTTTACTGATTTACAGGATAGTCACCTCACACTTATTCTCATCAAAACTGTGGCTAAGACTCTGCATAAAGTTGTATTGCCAGTAAATACAACAGAAAATAAAAGGTGACATTTTTTCCATGTTTTAATAAGAAGGATGAAATTAAACAAGTTATTAAATGCTTAATATCTAATACATAAAAAGTTAGACACTGGTTTATTCTAAACAGAAAATGGTCTCCTCTGAATTTTTGCATGAAAAATCGAGCTATATATAATATAACTGTTAAGACTAGAAATAACTCCGTCTACAATGTCTACAATATTAAAAATGTATTAATGATGAAAAAAGAAAGTCACTGAAACAGATCGTGCGAGGAATTTCTTTAAGGCACTAATCAGACCTAAATCTGATTAAGTGTCTAATTGGCTTGAGTACTGATGGCAAGAAAACATATGCTATAAACCTGTTCATGGTGAGAGAGTTATAGAGGCTTCAGGGGAGTTGAAGAGACAAGATGTTTAGAAAACTAAAATCAGTATTTTCCAGACCAAAATTAGTACCTGTGACAACAGATCACAAGAATGAAGGTGACCCTCCACCACCTAAGACATCGACAGGCCAGGTATAGCTTTTGTTGTCTATTATAGACTTGTTAATTTTACCTTTTGTTTAGAAAGTACTTATGGAAGTAAGCTCCAAAGTTTAGAATTTCAAATATATTTGCCAAACATGGTATCAATCTTTATTTAGAAAAATCAAATAAATGCCTTTATTCTTCCCCTGCCTCCCATCCTTTCTTTACTAAGATTTTCTCCTTTTGCAAATTGCTTTACAAATAGGTCTAACCTGAAATAGTATGAGCTTATGAGAGGTCTTGATCAACATTGCAAATGGAGAATTAGAAATACTGGAATGCCTATTTTTCATATGCTGATGTATCCCTCTGCACCCTATTTCCTTCTGGCAGGAAATGTCAATCTGTTCTTCCTGAATATTGGAATGATATAAAGCTATATATCAGTCTGCTTCCTCATAACTGTTGGAAAGGCAAAGTAATTTAGTAGCGTTTTTTACAGATCTTTTTTTCAGCTTGGCTTTACTAATACAACTCCTCTTTGAAAAATACAGTAAGTCGTATTAGTCTACAGTCTATATTTTTATGTAGTATTTTTTTACAATGAAAGCTAATTCATTCTTTCCAATTTAAGTAAAGGAATATTTGAAACTGAAACAAAATGATACTCTTTCTCTTGTTGCCTTTGAATTCTCATCTTTTTCCAATAGTGTCTTAAAGAGTGTTTTGGTTTTTTTTCCCAGCCTGACATAATCAAAACTTTACAAGGCAACATGGCAACAATTTAGGGTTTCATCAAATAATTAGGAGACTGAAACAGATTCTTTAGTATCAGCCTGAGCTATTAATCTGAATTCATGCTTTTTGAAACAATTGAAACTTCTTCATTATAAATTTAATTTTAACTAAGTGGTTTCTTGTAACAAGCTCACAACTTATATAGCTGAGCATATACAAAGACTGACATAATTTCTAGGAGTCTTGATTTAAATGTACAAGAGTTCCATCAATTTTACAGTTTTAAGTGAAATTGATTGGAATATAAATGTTTGTAAGACTGAATCCCTTTCTAGAATTGATGTTTTCTGAACCTCAAAGGTCTATACAACCACAAAAAGGTGCAGTTTAATCCAGCCCAACTACTACTCAGATTTAGTTTATCACTGTTATAAACACGATGAATATTCACACAAAATGGCAAAAATGTCTGTGTTCAATAACCTGCATATATTGCAGAACTACATGCATTGTTCATGCATCTTTTACAGTACAGTTTTCTTCTGTCAATAAAATACTGTCCTGAAAGAAGAAATATTCTGAACCTCAGCAGGCACTTCTGTGCAGGTTGATATCTTGCTTGGTAAAGTGATCCAGGAAAAAAAAAAAAATTTTTAGATAGCACAGGAGACATGGATTACTCTTGTGGTGCAAATAATTTCATTCATCAGCACAACACTCAGATTGTAACATCAGCAGACTCCACTGTTCCAGATACTGTTAAGATGGAGGCTGATGAATGGATTAAGGAATAAGATATTTTCTGCCTGCAAGGAGATACCATTTAAAGAGAAAAGAAGAAATGTATATAATATCTGGTAACTGATTAACTTACTAATTAATGCACTGACTAATGTTCTTAGGCTATTATGAGGGATCCTGAAACATAGAAAACAACTTTTAAAATAAAACATCATGCAAGTATCTCCAGTATGCATAGACATGTATTGGGATTTTAATTTTCATTATATATATATNATTTTCTCAGTAAAAATAGACAGGAAAACCCAATATTTTCATAGAAAAAGACAAACCTCAGTTTAACCTCAGAAACACAAAGAGAAGGTCACTGAGTTAGGAAAGGGGGAAAAAAATGCATGAAAACCTGAAAGTTCCTAAAGTCAAATAACTTCTCTGTGTGCCGATATTAACTTTCATTAGTAATCAGCATGATACATACCAGGAAGATTTACTCTATCTGGGATAACACATGCTCTTGGGCTTGATCAACACTAGGTTGGTACAAAGTACTGTGAACACCTGAGAGTCCCCATGCACTTCTCACTCCTTTCTTCAAAGGCCACCCTGTTAAAGCTGAGATAAACCAAGATATGGGTACGCAAGGATTTAGTTTGCGGATCTAAGTCAGTAAGTGTGGGAGGAAGTTTTCTTTTTTGCAGTGAAAGTTGTGATTGTCTCAGTATTTTATCTGTCATTGGGGTAAGGTAACTCAAAACATACCAGGTGTATTAGCCCAACAGAAGGTTTAGGCAGAAGCACAACTAACCCGGAGCCGTAAACTGGCTTGGGAGAGGCAGCACTCAGCAAGTCAGCTCTGGGAACAGGGAGCAGCAGAACTTCAGGCTAAGCCACTGGGTTTGCGCAGAGGATGTGAAGACACCAGTTTTTGATTTCAGCATCCAAGTCCTTTTGTGAATCCATCTGGAAACACACGCAGAACACCCCGGAACAGCAGTCAGTGTGAGTCAACTTGGTTAATCAAATTCTTACAAAAATGTTGCACTCATCAAACCACGCCCATCATTCTCAACAATAAGCATCTACAGTTTCTAATCCTGTTTATCTTTTTAAGGATGAAAATAAAACAACAGATGATCCACAGAAAGCAGAGGCAAATAATAAAGCAGAACCAAAGCAACAAGGTCAGTAATAAGCTATTTATGAGTATTCAAAGATTATCTGGACAAAATATATGTACACTACATAGGGTTGTAAATAGAAATGTTCTTCTAAGTGCTCTGGCAGGAGCTCTTATCTTTTATTTGTGGAAGAAATTAAGGATCTCTGAATTGTCATTGACCCCAGACCAATGATTTGTTACAAAAATAGGAGCAGTATCCAACAAAAACAAAAGGCAACAAGCTTTCAAGCACACAGTCTCTTCATGAAGTTGCCCCGTTTAATTAGTTAGTCCAAGAAAATCTATTTCCTCTCACTGTAAGTTGACTTCTTAGAAGTCTTACTTTAAAATAAAGGTATTTAATAACTTAAGAAAGAAAATTGCATATTTTTAATGTAAATTTTGGGTATACTTCTCACATGTATTAAAAAAACACGAAGATGGGAGAGGCTTTATCTGATGTTCAAATATTTCACAGAACAGCCATTTAAAACTTTAAAAAAAATTATTTAAAAAAAAAAAAGCAATGTCATTAAAAGTATTTGCCATCACCATTTAGAAAACATTCAGGAGTAGAACACAGGAACATAGAGGTCAGGGCAGTAAAACAGGGTAATTATTTGCCTAACCAGCTGATTTCTAAAAACAGAGGCTATTCTGCTCCCGTCTTCCACCATCTCCATTAACCAAGCCCATTTTTCTCATACAAATCCAAAACAACTGCTACAGCAGCTACCAAAATAAGGGCTCAGGATGGGTGAACCAGTAACTATTGCTGGGCCATGTCCCCTCTTCCCTCCCTCACAGCTTCAGTGGTGCAGCTCTTTCTTTTTACATCCTCCAGTACTGGAGAAAAACACAGAGTCCAGTTTTCTTGTCACCTCATGCATTTCTTTGTGAAAGCAGTTTATTTCACTGAAACAGCAAAGCAAAGACTGAGGATCCTCCAACTTTCTGTGATCAAGATTAATAAAGGAGAGAGGACCAACTGGAAAAAGACTACAAAGAAATTTCACAATCCTTACTTGTGCATTGTGTGATCATGACAAGTATCACAATTCTTTTCCTTGTATAATGAAACTTTAAACAAAGTCCATGTAATGCAATTATCTTGCTATATAATGTCTGTATCATGAAATTGAGGGAAGACAAAGTCTAACATGAATTAACTGTACAACGATAAAGAAAAATCAAATTTGATGTTTTGTGAGTTTTTAGCAACATTAAATCACAGATGCTATCCCATGACAGAATGAAGTGTCCATCCAAAAGCTAATTTAATTGTATGAATTAGTATAACTCATTAATCTATATTTTGGGATATTAAATTACTGTCCTGTGCAGGGCCAGAAGTTGGACTCAATGATCTTTGTGGCTCCCTTCCTACTCAGCATATTTTTTGATTCTGTGATACATTTTTTTTTCCATCTAAAATATAAAGTAAGTGCTGGCATAGTAGCAACTACATTATTCATTACTTTAGGACAGAGTAATAACATAGTTAGGTTCCATGTGTTTTTGGGGTATTTCTAAATCCATAGTTTCCTGGAAGGTACTTCAAGTCTCATTTTCAAATAGCCACAAGAAAGTGTGGGTACTAATGAGTTAGATATCCAACAGCCATACAAGCCAGAGAATTTGCTCAGCCACCACACCTCAGGAAACGCTTATGAACTCCTGTACATAAGTCCTTATCATCTGAGCAAAATAAGGAACTCCGTTATCTCTGAGCAGGAAAGGGAGACTGGTGTCAAGCATGTCACAGGAGGGTCTAGATAAAACTCCTGCAAAATCTTCTGAACTCTGTATCAGACCTAAAATCATGTGGATAGCTGCTAGAAGAAGAAAATATCTGTGGGTAAGAAATTATTAGACTAGAGAAAGCATTTTATAGTGTATGTACAAATTTGGAAATAATTATTAAAAGCACAGCCTGGGCTCAAACAGCATTAGTTGATGGAAATCAGCTAAATGGAGAACTTCAAATGAGTTAGAGGTAAGCCTTTCTGCGATCTCTCATTAACCTCTCTGGTACAATCAGAATAAAATACACCAGTAAAGCCTTTAATTATAGTGTCAGTTCACAGTTTCATAGTCCTAAACACAAATCAACATCCCTCTCCTTTTCACACGGCCAAAACCAGCCATCACCTTCTTCCTTTCTTCTCGCGCTTCATAAAAGAGCACAACGTTCCCAGAACAGATGAGAATTCAGCAGGAGGCACCACTGGAGCCTGTTTGATTAAAACTTGGCCACTTACCTCACTCAGCAGCACCTGGTACTTTTGGCTCCTTTGTTGGCTACTCATTGCCCCTTCTCCACCTCCTCAGTTGCCCTCTCTCACTATCTTGCTTTGTGATTAATTCTGTGTAATTAGTACACTCTGTAATTAATTCTCTATGCTTACTCAGTTTGTTCCATAATGAATTTTTTTTAATTTATTGCCTGCATTTTTTTTGTGTATTTAACAAAGTGTGAGTCACCTAATTAGTGGTTCTCCATGATATTGAATTCAATTGCTATAGTTTCTTTGCATATTTATCACCTTCCATAACTGACTGGCTATACAAATGTTTCCCTTGTGTTACCCACTGCTGTTCAATAGCTCTGTTGGTGGTCATGCTATTTAGGACACATCCAGCCTCCACCTGTGAGATGGTGACTCCATTATCTTTCTCAGTTTCACAATTTCTGTCATCCTTCTAACTGATAATTCCAGTATTATTCTTCCTAACATCTTTCTTCTTTCCCTTTCTCTGAACATTCTCAGCACCACATTTAAGTACTCATTTTCTGAAGCCTGATCTCATCTTCTTCTCACTTTTTTGTTATTATAAACTGGTTTTTTTTCAATATTCTGGTTTTTGGTCTTCCTACTTCTACTAAATCAGCAAGCGTCTCAAAGATTTTTTCCAGAATCACACTCACATTTAATCAGCTTTTACTAAAGTCTATGTTGACATTCCTTTGTGCTTGTGGTAGGACATGAGTGAGAAAGCTAAACTAAAACTACCATAGGTATTTCTATACATGCTAAAATTGCACCTCTGGATCATAAAGTAGACAGAGTGTCCCATCTGGGAGATTACTGTGTTAATGTTCCATAATATTTAGTATTTTTGGAGCCTAGATGTTTTGTAAAGCATGTCAAATGAGCAGTGCAATGACTCAAATGAAGGGCTGCTCAAAAGGACCTTCAGTCCACTCCAGACTCTCTCCCACTTCTGTTCAGGTACTAGGGGTAATTCACTTTTCCACTAAATGTTTTACTAACAGAAAACAAACAAAAGCAGCCAAATAAGGGGGAAAAAAAGGCAGAAGGTGTTGATAGCTGTCCCCTTTCATATATAATCCCAGCAGTTATATCATGCCTCTTTCATAATAAGAGAGTTCAAAGCCATATCTCTCACCTTCCTGAACAGTTCCCTGGTTACTTGTGTAAAACCTAGACTAGACAGATGTGGGAGCAAATTCTGTGGTCAAGCAGCTTTACAAAATCTGCCCCCTATCACCTCAAAATCTAGGGTTAAATAAGTTGTTAGTATTTTAAAAAATACAAATGAATTATATGATATAGTAGGCTGCAGTCCAATAAACTAAACCTGTCAATCCATAGAGACTTTGAAATAATCTTATTCTTTGTTGTCTTGTTTATACTCTTCACTGGCACTCAGAAAACAGGCAGCTATTATTCCCATAAAAAGTTTTCTTTTTAAAGATTACCGAGAACTTGAATATGTTTAATCACCTTGTTTTCATTCCTACTGATGTGAAGTCTTTTAATTCCTCTCAGATCTTCATTTTTTACGAGTGGCAGGTCTAAATGCTAGGAAAACAAATTCAGTTTCTTCATACAATCTTTCTTTCTTTCACAGAAAATAAACTTATATCATACTTTTGTTAGCCACTGAAGCTGAGGGTTGAGTTAACATGGATCTACTTACTGATTGTTTCACTTCACCCACTCTGATTTCTGAAGGTTTTTCCCCTGCACACATCATTTGTTAAAAAAAAAAATTTTGCTTGTAAAGTCACAAAGCTGTGTATTTTGTAATGTCAGAGCTGAAGTCTCTTCTCTTCTTCATCCTTAGGTTTCCTGTGTGTTTATTATTTCTTGACATCTTCATGACCCTATAACCATCTTTCAGATATTTATGGATAGCTCAAGAACACCTCAAAAACAGCAAGGACAATCAGGCAAATTATTAACTATGTCAGAAGTATTACAGGGAGTTTGTAGACCAGTTCTCTCATTCTCATTCTACTGCTTCAAAAGTAAAGTCAGTCTGACTATTTGAGAGAAACTGTTCTCTGCTTTACTTTGCAGGCAGTAACACTTAAGAGCCAATTTGAGACTTCTAGCCTGTTTTGAAATTTTTAGCACTTTACAATAAGGAGAAATGGCCACAAGAAATCACTGTTTAAAATTATGTTTCTAAGGGATATATATCACTGCTAAAAAAAACAGATTACTTGAACATTGGCCGCTCTCTTCTATTAGCAGGCTCTACTCATATTTTTATGCAGTGCGTCTGTTTCAAACAATGCTGTCTACCCTCAAGTATTTCCATGCACCATATATGTGTATATTAACTAAAATAGGTTTATCATATGAACATGTCGTGGTTTAATCCCAGCCAGCAACCAAGTCCTACATAGGCTCTCACTCAACGCCCCTATCAGTTGCATCAGGGAGAGAACTGGAAGGGTAAAAGTTAAAAAAACTCATGGGTTGAGATAACCACAGTTTATTAGGGACGGTAAAAGGCATGTACACAAGTAAAGCAAAATAAGGAATTACTTCACTGCTTCCCATGGTCGGGCGGGTGTGCAGCCACCTCCAGGACAGCAAGGCCCCATCACGCATAATGGTTACTTGGGAAGACAAATACCATCACTCCGAACTTCATTCCTGCTTCTTTCCTTTACTTTATATACTGAGCATAACGTCATACGGTCTAGAATACCCCCTTGGTCAGTTAGGGTCAGTTGTCCCAGCTATGTGGTCTCCCACCCCCCATGCACCCCCAGCCTTCTCACCAGCATGGCAATATGAAAAGCAGAAAAGGCTTTGGCTCTGTGCAAACACCATTCAGCAATAATAAAACCTTCTCTATATTATCAACTCTGTGTCCAGCATAAAATCCAAAACATAACCCCACACCAGCTACTGTGAAGAAAATTAACTCTACCCCAGGCAAAACCAGCACAGAGCACAAGCATCAAGCTACACAAGGTTTTCAAGAAACCATTAAATGTATATATTCAACAGAAGAAAAATAAAGTATTTCTTTATCTTTGTTTTTTTTCTCTACCATGATTAATTCTCTGTGTTTTTAAGTATTGAAAAGCTGATCAAGACAATTCAGGCCCATCAGATTTTTCAGGACTCTTTTCATTACTGAAGGAACACAAAAAAACAACATTAAATGTTCTTTAAATAAACATTGTCTTTATTAATCCTGGAAATAAACATCAGAACTGAATGTTAACATGTACAACTCTATTACATACATAGTAACTCGACTATATTTAGTATGACACATCATTGTGCGATCATCTAGTAGTTATTAAACATCAGTGTATTTTAAAATGCCAACATTTCTGTAAAAGTCACTAAGAAGATAGCAGTAGAAGAAATTATTTGACCATATATTTAACTAATATAAAATAGACATTATATCAGGCTGTTCTTGTGGAAATACTGCTTCCATCAAAGAAAAAAACACAAGTGAGTCAATGTTTTGTAAATAATCCTGTAAAAAATATATTGTGTATCCAAAATTAAGTGAGATTATGCAACCCAGTGATCAAGTTGTGCGAAAATGTGCTTTTGACAAGCCAAAAGAAGCAGCCCAGGGAACTCTTTGCTTTTTGTATAAGGAACTGTTAGCTTCTACCTTCATATATACCCAACCAGTACAGATGGGAGGAGAAGCAAGACAGTTTGTACAAAGCAGTGGGGCTGACTAGAAATTCTGAGGGAGAAATTCTTCCCTCCTAAAGTATAGCAAAGTAAAAGCAGGTTTTCTGTTCTGTACTGAAACTGCTACTATCTAGCTGCTGACACATTATTTTTTGCAATAAAGCTAATACATCTGTGATCATAAAGGCCAATTATTATGGCTATGAAATGTGTAACTGGACACAAGCGATCCAAGAAATACAAATTTTAAAGCTAGACTAGTGACCCTATGTTTTATTACTTTCTGGAAGAAAGTCCCTTCGGATTGTCTGACTGCTACTGATGATGAATTACCAGTAGGGCTGGTGGTCTCCACAGTACCAAGTGCTTTTTCTTCTGTCCCAAAGCCTCCTGCTGCTGTTCACAGCTGCTTGGTCTGGCCATCTCTTCCCTTGCTCTGAACAGCACGCTGGCAGCTCAGCGCTTCGGCGTCCACTCTGACCTTTGGAGGGGGCAAGAGAAAGGAGCTGTCCTAGCCAGGCTGGCGAGGTGATAATCAACTTTTGCAAATCTAGGGCTTTTGAATAACATCAGTAGCAGCAGAAATAGGACTGGGAAGTAGAAGATATGATGAATTAGAGTAAAATGACAGACTTAATCTGCCCTTCTGTTTTTTAATTGCTTTACTATGGTAGAAAATAAAATGTTATGCCCTACTGCAGGAAGGATCCTGACAGTATTCATGGCCAAAGAATAAGGTTATTTTTTTCCTGTCCTAATTCTCTCCTGGAAGAACCACAACCTGTGAAAAATGAGAAAAATCTGAACGACTAAGAGAAGTAAACAAATAGGTCTTCTAACTTGCATCTCGTTTCTTGCTCCTTACTGTCCTAGTGTATCAGTGGTATGAAGAAGCTACAGTGGGCCTCTAAATTTAATTAGGTTTTTCGGGGATTGCCCTCAAAGTAATACTTCCACAACTGCCACTCTCCCCTTCCATCTTAAAAGAGAACCAGCAACGCTTGTCCCAATTCAGTTTTAAAATATATTATTCTTACGGGCAGATCAAAAGCAAGAGTGTGTAGACGCCACTGAGCTGCATACCTCAACTCCCACTGCTATTGGCAACTTAACTCACCTTCACTCCAGTATAATGGGAATGGTAATAATTTAGAAAAACTCAAATCCCTAATCTTGTTGAGTAAGCATGGGTCTCTATGTTTTGAAAATTGCTTTCATTATTGCTGCCTTGGCATGATTCTGCCTCTTTTTTCTCACTCATCTTTTTTTTACTATGACCAAAGTTATATAGACAAAAAGAGATTTCTTTGTCATCCTGTAAGCCTGCCCTCTACATGATGGATCATGGTTTATTCTGGAAACTAACTGCTGTAGTCCAAATTTTCCCTAAAATGACTAGCACACTGTTCTTAAGGGTATTCCTTTGGACCTGGTCTCATAACTCAGCAGGCTATGAGCTAGATTTAAGCAGTGAAGAGCAACTGTTCTATTTTAAATGTGACTATGCAGACAGCCCTAGTGATTTCACACAGAAAGGAGAAATAAAACTTGACACACAGCTGGCAGCGGTGCTAGGTCCTGATATCCTAATCTTAATGGAAATAAACCACATACTAGTCCTAGAAATTTAGGAATTCTTGAACATAAAAGTTTAAAATATTCACGGGATTACAAGGTTTTCCACTGTCTGAGTCCAGTCAGCATTTAATGGTCAATGTGGGTTCGGATATCGGACTGAATACCTTGAGAATATCTAGCAGGCTGAGAAGCTGTTATCCTTCTGCAATGGAATTTTTGAAAGCACCATATATTTTTAACTTTGTGGTCTTTGATTCTCATACATGTTGTCATTTCAGAGAAGGATGGTCTTATTTAGGAACCTGTTACACTAACTAATGTGTCTGCACTGGCACTTTATTTCAAATGTAGGATCTCCTTCTGAAAAAATCTGATTGTACACTGATGTGCTCTGCTTTTTACACCAAAAAACCCGTAGGAAGACATAACTTTGTTCCTTTACAATAAAACTAAACCAGAAGAAGCACTCCATGAGTAAAAGTACTTTACTTGAGCTGCTGATTGTCATTAATTTCAGAGGATCACAATAGATCTCATTTGAAATACATGTCCCAGATATGCCTGATATTTATATCTGGTGGACATAAATTGAATGCCATGCCTCCAGCACCATTTCACTGTTTTCATTGTTCATATCAGGTTGTTTTCTATGCTAGTATAGGTGCAGCTAGGAGCAACCATTATAACAAAGAGAATTCCCAAGTGAGAAGATTACAGAAATGTTGAGATTTGCCTTGCTGTCACTCTTGATTGAGTACATGGCTTTTTGGTTGGTGGAGTCAGGGCAGAAAGAACTGGGAAAGTACAAGCCATGAATTCAGAAAGGAGCAGAAACCACAGCTAGCGCTGAATTTTTTGGTTCTTACATCTTCTTTACTACATCATCTCATGGTGACCACAAAATCTCAGGAGGGTTGTGCTACAAGGAGAGAACAGTCACTAACATCATTTGTAGAGATCTCCTGGGGAAAGGGTTAAATAGAAATTTAATAGGTTAGGGTTCAGTAGCAATATTAATCCGTTATAAAAAGTCCAATTCCCCTTTATTTTCTGTAACTGCAGCTCCCTTGTGGTTTTCTTACAAAGGTCTCCATGAAATGCCTAGGGGAAATAAATTTTATTTCACTGTGAGAATGTATTCACGGTGCTAGAAGCCTGAATCCATTTTAAAATTCCTTCCTTCNACTCTTTCTTGAACCTTCCTGGGTATAGGAACAGCAACAGTCTTCTATGCAGTCTTCATTTCCCTGAATGTGTGCTATTCTATAACTTGAAAGTTCACTGGCAGATCCTTCAGGTAAGATTCATGAAATATTCCCTAGTGACATATTTTCAGCAGACTTTTCTTCAAGATAGCACTGCAATACTGACTGCTGCAGAAAGGAAACAATAATCTGCATTTCTACTGAGTGGGCAAGATAGTGTTATCAATTTAAACCATAAAATTCAATTGAATGGCAGAGTTTTAAATGGATTTCTTCACAAAAACCTTCACAGTTTACAGGTGATGTTACAAACCCTGTATACCATCTCTTCATACTCAGTAGTGCTACATTTCTCCAAGGGACTGTGTGAAAATTAATCACTTAACTTGCCACGTCAAAACCCAGTTAACCAGTATGTTGGGGAAAATGGATTTCTTTTTCTCTCTTCAATTCCTTGTCAAACTGTGGGTTGAGCATTTCTGGCAACCACAAACACTTCTGTCTAGGTCTTGTCCTTGATCCTATTTAAGAAATGAAATCCTGTAAGAGTAGCAGGACTCACACAATGCCGTTGCTTCTTCACATAAATACTAACAAAAAATACTAGTCCTGTAATTGTCTTTGTGGTAGAAGTCTGAAACTCAGCTCAAGAAATATAGTGTCTGTTCTTAATAAATGCCTGGAAAATGGCAAAATACTATAACATTTATTTCAAACTTTACAAGCTTCCTACTTTAGATATCTTTTAAAAAGTTACAAGTAACAAAAATGAAGAAATAGACTAGCCAAAGGATGACATCCTCACATCCTTAGTGATATATTTTGTTCATAATTTACTCAGCAACAAACAGGACTGTCATGGCAGCCGAAGAAACACTTTTAATGCAGTTCAACCACTGCAGTATAAATAATGTCATTAGCATTTCTATGCATAAACGAATATGCTACTCTTCATTTTCTTCCTGTATTTCAGAAGGCATTTCTGGACAGATCAATCTATCTGTTCTCTATAATTTTTTTTTAAATAACCACACAATAAAA
>VWZG01003561.1:32308-62892 GCA_013396735.1 Grallaria varia
ATTGTAATGTATTGCACAAAGGTAAGACCTAAATTTGCTTAAAGGAGACAAATCCTAGCACCGCCTAATGGGAGGCAAGTAGTCAAGTTTATTAAAAGTGATTTAGTGAAGTTTGAATGGGCTTCATTAGCCGTGAGAATTTAAAGTGCACCTCCACACAAAGCAAATGTAAAACAAACATCTTCAAATTAGCTGGGCTCAATACACAGCCTCTTCCATCTGTATTAACAAGTGAAAATTTCAAGTAAGCATTTAGTTATTGGAAAATAATAGAGGAGAAGGCAATGCAAGCCAAATGAGAAGTAGGGCAAGAAAAAACAATTTCTCATCAACTGTGGGGCAAATAACTTTAAACTAAGTCACATAGATTCTAATCAGTACCAAATAAAAACATGGTTCCTCTGTGCTACAATGCAAAGATATAGCACCAAATTCATGACAGAGAAGACTTCGAATTTTATCAGAAAGTCTGTGAAGTAAGAAGAAAATCCCATGAAATCTACAGGTTAACCCTAGAAAGCAGATAGAAGGGATCTTTGGCATGACATTTGTGATAAGTGTATTTATCTCTAGGATAGTTAATGCCCTGAGCAAGTACAGCAACAGTGAAAACTAAGAATTATTTTAAATTCTTTGCATAGAAGCCAAAAAACTAATTGTGATGTATTAGCTCAAAACAAGAAAGGATTTCATCACATTGCAGATGGCCTGAGCAAAGAGAAGATGTGACACAAAAGGAACTGTGATGAGATTACAAAATGTATCAGAACTGCTTTGGTTAATCTCATTTGGGGAGTTTTAAGAAATAGACACTTCACAAGACTTAAATTAGAGAAATGACAATCATGTAATTCCAAACTTCTGCTTCTCCTGCTGCTTTTAACAGCATATCTCCACTTCATCCAATGGTTTTATTGCTGAAGGTTTTTCACATTCTTAAATTACACTTCCTTGGACTCCGTGATGTGTGTTGTGTCTCCAGAAAACTCTGCTTCTCAAAAAGCTGCACACCTCCCACTCTGACACTCTCTTTTTTAAGTTACAGCTCCTTCTGTTAGGAACTTCAAAGTAGGTTTAAGTCTTGACGAGACACGGCGTTTATTCAAAGATCACTTTGCAGTGGTTTTCATTTCTCCCCTACTCGTGGTGCTGTCACACCACTTTCTCTCTACTCACCTTTGGGAAGATTTTCTTGAAAATTTGGGTATTTCACTCATGCTTCACTCTTCATCTGTTACTTCTCTTGCTGTAACATCCACATCCCCATGGCATTTGGGACAAAGTTGAAAGACTGTTAAGAAAGAAAGAACAATCCTCTGCTGTAGCCCATGTACTTGTTGTATCTTTCAGGGTTTTGCTACAGGGGTGCAATTGTGACCCATGTGGGAGGCGGTCTTGAGCCGCCCTGTGCCAGTCACAGCCATTTCTATTGTGCTCTGACATCAGTGTGTCACAGCAGCTAAGAAGCATTGAAAAAATCCCATATACGGGTTTCCACATAGAGGAAGTCCAAATGCGTGGCCCAGCTGCCAGCTAAGTGGCACTCCAAAACAGCCTCAGTCTGCATAATCAGACGGTAGCAAGTAATAGAGGATGAAATTTCAAATATGTATAAACCCAAAAGAGTTGATCAAGAATTACTTTCTATTTGGCCGTCCAGCATGCATAAATCCTAGTGAAAGCATTAGTTTCAGTGCAGAATGTGAGTTTGCAGGTGTTTGAAAATAAATGGTCCTCAGGTTTAAATAAATGCTGTGAGCACCAGGGTATCAGCTCAATGCCGCTGTGACCCTGAGCAAACTACTAGTGGAAAAAGAAGAAACCTCAGCAAGAATGCCAGTGTTTTGTTTCCATGAAAACAGATGCACTTTTTTACCTCATGTTAGACACAACAAACCATAAAAAACCTAGATGAAATCAATTTTTCCCAGTATTCGGAAGCATCAAGTAAGCATAGTCTCTTCTTTCCCACCTGTATTTCAGTCTTTAGCTGTCCTGTCATCATTAGAATATTACCATATAATAATGGGCACATTTTTATGCACAGATGGAAAGAGCATGCCTTGGCACTTAGTGACTACGTCGGATTAGCTCTAGGCTTTACACAGCCACAATAGAACTGTGAAAAGCAGCAATGGGAAGTCATTTGTGTAGTGGGCAATACAGGGTACCCTGATCTCCTCTGCTAGAAATAACACATAGACTGCTGCTGGCATAAGCAGGAAGCAAGAACAGGTAACTTCAGTTTCCTCTTGGCATGAATAATATGCTGTGAAAAAGCACTGTGCTCAACAAAGATCTAACCTTAATGTCTGACTTCAGCTCAGAAATAGAATTAACAGTTTCCTTCCATTGATTTCAAGTGCATTAAGCTTTTTTTTTTTCCTTTTGTTTTAATTAGCACACAGAAGCCACCTCCTTCAGATTTCCAAAGAAATGAGTATGCTGATGCCCAGCTTCAAGAGATTATTAAAAAAATGCGGGAAAGGACAAATGTCTATAAGGAAAAGTTGAAAGACCCAGTGCTGTCTTCACCTGAAGGCAGTCCTACAGCTTGTAAGTGACTCCGGAAATAGCCGTGCACTTGTTGAGTTGGAAGCTGAAAATCATTTTGTGAGAACAGAAAATACTGTGATAATTTTTTGTAAGCGTAGTTTATTTTTCCACTGAAAAGGATCAGTTAGTGTCTACTGAATTCAGTGTATCCCTATATCCCTACAATAAACTAGGTCCCTTAGGAACAAGCTCCCTTTGAACCCATCACTGAAGAATCTGGGGGAAAATCTTTTGGAGACAATATCTAGAATCATCCCTGTCAAGAAGTTTTCTGTATTTTAAAATAACTCCCAGATATGTTTATTCATGGAGATGAATCTGAAACATATGAAGAAACATACATATATTATAAGCAGATATTAGTCACTCTGATTGACAGCAATCTTCTGGACACTGAGGACTTTAAGTCCATGCTTTGAATAGACCAAATTCAGCTGGCGTTAATTAATCACTGATTTTTGACAAAATATGAAACATAAAGCAAATCGATGTTTTTCCTCTTCAGGGGAAAGTCTGACTTTTTTTTCCTTTTCACAAAGAATTGAGCGTGGTGATTTTATGTTCTGACACTTTTTAGAAGCTGCTTATAGCTTAAGTGCTTTTTAAAAAGCTGTAAAAAATGTTACCTGAAGAACTATAAACTATACTATCTGATAAAGGAATTCCCTTTTTTTTCTAATTATTTCCTTGATCATTTACCTCCTTTGTTCTCTTTGTAGAACTTACAACCATTTGTTTCCTGAATTATTATAGATCTAGTTTGCCAGTTTACTGCTATGATTGTGTATCCTAATCAAAGGTAAAGCCATCAGAATTAATAGGATACATGTGAGGACAGTATTATCCAGCCCAAATATAGAAGAACTGGGCTCAGAGAAGTCCCACAAGGTTTTGTAAGCCTAGAAATGTACAAAACCATAGGCTTCCCACTAGTTTCACCTGCTGCATCTTGCGTATCAGGTCTCAGGAGAGGGGAGAGAGCAGCCCATGGCATAGGTGTCTTTTCCTATCTCCATCCTCACTGCATGCACTCTTTGCAACAATGATGTAAAGAGAAATGCCCAGTTGCATTAATGAATAGTGAATTATGAATTAACTTTTTTCTTGTCAGTCTTTTAAAAAGCATAACTTGTGGGGACTGTCCAGGGAAATACAGCAATACAGATACTGTACTCTGTGACAAGTGTCCTGTTTGTGAGAGCAGATGCACACACTTATACCAGTAGTGGTTTTATTCTCCAATTGTTTTTCTAATGCATTTAGTATAATAAATTGTAATTTTAGTTTCTGCCCAGTGTTTTTAAAAGAGATTTTAATATGATGAAGTTCTTGTTCATGTTAAAACAGGGTGTGGTTATTGAGCCATTATTTAAACACCACTCTTTGTGGCATTATCTTTGTCTAGCACCAAAGAAACCACCCCCACCAAAAGAAGAAAAAAAGGAAGAAAAAAAAGAAGAAAAGAAAGAGGAGGCAGAAGCAAAGCCAGAGGAGGATCATTACTGTGATATGCTGTGCTGTAAATTCAAAAAACCTCCACTGAAAAAATACATGGAGTATATGAAGCTACCAGAGACCGTAGACTCATACACAGGTGAATGAAAAGCTATGCAATAGAATGGAGTAAAGTCATTGCAGTGACGTTTTGTTACATAACATCTGTGAGCCACCGAAAGATACACATTCCAGGTTGCAACTCCAAGGGATGCAGAGGTCCTGGCCTAAACAACATTTTTCCAACCAGGAAAAAGACATGAAAAGCGACACCAGCTGTAAAGATGGTATGCATACATTGGTATGCACAAACATGGTATGCAAACCAACGACAGTTAGAACCCAAGTTTCTTGAGCTATAATTTGTACCATTCATTAGGGCCAAATAATTCTTTTGTCAATTATAACACACATGAGCAGCATAAAAGATTATAGCATCAAGTTTCTTCAGACGCATAACATTCTATATGCTCTCACTAATTCATCTTTTTTTCCCATTTGCAAATTCCATGAGTGACATCTAGTTCTGATCACACACTTTAGTAGCGTGACCCTTTGATAAAGGGAGAATGCTAGGTTCCTCTGAGCAGAAGTATTGCCAAAGGCTGCAGTAGAATGAATATGACTAAAAGAATGACAACAGACTCTAAGTTCTTGCCTGTAAAGTCAATGGTTTTTCTTCCAGATCGCCGTTACGTGGGATGGCTCATGGTTGTGACAATCGCCTATAACTGGAATTGCTGGTTTATCCCCCTTCGCTATGTGTTCCCATACCAAACCCCAAGGAACGCAATATATTGGTTTGCCATTGATGCCATTTGTGATATCTGCTACCTCTGCGACTTACTGATTTTCCAGCCCCGAGTGCGATTTATAAGAGGCGGAGATATAATTGTAAGTATTGGAAGTGGGATTTCTGTGAGTAGTAGCTGTGTGCTAAAGTAGAACATAGAAATTCCTCCAATCTGATGTTTTTTCTTCTCGCTACGTCAAATCTATGTAACTTTTTTTATCAAAGGATACATATATTCTTCTTCACTGACCTTCCATTCTTCACTGATCTTCCATTCTCTTATGTGGGAAGAAACATATCTATTGCCTACATTTGTCAAAAGAGAAAAAATACATTTGAAAGTTGCAGATGAGAGCATTTGAAATGGGCATATAGCTCTCAACAGGAGTAAACTGGTGAAGCTTCACTTGAATCAGTGATTATATCACATGTACTCATGCAGTGCACAGCTCTTTTTATCTTTGTGTGAAACTTTCTATTCGCCTTGTACCAGAATCATAGTTGGAGACAGTGCATATTTTGCTAGGGTTGGACAAGATACGCATGTTTTGTAACAGATTGTGAGATTGTGATTTTATTTTCTTTTAATCAGAGTAAATTTCTGTAAATTTTAGGATACTTTGAAAATAATTTATTGGTGATATTATCTTCTGGGGGAAAATGTGCATTCAATTTTAATCCTTACTAATGTTTTTGGGTTATCTTTTTATAGAAAAATGCAGAATAAAATTTTAGACAAGTATCTGGCAAAGGGTGACAGCTTGCCCTTAACACATCAAAAGGGCATCTAGAATATTAACTTTTCATTAAAATCTTCCTTGCTTTTGATTCTTTAACTTTTTATCTCACAAGAAAAAAAAATCAGGAAAAAAATTAGTTTTGATAACTTCATCATGACTTTACTGTGTCCAACAGATGGAAAATTCAAAATTATATATCCTCAAATGTAATTTGGAACTAGCTTTAGTTCAGTGCTTTTACATAAAATTTTATACATTGTACATGCACAGTATTAGTGATGCCTTTACAGATAAAAATGTGCAAATATTATTTGAATAGATATTAAATGCAGCGCAGTGTAATGTATTTTTCCACACCAAGACATTCAGTAACTGGCAACCTTGCCTAAATCCCACAAAACTCAATTTTTATGAACAAAGTTAAAGCTCTAACATAGGAAGCTTGCCTTGTATTTCCCTGGAAGCTGTTCATACAATTCATAGATTTTAGTGTACAAAAAATCATCTACTGCCTCATCTCCTTCATTTAGTTTAATGCTTAAACTGATACTAGTGAAAGTTGGCATGAAAATATGCTTCAGATTTTGAATCTCTTTTCAAAGTGTTTCTGATACACATACAGAAAGTATAAAAATAGATAAATTTCTTTAGATCCTTGTGATTACCCTTTCTTATTAAGTTATTGGCCTCAGTTCCTATGAAGAACAATTTAAAAATAAATAGCTAATCATTACTAATGAATGCAATGTTGATTATTATAATGCTAATAATGCTAGCATGTCAATGCCAGCTCTCCAAGAGCTAATTTTGTACAACACCATTAGAAACACTTTGCATTTTTCTTGGAATCGCTGCAGATAAATGGACTTTTTCACCTTGAAATTGAAGGGCCTTGGGTCAAGGACTAAGTCGTACAGATGTCTTGAGGAGGAAGTTTTGCGGGAAAACAATATCATGTACTTTTCTAGACCAACATCCAGATTGGAAAAAATCAGACAAATCCCAAACCTCATTTATTGAAGTAATTCTAATAAAATCTGATCTATTCTAAACAGGACTAATGAAAGTATTAGTTCTTCCTCCATTCATATTTTTAGACCGTCATTAATTTAACTGTCACCATCCATACTATCAGAAGATAATTATTAGTATTACTGAGTAGCAGAAACTCATTCTTGACATTCTGTTCTTGACTTTGCCTTTTCCTCCTTTCATGATCACTGTAGATGGACAAAGTGGAAACGAAGAAATTCTACCGCAGCTCTGTGAAGTTTCAGGTAAATAGACCCTGTGTTACTGATATCAATAGAAGTTCTGGCTGTAGGATTTCACATGACTTTTTTTCATTCACTGAAAATCACTGTTGGCTTAAGAATATCACCAGAAATCATTGACTCGATGGCATTTCGGTGCTCACTAGCTGAAGACTGTCATCTCCATAAACAGTGTTTAATTGTAAAACAGGATAATTATAAATACTATTCTAAATATTATCTGGGAGTTTTAATAAATTAATAAAATAGAATTAATAAAATTTTCTGTTTTGATGAATCTGTTTGAGGTCATCCCAGCACACACTAAAGACAATAGCACTGTTTGCCAGGGATTCATTGAACAAAATTAAAATTCTTGAAAGTAGACAACAATTTAATTCTGTTAACTCTTAAGAAGTACCTTGTGGTACTGAACAGCTCATCACTCACAGAAGCAGGCAAAAATTCAAACTATGATTTTTTATGCTCTTTGCACTTTGTAAAAATAAAGATGCATTTGATTTAGGAAAATTGTTCATGTTGTTCCTACATGTTGGGGGTTTTTTGCCAACAGAGGATAGGTAGTTTATTGAATTCCTGATATACGTACAGCTCTGTGACACTGAGCACACATCTCAGTTATTGCCCCCTCCTCTTCTTTAATACTTTTGCACCTGTCTTGTTTCAGAGTTAAATTTTTCTCAGTGAGCATGGTATCAGTACTTATACACTTGAGATTAAACTATCCAAAAGTGCAGAATATACACTATACAGCCAAATGAGTATGACAGAATCAAACTCAAAGCTAGTTAAGTGGGTTTGTAGGGTTTCATTTAAAGTTCACACTTGTTGTATGTGTAGCGCTCTCGATTTCTGGAGAAGCTCATGAGTGTTGAGTTTTCTTACCACATGCAAGATATAGATATAATCTGGGAATTTGTCATATGATTAACTACTAATTAACTGATATTAAAGTACTTTTAACTAAATTTTGCCTCCTCTTAGACACGTGTCTGAGAGAGAGAGAGACCATAAAAGGCTGTTTGTCCTCAATCAGGTCTTGCTTTCCGCAGAGTTCAAGTATTAACTTCTTCTTACATGGAATAAAAGGTCAGTGCTGCAGGCTAGTTACTGCCAATTCAGTTTACACCCCTGGGAGCAAAAGCATTTCTGATTACAGTGAGATGAAGCCTACAGTTCCACATCCCTCTCTTATTCCCAACAATAACAGCAACAGAGCACAGCATCACAGGATCTTTAAAAAGGGAAAGATAAACTTGCCATAGCTTTTCTTCTCTCCATAGAATTCTTGGGAAGAATAAAGTATACAGATATGAAGAGTAATCACGTAGTTGATGGACTGTCGGGAGATGTTGAAAACCTTAATGATATGGGAAGAAGCAGCATAAAAATAATATAGAAGATGAAAATCTATTAAAAAACCCCCAAAGAAATCAAACAAACAAACAAAAAAAAAACCCACACCCAACTATGATGATTTTTTTGTTTGGAACACATGGCTTCTGCAGGTTGCAAGCAAGGAATCTAACTCGTTGTGCTCCCCCAGGTTGCTTTAGGCTTTAAATGTTGAAGGTTTCAAAAGCTGAAGGACTTTTAAGACGTGATTGTGGAGTGGTCTCCCCAACTTCACTCATGAGCCACCAGCCTAACACTTTAGTCTTGTCAGAACTACAACTGAAGTAACAGTATGCCTTAATAATCAAATTTATGAGATACTATTATTAATCCTCATGAAAAAGAGGCCTTAAAAGCAGGGAAAAGCTGTCGGCATTTACAAAGAGATAATCTTGCCTGCCAGTGCTTGGGAAGCTACATGTTTACATACTGACTCTTCATATATTATTGCAGTCATGGTTCAATCTAAGCAGGATTTGACAGCAAATAAATGCATGATGATTAATATGAAGCTTAAATTGACCTCTCTGCTCTTCAACAGCTTGATCTGATATCAGTATTTCCAACTGAAGTTTTATACTTCTTCTTTGGATTTAATCCAGCACTTAGAGTAAACAGGATGTTAAAGGTAAGATCTGTGTTAGTGATGGATGGTTAACCACACATAAATGTTTTGCAACTCAACAGAAAGTTTTTTATAATATTTAGAAATATGAAATTTAGAAATTGTAAAATATCCTCAGACTAAGGTACAACATCAGTAAATAAACCAACAAAAAATACAAGCTATAGTCTGGCCAAATTAGGCGCTTATTCTCTTACTTTTCTTCCAAGTTTAATTCCCACTTTCAGAAGTTACTTTGTGATTAAAGCTGGGGTTTTTTCCATTATTTAGATTAGATTAATCTCAAATTACCTGTTTAGTATTAAAAGCTCTAAAAAAAAATCACTAATTAATGCCAAATTTTTTCCCCTTTTGTGCTTGCATCAGTTGTTTAAAAGCAAAGAAAGGAATTTTAAGGACAACATAAACTATGTACAGAATATTTATCAAGCATAAACTCACTTTTGTTATTGAGTCAAAAGACATCTGGAATTGTGTAATGAGGGGTCCAAAAAGGGATTAGAACACAGTACCTAGCAGGTCACTGTAGCTAAATACATTCCCCTTCATACAATCGTCATGTTGACAAAGAACCTCTTTCATTCACTGAGGGAGACATAAGAACTTTGAGAATAAAACGAGGGTGCTCTTCACTTCAATATTCAACAAAACTTCAAAATCCCATAAATCAGAACTGAAATAATATGAAAGAATGAAAAGTTACATTGGACTCCATATTAGGCAAACAAATGTATATTGAACAAAAACAAAAAAAGCTATATGCAAATATCAAAAGTCATCTCTAAAGGTCAACTACAAATACTTAACAGGTAGAATTTGATGCAGCTGCAGTTTATACCACATAGAATCATCCAGTATGTGGCTGTTGATACCTATTGTCACTTACTGGAGAATTAATGGAATTTTAGAAAGGAAAAAAAAAGGAGTGTTTATGCATGGAATTCTCTGTGATCAACTTGTTCAAGCAATTATATATGTTTGAGGAAGTATAAGTCATTTTATCTGTAGCAGTCTGAGCTAAAAAGGCAAGGTGATTTCTGTAATCAAGATTAATGGGACATTTAACACCTAAAAACCCAATTAGCTTAATTTTTATCTTTGTTTTTCAGTTCACAGTTTAGTTAAATGTTTTGTCATGGTTTAGAAATGGTATTCTCCAGTTTAGTACTCCCACTAAAACCATGCCCTGCTTTCCTTCCCCACTCCAATTGGAGGCACAAAAGGCAAAGATCACGGGTTGAGATAAGATGAATTTACTGGAAACAGCAATGAAATAAGAAAACACACAGTAACAGCAACAATATTAATAACAAGAGGTCTAAGAAAGAAATTATTCACATGAAAAAACTCCCCAATACCAGACAGCTCCCACATTTTCTCAAAGAGGAAGAACCACTTCTCCCCAGAAGAGAGTCCCTTTCCCCCATCCCTGGTAATGGCATAACATGATATTGAATAACCTCCAGGTCCTAGTCATGCCACTCCTTTGGCTACTGCAAAACTTATTCTGTCCTGGCCAGAACCAGGACAATGTTTAAAGACAGTTTGACTATTGAAAAATCCATTTTCAAAATGTGTATGTGAATTAATGTCAGTACTATTATAAAAAGATGTGTACTGAAGAATAGTGATGGGATTACTCTAATTTTTTTCCCATTCAGCATAACACATTCTTTGAGTTTAATGATCGTTTGGAAGCTATTATGGAAAAGGCATACATCTACAGGTATGTGCTGATAAAACTTGAGTAGCATGCAAAGTTTGGCACAGAATGCATTTCATATGATTTTATGAGTTGCCAGTTAAGTACTGGATGGAATATGATACATCTTTACCTGTTCAAGTTTTTTAAAATATCTGCCTTTATTTTATCCTTTAAAATAATATATGTAAGGCTTCACTCACATATGAAATCTAGCTCAATTCACCTGGCCTGGTTCAGACAAAATGTTTACCAAACTATGTCTCCTGCCAAAATTTAATTGATCAAAAGTATCAGAAAGAAGTTTCTTTAGTGAAAGAGCTAAAGAAAAGTTTCTTTATGTTGCTAGTAGCAGTTTCAAATCCTCAGTATCTGTTTATTTATACTTTAACAAGAGTTATGAGCTTGAGCCTGTGTCAACATTTTTCTTCAAACATGCTCTCCCCATGAACCTGGCAAATATAGAAACTTGATCCTTCACCGCATTGACTACACTAGGAATGAGGATCAGTTCAGCACAGTTCTCAAACATTGGTCATAACTGTTGCCTGCTGAACTGTGTTCTCACCTTCTGCATTGACAGGAAGAATTTTGGATCCAACTCAAGCAGGCCATGGACATAGTTTTGGCAAGTCTCACTGACCCCTCAGGTGTCACTGTTGCTGCTAAGACCCAATGAACCCATCTACTCTGTCACCATTAATGACATCCACTGTCAGCATCAACGGCCCTAGTTTATCTTATGCAATTCCAACACTAACGATTCTTTTCCCTGTCCCAGTTTTGGGGCATGTATTGTTCCTGTGTGTTGCTGCTGTGGAAACAAGAATATGTTGTTTACCATCTTTTTCCGTTTCAGAGATTATTTCACTTGATATTTATGTATTAAAATGAGATATTTTATGAAATTTAAAAAGTAGTTAAATTTGAAATTGAGGCTGAAATATGATTTCTTTCATATTTTCATGTACCTGTGAAATAAAACAAAACTTAGAAGTTTGAAAGTTCTATGAAAGCATTTTTGAGATGTTGGCCTCCAGAAAACTTATTCTTATATTGCCCTCTCTTTTCAGTTATTGAAGACTCTTTTGTGGTTTGGATGGTTTTCTTCTTATTTATTTATTTATTTTTTTAATTCTTGTTGGTTCAAGAGAAGATGTCTTTTAATTTCCATAAGATGAAAAAATGTATTCAGTTTCTGAATCGCTGCCTCCCTATCTTCTTCATTTTCTAATTTCATTAAAAAGAATGGGTTTTCTTGTGCTTATGGTTTTTAACTTTTTCTAATGTTAATAAGTTTTAAAGGTAATTGTTTTAAAATTAAATAAGTATTTTCCATATTATATCCTTTGCTTTTTGGAGTAATAACTCAATGACTTTTCTCTATCTCCTATAATGTTTGCAGTGAGTTCTGCAAGATGCAGTTTTTTAAAATAGATAATTCTGAATCAAGAAACTAATTCATATGCAACAATAATGTTGTGTGTATACGGATTTCAAAGAATTGGGAACAAATTTGCAAACTCATTTTCACTCAAATAAACAGCTTTGCAAGGGACAGAGTTTCACACTACATAAAAGTCTGGAATGGGAAACAATTGTTCAAAGGACAAGTTGAGAAAGGGATGTGTATGTCTTCATGCTAGCCTAATTTTGAAGGACATGATGCTTATTTGCATGCCAAAAAACAAGCAAGGCGCTCTTTTAGAAAGGCACACAAAGCAAGATCTCACTGGTCCTGTAAAATGTATGCAGTAGCTGGAAAGACAGAGCCAGCTACTCTGCAAAGCTCTTTGCCTTGTTAGACATTTTTTTAGCATGATATTGGTTGAGTGCCACAACTATGTGTTGCTTCTTGTGCCTCTGCTTCCTGGCCACAGGCCCATTTAGATTTTTCAGTATTAAGTCCCTTGCAGAATGTAAATTTCAGCATCTAAATATTAAAAAGATAATCTATTTTCTACCTCATACTTCAGAAAACACTGACTCTCAGTTTTACTCACTGGCAAATGGAGAATAGGGGTAGTTGTACAGAAGAGTGCAAGCAGGAGCTAAAAAGTCTAAAAAAGGCTTTTTGTGAAAACTACTGCATTTTATTGTAATGTAGCAATGTTGTTTTCGTCTGAGATGCAGGTATAGTCATAATTTGAGTCATGAATTAACTAAATTATATTGAACTAAACTTCTACACAGCAAGTGTATGTGCCTGGGTGGATTCTCTTCTCAAACCAGTTATAGAATCATAGAATCATAGAATTGATTGGGTTGGAAAAGACCTCAGAGATCATCAAGTCCAACCCTTGGTCCAACTCCAGTCCGTTTACTAGATCATGGCACTCAGTGCCACGTCCAATATCAGTTTAAAAACCTCCAGGGACGGTGATTCTACCACCTCTCTGGGCAGGCCATTCCAATGCCTGATTACTCTCTCTGTAAAGAATTTTTTTCTAATATCCAACTTAAATTTCTCCTGGCAGAGCTTAAGCCCGTGCCCCCTTGTCCTATTGCTGACTGCCTGGGAGAAGAGACCAACCCCCACCTGGCTATAACCTCCCTTCAGGTAGTTATAGAGTTAGTTTGAGTTTGTAGGAATAGAGCTGGCAAAGGTTAATTACATCTTATCTACCCATTGTGATAGATTCAATATGTGACTAGAGAAATATAACATATATTGTAGCAAAGGCTTTCAGACTCTTCACTCAGACCTCAGGAGTCCACTGGAATGGATTCAAACTTGTACACAAGACCTTGTATTGTCACTATTGCAATATTACTAGATCACTAGATCTGTTGTTCTCAATAGCTTGCAATCCTAAACAGAGCTGTCCTGGAAGTACACTAACTTTTAAACAGAGAAATGACATTCATTTGTCAGCATCATAAAGAAGAAGAGTATTCTTAGGTAGATTGCTTAATGGCACAGAGAGCCAAGAACAGCACCTGAAGACTTGGCAGAGGAACGCATAATACAGAAGCAATCACATTAATGGTTGATATTACCTCCCATTAACTTTGCTTATAGAACCAACTTATTTAGATCTTATTAAATTTTCATAAAACCACATTCTCAGTTATTATGCTCTCCACACTGCATTCAATTCTAGCTGTAGCAGACAAACTCATTACATACCAGCCTCTCTATGTTTAGGTAAGCCCTGTACTATTCCTGCTACTTATCCTCTGCTTCTATGAATAGTTGAATGGAGACCTAAATCCAGGAGATCTTACTTTTGATCTGCATGCACTGAACAGAGGATATACAATGAGATCATTTCTGTATTAAAAAGAAAGCAGCTTGGTGCTTAAGTAGTTCATCATTGGTATTCTTCAAAGAACTGGCCATAAGCCTAAGAACTGGGATTAGGAATGATATAACTCTTGCTGTAAACGCTAAATCATACTCTTGAGAGGATCTAATGTAGTCTTCCTAGCATAGCTCTTGTAAAGCAGTTCATTTCTGATCTCAGACATTTCTTGGCTTTGGTTATCAAGTTTGGAGCCTATCTTGAAGAGAATTTGTCAAATACATTAGTTTGTACCCTCTAGTCTCATTAATATAGCTTCAAATTTCTGTGAATATTCATAGCCACTTAAAGAAGCATACTATAAACTACTCAGGGAACCATAATTTAAAAATTACCCCATGCCAAAAATTCTAGGAAAGATATTTATTTGACCTTGGACAAATGTGAGAGATGGGTAACTGCCAGCTTTTTTTTTTTTTTTTTTTTTTTTTTTTTTTTTAACAGAACTAATACAGGTGGGAAACTACCTAATACATGCTTAATATAAACATTGTTGATCCAAAAAAGGAATGGGTTCTATATTTAAAAGGAGGAAAAATGTAAGCTGTCTTACAGGAATCTGTTGACTTTTATAGGGTCATTCGAACAACTGGATACTTGCTGTATATCTTGCACATTAATGCATGCCTGTATTATTGGGCTTCAGACTATGAAGGACTTGGCAGCACTAGATGGGTGTATGACGGCCAAGGAAACATGTAAGTTCTTTTCTCTTGCAAGAGATTTTTGTTGATTTTGCTCCTTCTTGCCTCCCCTTCCTCTACCCATGCCCTTGCTTGCAGGCTGTGCCCTTACTTTACAAGTGCTTGGGTAGCAAACTTCTAGCACCGTGACTGCTGATTAGCAGCTTTCATTACTAACATATTGGGAGGGCAGGTGCAGTGAATAATCAGTTTGCCACTTTCAGCTTTTATAGGTTTATGAGTCAGTGCTAAGCACCAACTTAATTAAACATTTAGAAAGCAACAATGGTCATAAATTAAACTTACTGATTGCATATGCACATGGGAAACCTTAGAAAGATTGTATAGCAACCCCTCAAAGGAAGCAGAGGAATAGCAGGTGGTTTGTTGTTTTTTTTTTCTACCACACAGCATTGTGTCATTAAAGTGCAACATTTTAGTCCCTCTACACCATGGAGATCGGCCTGCAGAAATTCAACCAACTTTCTCTGATCTTTTGGGAGGATCATACTTAAACATATGTCAGAGTGTCACTGGTGGGAAGGACAGGATATTGGCACACTTTTCCACAATCACCTCATGACAGTACTAGGTTGGGTGCCAAGTAATGAACATTTATTAAGATGATGGAGAGGAAGTAAGAGATATTAGCAAAGTCATAATATATTTTTATGTAGTTTTATAAAAACATATCTGTAGTTTCATTTCCATGAATATTCACTTCTTTCAAAGGACAAAATATAGTCAAAGACACGGAAGTTCATTTTGTTCATTAATTACATTCTTCGAAAAAATACATGTAATATCTTACTGCTCTCATAAACCACCTTTTAAACAACTTTTCACCTTTCTCTTGGAGATGTGCTCCTCTTGTTTGCTGTTTTGTCAGACTTCATGAGTTTGGTGTGAAATCACTATCTTGAAGGATAGGAAAATTGCCTTTGAAAGCAAAACACACTTTGTGTAAAGCAGCATTGACATTTTACAATTAGGACTATCTCTGAAAAGATATAAAAATTACATGTCTGAAGTTTCCACAGACCACTAAAACACACAGCTTGAGTACTGCAGTCGGACATGTGTAAGCAGGGTCATGGAGCTTAGTGAGATCACGTGTAAGAGAAGCTACATACAGGCATTTATTTGCAGGATCAAGGCTTCCAAAAATCTGACAAGAAAAACACAAAACTAATTTCCACAATAGCTACTTTTTGTTAGTGCCATTCTTGGAAATACTTGCCTCATAATTAAAAAATCAAGTAAGTAAGACTAAAAAAGCTGAGAACTCTGAAAGCAGATGGTTTACTCAGTCTTCAAGTTTTTTAATGCTTCTTCAGAACAGTCTAGGGAACAGGCAAGAAAGTCTTCCTGTTTTTTACAGACAAAAGTATTTGACATTTCACTCAGAGAAACAATTGGGAGAAATTATTTATTAGTTTGATCACAGACAATGCATTTGTTCCCAGAGATAATGGCTAGGGGTTTTAATATTCAGTGATCTCTCTTCCATGAGCAGAAAAAAAACATGTCTCAAATGAAATCACACTGAAATCACAGGGAATTTAGGGAAGATTTCTTTTGTAAACAATAATTATGAACTGGTAATTCACAATTTGCATTAAACTGAGATGCTGAAATGAAATGCATATTAGGACATGCATATATCTTAACACAAGAAAGATCTTGACATGTTGGAAAAAGTCTAGAGAAGAGCCAGTAAGATGATCACAGGGCTGGAGCACTTGTCTCATGAAGACAAGTTGGGAAAGTTGGGACTGTAAGCCTAGAGAAGACTCTTGGGAAACCTCATAGCAGCCTTCCAGTACCCAAAAGGGCCTGGAAAAAAGATGTAGAGGGACTTTTTAGAAGGGCATGTAGTGATAGGACAAGCGAGGGGTGGCTTTAAACTGAAAGAGGAAAAGTTTAGATTAGATATTAGGAAAAAATTCCTTACTGTAAGGGTGATGAGGCACTGGAACAAGTTTCCCAGAGAGGCTGTATACTCCCCAATCCTGGAGCTGTTCAAGACTGCGTTGGATGGGGCTCTGAGTAAAACCTGGTCTAGTGGAAAGTGTCCTTGCCCATGGCAGGGGGGTTGGAACTAGACGATCTTTAAGGTCCCTTCCAATCCAAATCATTCAATGATTCTATGACTCTATGATACATCCATGTAAAACTCATTAAGCCATTAATTTACCTCATTTTGACATTTGTTGGTGAATGTATGACTTTATTCTTTGCCTGTATCTAACTCATACTGGATTATACGGTGCCGTGTACATGGAACCCCAAAAAGTATCCCATGGTGAGCTGCATTTCATAAGGTATAGCTTTGTATCCCACTAACAGCAAATGCCTTCTGTATGGGATAGTCATTGCCTTAGAGAATCAGGCATGACATATTATGCAATTGTCAAATATTTGGGGATTTTTGACAGAAAGGCATTATGTGAACATTAGCTACAATTGGAGATGCAATCTGAATTTAAGCCTACCAAATAAGATACTTCTAGGTATCTAGGTATTAATTTATTTGGAAAGCAGATTTAAGAACACTGTGGGAAAAATCTGCCTGGAAAAGTGACCACTACTGCAGCATATATTATGGCACAGCATAATTTCCCTTCACATAACATTCAAGGTTGACAATATTTGAAGCAAAATATGCCATTGCTCTCACAAAGAATGGGAACACATTCAGAAAGAAGATTAGGCAAACATAGATAATAATAGAAAAAAATGACAGTAAGCAGTTTGACAAATAAACAAAAATTCCAGTAGTCTCAGATTCCACTGACCCAAAGCAAATGATCTGACACTGATTTAGTGGCATAAATCCCATCTGTATCCATAAAATATTGCTACTTATGGCCAAAACTAGTACTTCATGTCAACACTTCTAGGATACTTTTTTTTTTCTTTTCCAGGATAAAAAGAATAAACAGACAAGTTTCCTTTATCAATTTGATTACATACATGTTTTTGAGTAGGCAAACAAACTGATTAATTAATTCTATAGTGTACACAACACTCAAACCACAAGAAAAATTATCAAAGTAGCTCTTTAGCAAATCTCTGCTATCTCTATTATTTTCCAGACTCTAAAGTGTTAATGTCTATCCAAGAACATTTGAGCCATTTTGCAGGGCAGCCTTCAGTCAAAGCTTTTGATCCGAGGTGCAAAAGCAGTCTTTACTTCCCTGCAATGCACCCAAATCAGCCACACAAGATGTTTCCAGCATTAAAAGTGCACTCATGAGCCTGGTGTAATTAGGCAGACAGACCTCAGTGTCTCCTAATGCAGAAATGCAGCACCACTAATGCAACACCATAGAGTAGAGTCTATTTAAACATGGCAGCAGGATATTGAGAAGGTCTCTGAAGTGGACAATTTGAACTATACGTATTTATTTACAATCTAATTTAACTACCTAAATAAGAGATCAATTTCCCTAATTCCTGAGGATGACAGACAAATCCTTTAGAGAGGGGTTCAAGGCAGGAGCATAATGTCATTATTCTGAACTGTTCCAAGGAAGTATCTCTCTTTTATCACTGTCCATGGAGGAACTAAAACTAAGGAGCTGAAATTCTCTTGCAAACCCTTCATGTCAGCAGTAAATTTAGGCAAAACAAATTATTTCATTTTGCTTATGGTATACTTCGGCTGTTTGCAAATCGTCCAAAGCAGGCTGCAAAATTCTTTGGCATACTGAAGACATCTGTTTGCATCCCAGTCATGTTTCTCTGAGGCTTGCTGCCCTCCTGCTCTGGGCACAGACTTAGCGGATATCTGTAAGCCCCAAAAAATGGTCACTGTATGTGTCTAGAACAACTCCACTTCTTTGGCATGCACTGCCTAATGCACAGTAAGACTGGCAAATCTTTAAATGTGTCTCATGGATACCAGCTGTACACTGCTCTTGCAATGGTCTGATGTGTCAAAATCATAGCACTCGCAGTTTTGTGTCTCCAGACAAGCTCTGAATGCACAGCCCAACCCTTAGGTCAGACCTAATGCTTTCAGATCTGCTACCTGCAGCCGTATTTTTTAGGTCAAAGCTTTGCAGTTTACTCCATTCTCTCTGAGATCATCATACCCACAGCCACCTGATGAACACATCACTCTAGAAAAAGGGGTACCTAAGGAGATCATTATATTACCAGTTTATAAAGGCCAGTTTTTTACTCTGCTTAAACCCATTCTGGTTTTAACCTGAGAGGAGTCAAGCGTGATAGCCCCGAAATAATGCCTCTCTGGGCTGAAATAAGGATGTGAATACCACCTTAAAATCTGAGAGCCACATGCACAAAGACTTGATTTACCTGGATTAATCAAAACCATGGAAGAAGTTTAGTGTATTCTAAAATGGACTTTTATGAAAATGATATTTCTATTGGCATAATATTATAAGGTGTCTTATTTGCAGTGTTTCTGAATGTTTTCATACCTTGGACTTATTTTAGGGAAAAATCTAGTAGTTTGATTGCCTGAAGGATAAACATACTTTCTATGGTGAGTAGAGGGAAAAATCCCTTTCTTGTCTCATGTTATTTGCCTCAACAGTAATTTTATAGCGGGCTAATAAGCTGTATGGTGAACAGTGATGATTTCCAGACACAAGCTAGTAGGAAGCCGAGCTGCTAATACTGTTGAAATAGGAGTCTGTTTTTTCTGGCTTTCCTTAAACAAAATTTACAATCTCATTTCTCCCTTTCTTAGGGAAGAAAAAAAGCTGTTCTGTATTTCAGCTGTGTAACTTTCATTGCAGATTCAAATGAAACAAAAAAATGCATAAATGGAGAAACCTGTGCCTAAGAGATAGTGAATATCATGTGACTTTGCCAGTAAAGAGTTTCTTTTGAAGTAAAATTACAGAAGAATATAGTGTATTAACATCATCTTGAGAAAGGGGCAGGCAGATATAAAAAAAAAATCTCACATTTTGGGTATACAACACTGCAAAGGAAAATGTCCCCTAAATTCCTCTGAGGAGCTGCTTTTACTCTTTGTAGACATTCCCAGAATGAAGATTATATTGTCTATCATGGTGGAATTAGCAAACTTGGCATGCAGGGCCTTTGTGGGTGAAGGAGTTGGTTAATTAGTTTTGTTTCCTATGGTAACTAGCACAGAAGTAATGTTAATTATACTTTCATATTGCTAAATTATACATGTTTCAAGCACTAGAGCATTCTCAATTATGGCAAACAAATATGATATTAATGAGCTTTATATGATAATTCCTCTCAGCCAAGCTAGAGGCATCATTTTATGCTTAAATCTGTCATTCCTCCAAGATAGATATGAGTCTTTTTCTTACAATTTGCTTATGCTACAGAACTACAGGAGAAAGCTGCCACTTACACAAACTTTGCTAGAAACATTCATATTTGATTTTTTTTTAACCCAATTGAAAAATATTATAGTACTGTAATCCAGTAACAGTAATAGTGTACACCACTAACATAGAAAAATGATATGCAATGACTTTTTTTTATTTATTTAAGGACGCTGAATGAAAGTGTCCAGTTCTGGCTGTTAAAATCTAAAACTAGAAAACTATGGTAAAAATTATCATTTTTACTGCATTTCATTAATATGCAACCAAGAAAAAAGTGCCTTTGCAATGAAAAGCAAAAAACAATTGCTTTGTAAAGCAAATTTTAGGTGAAAACCTTGGAAAGACTTTTGAGTGATTTAATAAAAAACCCTCATTGGAATTGGTTGTGAGTTTATTTTCTCATATTTGCACAAAACCAACCCTACAGTTGTATTATCGCATGAACCAATTATTAATAGGAGTAGAGTTCATATCTTTATAAGAGAGAAGTTTAAAAGTGGAGACAATTAAATAGGACATACACCTGAGGTCTGCAAGCAGATCAGGTGGCCTCAGATTCAGGGTAGGCATGAGAAGATGCCTACTAGACTTTCTATTTCAAAACAAACACCTCCAAAAGTATTTCTCCTGTGTTTCAGTGTTTGGGGTTTTTTTGGTTTGTTTTTTTTTTAATTAGTTTTTAAAACTCAATAAAATTCAACAAATAGAAAGAATCATCATTGCTTCAGAAGCAACAGTAATAGCTGAAATAATAGAAAATCTCACAGTACAATTAAGAAAAATGAATTTCCATTCCTAATCATTAGTGAAGGTGAAGTCTGATTGTACAGAAACTTAGGAAGTTAAATTCTAACTAATAGGAGGCTTTAAAAAATATACCTAAACCAAGTACTTGTTTACTCAGAAAGGAAGAAAATGACAGCATGATCATGACAATGTTTTAAACTAGTTATTCCCCACAGCACAGTACAGGGAATGTTGCATTACTTGTGCCATATTCTAGAATGAAATTTCAACCAGAATTTTTGACATGCCAAGGCACTTTTTCAAAACATTCTGTCCAAGTCCTTTGCTGCTTTCACAAACTTGTGTTATCATGCTAGTAGAAATACACGACTTGAATGCAATAGGCTCTGTCACGCATTAGGCTGTACAAAGAGGGCTGTACACCTAGAACAAAAAACTTTGTCCACAGAGATCACATTTCAGGTATGAAAAGTGGCAGACGGTGGATGGATACTGTGATGGAGTCAATATCAGCCACACACTGAAGCAGAATCTTAGTGACTGACCACTACTTACTGCTGTATTTATTTGTTTTCTAGATCAAGAGAATTCTGATAAAAATCTTTAAGTGGTTTTGTAGCCATTAATGGACAGGTCTCCCCAGACAGGAGCGAAAGCAGTGAAGAAGGCAAGAAAGTGTTTGTTAAGGTGACAGAAGGAGTAGTGAAGACCAGTACCTAGGAGATGTTAATACAGGAGCCAACCTTTCAGTGCTGAATAAGCAGTTTGGAGAAACTGGATAAACACACAACTTGTGGAAACACATAACTTCTGTTTGACATAACCCAGGAGGCAGAGCCCAAGAAGGGTGCTCAGAAGCAGAGTGGGAGGAAGACCAGCACAGTTAAAGGGGTAGGAATGGACACAGGAAGAGCAACAGTGCATTTGTCATTCCCACCATACGTGCTCGCACGGGCATCATCAGGTGAAAGCCATGAAAGAGACCTTCAGATGTCTGAGACTCTAGGAAGTCTCTAACATTTTTACACTGCATTTAACATCATTACATCTTCACTGCTAGCATCCCAACACTGTAATGTCCATCTTGGCAACTTTTTACACAAGTCTCCTGTAACACTCCCTAGAGTTACTACTGAACAGTAAGTAAGTGCTGCATTTCCTATATGTTCTTATTTTGCTGTCAGTGAGAACATTCAACTCAATCTGTTTTATGTAACTATACCATTTATAAATTCATAACACTTTATAAAAATGCTGAAAGTCTTTTGGACTGAAAAGCATCACTGAAAGGCCCAACTCAGGTAGGTATATGTTTAACTTCAACCACATAAGTACCTAACATAAGTATCTAACAAAAGTGTTCTTTGTATCCACAGGTATCTGAGGTGTTACTACTGGGCGGTTCGTAGTCTAATCACCATTGGTGGCCTTCCAGAACCACAAACACTGTTTGAGATAGTTTTTCAACTGCTGAATTATTTTATGGGCGTCTTTGTCTTCTCCAGCTTAATTGGTCAGGTACATTAAAAAAAATCAATAACAAGTTACATTCAAAGTATTGCAATGTAGTGATAATATACTCAATTTAATGGAGTTTAGCTCTGGGAAAAAGTTAGGTTCCATCCTCTATTCTACTGTCATTCCTACTTATTCTTCTGACAAACAGATTTGTTTAATCAGTTCTCCATGTTGCAGCTCTTTGTACATAAGCTGATTAAAATCCAAGACTCTGCAGGACACAGATGATTATTGAAACCATTTATAATTCCTTTTTTTTTCCTTACTCACAGACAATGAGAGAGTTTCTAGACATTCATATTATATTGTTAAATCTGATATAAAAATTATAATTGTTGAATAAGTCATGTTCAGTACTGCTACCAATAGAATACTGTTAATGGAAATACGATTTTTGTGGAACTAGAATCTTGATCTCTTCCAAAAATTACAATATATTTATTAATCTGGAAATTAATTGGTTTCTATTTCTCTTGGTTCTCATTTGGCAGGAGGGAAAAAGAAGCCCATAGCATAGCAAATCAGTTATATCTACAAATATTTCTGGCTTTAGATCCACAGGTTTTAAAATACCTTGCCTACCAAAAAACAAATGCTGTGGTTCCTATGTGAGACTGCGTTTTATCAGTTTCTGTAGAAATCATTCCATACGTCTTGATTTGTACAAGCCTGTTATTGAAATAATTATTTTTAAAAATCAAAACTGAAATTTAATTTTTATTTTTAATACAGCATTTCAATAAGTCAATCAAACAGTTAAAAATTACATGTCTCTTGCTCTTTAGAAGCGCAAGAAGAGGTAACTGTCACAAAAGTGACATCTTGCCTATAGGACTTAAAATTCATCCACAAACAAGAATTACCAAAAATAAAACAAAGCATTCATGTAAAATATTTCCTCAGGAAAACTACTGAATTCAAAAATGTGGAATTAAACTTCAAGGTTTCCATATTTATATTTTTCCTAAATTGTTGCAATTGTCAATGAAAGCCTCATTCCCCAAGAAGATTCTGCAGATTAGTTTTTGTAACCAGTATAATCATTTGCAGAGTCAATCTTTAAACCTTAATACATAAATTGCTTCACTGTAGTTTGTTTGTTATAGTTCTTGTTTACAAAGAACTCTTAAAATTACTGAGTAATTCCTGGTTGGCACACTTGCCTAGAAAATGTTATTCCCATTGCAGTCAACTGCATCCCTGTAATAAAGAGCAAAATTCAGTCCACGGCTGAATCCTTGACGCCAATTCTTGGCAGCTGACAAACGAAGCCATTGCACTAAAAACACATCTGAATACTTTTGCTTTTGAAGAAGGAATATCTATGAATACTAACTGATCCACTTTCTAAAAACTGAATTACATTTGTGTTGAAAATTTAAATGATGTTCCTGCACTAAAAACCTGAAGGTTACTCGCACTACTTAGGACTGACCTCTTAACTATTTAAATAGTGGCATGATCAAAGTTCTAGTGCTGGCAGATGATACTATTAGAGAAATTCAGCCCAATTTGCTTCACTTCTGACTTGTATCGCATGCCAAATGCAGAGTACCTTTATTATGGACTTTTAAGAAAAGTGTTATCTATAATCTTCATTCATGTCTAGAAATATGAGACAGAAGAATAAGCTAAACCCCAGAAATGATTCCTCTAAAACCAAAATTATACACTTTCCAATACAATCAGATTAAATCTCTAACGCTTCTGAGGGAGCGGAAGAAGCACCTATTCAAAATATACAGCTGAATGTATAATTATTCAATGATTTTGCAAACAAGTGTTTTATTATTTTTATGTGTTATTGGCAAGACAATAAAATCAAGACTGTTTTTGCTGAAATATATAGTAACAAGAGTTGATGTTTGCAGATGAGAGACGTAATTGGAGCAGCAACAGCAGGACAGAACTACTATCGTTCCTGTGTGGACAACACTGTCTCCTATATGAGCACTTATTCTATTCCAAAATTGGTTCAAAATCGTGTTCGAACTTGGTATGAATACACATGGGACTCTCAGGGAATGCTGGGTAAGGATTTTGAATTCTAGTTACTTGGCTCGTTCAAGAGAGAGTGGCTGTATTGATACAGATATAGGGTAAAATTCACATTTTCCCTTTTCTGAATTGCATGTGGGAAGTGAGAGGAGGCTCTTCAACTTACTTTGGAAAACAAAGAAACTACAGAGCGATATGATACTTACTACTTCACAAATTCAATTCATTAATATAATGTTCTGGTAATAATTTTAGACAAGACATATTAAACACCTTAGTAAAAGCCTATTAGCAGCTTCCTCACTTGAACTCACAAATAGCTCCATTAACTTATTTTTCTGTACAATGCTCATTTTTATGGACATTCTTCTCTCTCACTTTTTTTTTTTTTCTCAGATGAATCAGAATTGCTGGAGCAGATGCCAACCAAAATGCAATTAGCCATCGCAATTGATGTGAACTTTGCCATTGTCAATAAAGTGGACCTATTCAAAGCAAGTAGTTTTACAAGGGAATGCAGAAATGTGTGGTACCCCTAAGACAGAAACCTTGTTTTGTGCATCTTGCAATACTTAAGAACACGCTTGTTAATATGCAAGACAAAATAAGTCTAAGAAATTTCTCAGTTAATGGATACATACCAGAACAAAGCCGAGTGCCTGCATTTGAATGTTTTTTGTGTCAAGGCTGTGATTTTTAAAAAAAGCAAATGAGACTAAGACACAGTCCTGTTACAACAACATACTAAAGCTGCCGGTATGGTCAGACTGAGCTCAGAATATATCCAATTTCAAGAGTCAGACATACAATAATCTAATTGTTAGCATATATATGTATTGCTGTATATGCCACCCAGGTCTGCCTGAGAGACCTCCCATGCTATGTGTTCTGGCAACATAACTCTCACATAGTGAATGCTGCATTTTAGTAAGTTTTTGTCCAAAGGAGCTTTCCCTTTATTTATCATGGTAGTTTTCCAGAGCTACAATTTAAATGTATACTTAAAATTTGATTTCTGAGAAAAAACTAAGGAGATCTGAATTTTTAGAAGCAGTCTTGATATACAGCAAATTTGCCTTTTAGGATATTTCCAAGAAATCATACTATATATCTGTATAAACAGCACATGGCTATATGGTTTTTCCACACTTCCACGGAATTCATAGATTATTACCAACATTTGACATGATCTTTTTCCCCTGGATCAGTTAAAAAAAAAATCCATAAAATTCCCATAACAGACCCATAAAGTTCTGAACATAACATTAACAGAGCTTCCGAAGCAAATTTGGATGTACAGAAGCTCTTTGTAGAAAATGAAAAGACATACCACTCATAGAGAACTTTACAAGTATTTGAAAAAACAACTCTTTTCGACTTTTCTCAGTTTAAATAGCTGATCTTTATGATGCTTTGAGTTTGCATTCCACTTGAATCCCTTGATCATTCCTGTATTCTTGGGGTTTGAGGCCCGTGTAAGCATTAAGAGTCACTTCTGTTACTGGATTAACAGAGCAATCAACTCCAACTATTTTAACAGGGCTGTGATATCCAGATGATATACGACATGCTGCTAAGGTTGAAATCCATTGTGTATTTACCTGGTGACTTTGTCTGCAAAAAGGTGAGCATTCTTGTCTTGTTCAAATAATAATTATATTATGTATTTCAGAAAAAGAGTTCAGATATCGGTCAACAATGTCCTTTAAATAAAATTAATCCTGACAGAATTAGACAGCATAACGGTAATTAAGGTACTCTGTGTAATAGCAACAAATGTGCTCTCAGATTTCAACCTAGAACAAGACAGTATGGATTTTATTACTTACATTATCAAACATGAAATCATAGTAATATGGGAAAGTATTTAATGTAAATATGGCTTATTTAATGACACATCATGAAATTTTAACATTTAAAATGGAGCAAAATTAATGTTTCTATACAAATATACATACAGACTTAGCCTACAGATCTCAGTCTACGATGCGTTGTCTGTGATACATTTGTGTATTCAGGAACTCCTAAGAAAAATTATTCAAAAATGTAGAAAATACACTGCATCCCATATCACTCCTTACAGAAGGATCTGCTCTACCTTCACTCACAGCCCTGAGCCATCTCCAGACTTACAGATGAATGCAGTCACACTGTCCCTCAGCCAAGATGTCTATCTCCACCTTGTATTTTGGCTCAAACAAGGCCAGATAGACTCAGATAGCTCACAGTTAAATAGTTCAGTCTCTGACCAGGTGAGCCCAAATCACTTTTCAGAAGGCACGTAAAGACAGGACAATGTAGGATGTAATTAAAGAACAAGGGGATGTAGTATCAGTACTATTACTGTTCTGGCAAGTGATTCACAGTTCACACCACATCCAGAAGGGACCATCAGAACCCCTTAACTTGTCTTTAGCAGTTCTGGTCAGTATGTTCATTAAGGTGCTGTTCATTCCAAGAGTCAAGCATTCGATCCTCTCAAATGCTGAGCTACTCCCGCTGACTTCACAGTGTAGGAAGTTAACCATTTGTGAATACACTGAATGATCAAAAGTGTCCCTTCAAAGACCAATGCCAGAATTGCTGTTGGCTAAGAAGGTTGGAAGAGTAGTTTGGTGTGTTTGCTTATAAAATGCACAGCATGAAAGGATCTTAGACTGCGGCTGGGATTCTGACACAACAGATGGACAGTAACAGATTCAATGTGTTGATACTGCAGTCAGATGCAAACAGTTCCTAACAAAGATGGATTATCAGAAATTGAAGTATCAACTTATTACACCTTGATTCAGAGACAAAAGGCCTCCCATTTATATAAATCTACTATGTGCCCAATAACCATAGTAATCCTCTTAATGCTGTAACACATAATAGGGAATAAAACCCTGTAGGAACCGCCATCCCCTTGGATGTATGTTGCTCTCATCCTACTCTACCAAGGAGATGCTAAATGTAGGCTTGGAGGACCAAGTAAAGAGACAAGAAGTACAAGGCCCCACATTTTCAGTCCTGGCTTTGTTGCTGCTCCCACTTCACTTTTAAAATGAAATTGCTGCTTTGCCTCATAATACTAGTAAATCCTTTCTTTATGAGAGAGTAAAAAGATAAAGAAGAATCTGTCATGTCATTCTAACAAAAAAACCCCAAAAAATGAAAAAAAAAAAAAACAAAAACCCAAACCAAACCACACTTTATGTGTTTCTGTGTCCAGGGAGAGATTGGCAGAGAGATGTACATCATCAAGCAGGGTGAAGTTCAAGTCCTTGGAGGGCCTGATGGTACAAAAGTCCTGGTTACACTAAGAGCAGGAGCCGTATTTGGGGAGATCAGGTAGGTCCATCAGTACTTCTAATACTTTCTTTAGAACGGTAGACTAATCAGTGTTTGTTTAACTTCTCTGTGGTAAGCATGACAGCTATCACAGGGAGGCTGGAAAGTAGGTAGGATCAACAAAGAGGACAGTGAGCAAGGAGATGCAGGCAAGTGAAGTAAAACCTAAGCAAAGCATCAGCAATTAACAGGGCAAGATCTGAGATCAATGTTTTGGACAATGTCCAGAGAGATATACAGCCAAATTTCTTCTTCAGCATTTTAAAGTTTCAACACATCTCCCTGTTACACTGTCTGCAATACAGCAGGACCAAATGCATTTTACTGCCTGGATAGTGAGCCCAGGTGCCCTTAAATAGCAGATGGCAAAAATTAAAATTCATTTCCAACAAAAGTGATAAAAAAATTTAAAATAGCAAATAAAAATAGTCCATTTAGGAGTTGAAGTAGGAACTAAATTGATGAAAATCAGGCATCCTAATTTGAAAAACTATGTATTTAAGAGCATACATAAAAAAAGAAAAAGGGTGATAGACCAGATTTTTTTGTGTCTGAGTTTATTTGGAAGAGACAATTTTTTTCTGGTGGCTACAAGTGGTTTTATATTTTCTGGTGGCTACAAGTGGTTTTATATTCTCTATGTGCTTGCTATACAACATGCATTAACTCTTAGGTGCTATGTTCCCCCATCAAATGCTAGTTTTTGGTCACTGCTCTCCCTTGCTGATGTTGGCCTGAGGAAAACTAATAAAATACGTGTGCTGCCACATGCGATAAACTGGATCCTTGGTTTCTTCCAGCTGCTTTCCTGTTACTGTTAATCCTCTTGCTGGTAGCTTTAATTTGCCTTTTGAGAAGCGGTAATCAGCTCTGTGCCAGGTTTACATTTGTCTTCTACTTGTGTCTCTGTTTGCAGTAGAGGAAACATTCCTATTTATCTAGTGATGCGTGTACAGAACTTGTGTAGACCACAAGTGGAAAGCATCTGATATATCTGAGATACACAACTTTTTCATTGAGTGGGAAAGTGAAATTATATCAGCTCTTTGAAAGAAGGTTATTTGGAAGATATTTCTCTGTGTGACAATATAATACCTGAGCAAAGTCTCCAAACAAAAGGCTGTATTGTAAATTATGTGGAAAGGCTGAGAATAAAATCATCACTAAGGGCTGAATAATGGAAAGAAAAAAGAAAAACCTGGAGCAGCTCCAATATGTAACACACACATGGTTTTCAATTATTTATTAGCCTGGTATTTGGAGTGAGAACTTTATATTTTAAACTGAGAAACTATAATGATTTGGTTTTTCAAAAGGAAGGGAATTTCAACCTTTTGATCCAATACAGGTGAGTGCTTGTTTCCACGTGAGGACCACACAATGACCTTTAAAGATTCATTTCCCAATACGTGTTACTCTTTACATAATTGCCAATGTGACCAGCAAAACCCTCAGCAATGCTATGATGCTCCACTTCTAGTCTTTTTTTATTCATCACTGACCTACTGCAGCAGTGAACCCATTCAGACACATGTAATTTGCATATAAAATGTCAGGCAGTGGATAAACTTGAGGATAAAAACTGCAGCGACTGGCAGACATGAAGCACTAAGTGTGTTGGTAGATAGGTTCTTCTTTGTAGCAAAGTGCTAGAAAATAATGAGTTTGTACTGTGCCTTCCTATATAAGTTTTGTCAAAGACTTATACCAGAATCAAATGGAAGAAAATACTTTTTAGCAGATGAAATACTACTTAATTTAGGACATCCATGTTTTCCCCTCACTTCATGGTGTGGAGATAACCTGATATCACGCTGATTCCCTTCTGATTTCTAATTCAAGGTTTAGAGAAATATGTCCATTTCCTTCTGAGTGGTTTAAGTACATGATTTATAAGACACTTGCTATTCAATCTCATTTTGTTCAAAATTCATGTAAATGATGCTTTGAAAGTCTCCAGTGCAAAGGAATTGAATAAAATAAAAACTTTTTATTTAAAAAAATTCCCTGAACTATACTAGAAAGCCAGTGTAAGGCTAATGATCACACATGTCCTTTGACAATGTCATCCTTGAAAATTATTACAGAAGGAGATTAAGTAACAGAAGTTCCAACTAAAATCCTATCCTCATTACTATTTTCCTGCATAGATAATATCGGTTTGGGGAAGTAAAATAATTTCAGAATCAGAAACAAACAAATGAGAGCTCATCAACACAGACAATTCAGAAAGAGAGAAATTCAGTTCTAACAACACTTCATTAACCCAGAGAAAGTTACATATTAAGCCAGACGTCCTCATTCATCCATTTATTGGTATTTACTAGAGCTATTTCCTATCAGAAAATGGTAACTCTGGAAAAACTAAAACATTTGTCCCTTTTATGTACATTTGTGACAGGAAGATCTCTAAATGTTTGAACTCAGCTTTAGCTTTCTGCTGTTTTGTAATTTAAAACATATTTTAAAAAAAATCAACACTTCAGGCAATATTTAGTTCTGTGAAAGATTACAGTTTCCATTACTTTGGTCCAGGATTTCCTTTATGGTGGTAGCTGCTGCTTTTCAATGAGCTCTGCCCTTTGGAGCTTGAAGTCTTGCTCAGGAGCAAGTTCCAGACCTATTCCCCTTTCCTGATTTACCAGTTCCCTTCGTGCACACAATGGCACCAAGCAGAGCCACCACAGCCCTGCATGTTCAGCTGATAACACACAACATTCCCTGATCTGTTTGCTGATTTCAGGGAACAGCAGCTTCCCACAGAGATCAGCTATAAAAAGAAAATAGATAAGCTGAGTCATCACTTTGACAACTATATAGCTTGAAATTTAATTTGCTAGCAGAATTCAAAAGTTATCAACTTGTACTAATATTACAGCATTTCAGGCTAACAACTGGAGGAAAAATTGTTCAGTAAAAAAAGCAAATTTCACGATTAATATAGATGTTACATTTCCAAGAACCATTACAAGGCAAATGTATCTATTTAAAAAAAAATTGGTCATATAACTCTTCACGCACTAACCAAAACAGATTCAGTGCTGAAGTACATAACACTGTCCTTAGTCAATGTGGTGGG
>VWZG01003563.1:0-24624 GCA_013396735.1 Grallaria varia
CCCGCTCCCGCTCCCGCTCCCGCGGGGCATCCCGAGGGCAGCGCTGCCCCCGCCGGGCCGGGAGGAGGGAGAGGGAGAGGGAGAGGAGGGAGGGGGAGAAGAAGGAGAGGGAGTGGAGGGAGAGGGAAAAGGAAAGGAGGGAGAGGGAGAGAGAAAGGAGAGAGAGGAAGAGAGAGGGGTGGAAAGGCTCCCCCCGCCATGCGATGCCGGGGGCGGCCGCCGCGGGGAGAGCGCCGGGAGCCGGGACAGATGGGGAGGGGACGAGGAGGAGGAGGAGGAGGANGATGGGAAGCGCCGCGGTGTGCGGAGGGCGCAGCTCGGACCCGCTCCCGTGTCCGGCCCGAGGGGCTCTGCCCCGGCAAGGGGGAGCGGCACCGGGAGCGGCAGCGCCGGGACCGGCATAGAGGATCCCGGGANCGGGCCGAGCGCGCTGCCTCCCCCCAGCCCCGGGACAGCCGCGCTCCCCCCGTCCTGCAGGCAAGAGGGGATGGGGATGGCGGGACGTGTGATGGGAACGGCGGGATGCGCGATGGGAACGGCGGGATGCGCGATGGGAANCCCCTGGATGGAGGATCCCCGGGATGGAGATTCTCGGCTCTGGAGCTCCCGCAGCTGGAGGATCCCCGGGACTGGAGGATCCCGCAGCTGGAGGATCCCCGGGCTAAAGGATCCCGGGGCCGGAGCCCCCGAGGCTGGAGGATGGCGGGGCTCGAGGATTCCCGGGACCGGAGGATCCCGGGGTTGGAGGATCCAAGACCTGGAGGATCCCTGGGACCGGAGGATCCCGTAGCTGGAGGATGCCGGGGCTGGAGCATCCCAGCGCTGGAGGATGCCGGGGCTGGAGCATCCCAGCGCTGGAGGATCCCGCGGCCGTGCCCCGAGCCCCAGCAGCTGCTTTGACAACAGGAAACAATGTGGAGTGAATGGAAAAAAAAAAAAAGGGGGTGGCGCTGGCCGAGCGACTTCCCTTGACATCACTGCCCAAATAAGGAGCTTTAAACCAACCTTTTCTATTGCAGCGCGGCAGAAGATCCCCCTGGAGCCGCGGGGTCCAGCCCGGCGCCGGCAGAGCCATGGGAGAGCCGCGGCTGCGGCGCGGGGGGCGAGTGCAGGTAACAGCGAGCGCTTGGCCGCAGCCCTCGGCGCTGGGCTGGGGGTGTGGGTGGGTGGGTATTGGGGGGGATGTGTGTGTGTGTGTGTCTCTGCTGGTACAGCCCGAGCGCCTTTTCCCTCTCGTACCAGCCGTGGGCAGCGCCGGGAGGGGAGAGCGGGCGGCGCTGGGAGCGCAAGGGCACTGCTCGGCGGGGAGGTCACTGCGGGGAGTGACCAGCAGTGACCGGCCGGACGCTCAGCTCGCCCAGGGGCTGCTGCTGACCCGTCAGCCCCGCCACGGCCCCTCTTAATTGGCGGCCGCCCCTAATGAAGGTGGCTGGCTGCGGGGCGAGCCGTCTGGCTGCCTGTCTGGGACGGATTTCCTCCTTATCACTTTGCACAGGAAAAGCGAGCGGGGAGCCGAGGGGTTGTTCTTGGGCCACGCACGTGATGCGAGTGGGAAGCTGTGCCAGCGAAACCCCCGCGGGAGCTCCCGCCGGGGAGGATGGGGATGTTCCCGGCCCCGCATCCCGAATCCCCGCCGGGCTCCTGCAGGCGGGGGCGCAGCTCGGACCTGCTGCATGCAGGGAAGGAGCTCCCGGCCCCCACGGGTGACCCTTGGGGAGTTTTATCCCTTTTAAGTGTTTCTCGCTGCTGATTAGCACCTGCACATCAGCGTAAAATGAGGCGGCTTTAAAAAGATGCATTAAGTCTGAGTAAATGAGTGCTAACGATTTAAGCTTCTTAATCCTCCTCGATGGAAATTAATAACGCTTTTGATGCGCCCAGAGGTGTGATCAGAAACACACTGAGCTGCTCTATGCAAATGTGTGGATTGTTATTCCGGAAAAAGGCACGGGGCATGATTTTGTTTTTCCCCTCCTGGTTCCTGAGCTCTGTGAGAGGGCCTGGCACTTTTACCCAGTTCCACTCGGGCCAGTGGAAATGGCTGGGGCAGCTGACATGGTGATTTATGGTGTGAGCAATACAATCCAAACCCTGCTCCGCTGGTCGTGGATAACCTGCAGCTTTACAGGCTTTTAGTTTCCCTGGTGCTGAAAGATGCCTCGTTTCAGCACCGGGAGCCAGGTTTTACCTTGGCCGTGGATGTCCTGACAGCCCCTGTGGAACTCCCCCCTCTCTGACTTTACTTGGCCTCGGTGGTCCCCCGGGATGGTGTTTGTGCTTCTTGGGGACTCGGGTGTTTTTCCCACAATCTCAGCGCTTCGGGAACTTTTCACTTGGATTCTTGTGGGAAAATGTTCCCAGTGCCATCCGAGCGTGTTGCCTCAGAAAGAACAGGTGGGATTCACGTGGGGTGGGATGTTGTGATTCTCACTTGGCTCAGAGGTGTCAACAGGCCCCAAACCCACTGCAATGTGTCACGTTGTCCTCATCCCCTTTGCTGCCTTCCCCATCTTAGCAGGCGGGTCTGACTGAAAGAGCCATGGGAATAGGAATTCTTTCATCCCCAGGGAAGTATCGCTCAGGGGAGGATGCAGAGATGCTGGTGCAGGACATGGTGGGGTTGATTTGTGCTGTTCTGACTTGCTTCTGAGAAAACAGTCTTTGCCTCCAAGGCTTGCCCTGGGGCTTCTCGGGCTGCTGGACGATTCACTGCGGTCCTTGTTAAGGAAGGAAAAACAAAGTCTGTAGAGGGCCTGTGCGAACTGTTCATCACAGAAGAAACTTGCAGAAGTTACCAGTTGATTAATTAATGAATGTGTTACCACCAAAGTGCTGCAGGTCTGGGCTGTGTCCTCTGGGGCACAGCCAGCACAGCACAAGTCCGAGGAGCCTCTGCTCGCCTGGGGAAGCTCTTGCAGCCCAAACGAAAGGGATTTACTCCCTGTGACTGACGATTTTCATCCTAATCCACCGTGGGCACTTCTGACTTCTCTGCGTTGGCCCCTATCCAGTTCAGGAACTTCGGTATGTCCCGCTGCAGCTTCTCTACTGCACTTTTAGCATCACAACAAGGGAGCCTCACAAGATTTCTGCCCCGAGGAGAGGCTGCCCCAGGCGCACGAGTGGCAGGCGGAGGAGAACCAGGACCACAGGCTCTGCTCCTTGGGTTTTCCTGGCTGAGCAAAAGCACGTTCCCGCAGCTGAGAGCAGTCGGGGGAAGAGAGGGGGGGCGATGAGCAAACCCAGAAATGTTTGGAGTTTGCTCTTGGAAAACACAGGGCAGCCGTCAGTAGAATAGCTCAGTGTTCAGCCCATGCTGTCTGCGGCATGTGCGAGCAGGGGCAGATGTGGGGGATCCTCGGGGGATCTGCTGGCCTGAGTCCCTGGAGGAAGGGGTTTGAAAATGGTATTTATTCTGAAGTGAACAACAGAAGCGCTGTTGAGAAACCTCCCCCGAGCTGCAGGGCCGGGGCATCACTCACAGGGGTGGTTTAGCAGCAAGCAGGGAGAGCAGGGAAGTGTATCCCGGGTGGAAATCCCCGTGGCCATCCTGGTGATTGGGTGGCAGGTTGTTAATGAGGGGCTCCGGGAACTCCCGTGCTGCGCGTCACTGGCACAGTCCCATGGCTCTCCTGGGTTGTTCCTGCATGAGCATCCCTGGCATTCCTGGATTGTGCATTATGAACCCCGGTATTCCTGCATGAGGACCCCTGGCATTGCTGGGTTGTTCCTGCATGAGCATCCCTGGCATTCCTGAGTTGTTCCTGCATCAGGAACCCTGGCATCCTTGGATTGCTCTTGCCCCAGGAACCGTGGCATTCCTGGGTTGCTCCTGCACAGGATCCCTGGCATTCCTACGTTGTTCCTGCATCAGGATCCCTGGCATTCCTGGATTACTTGTGCATTATGAACCCTGGCATTCCTGCATGAGGAACCCTGGCATTCCTGCGTTGTTCCTGTACTGGGAACTGTGGCATTCCTGGGTTGCTCCTGCATGAGGATCCCTGGCATTCCTGTGTTGTTCCTGCACGAGCATCCCTGGCATTCCTGGGTTGCTCCTGCACTGGGAACTGTGGCATTCCTGGGTTGCTCCTGCACTGGGAACCCTGGCATTCCTGGGTTGCTCCTGCCCCAGGAACCCTGGCATTCCTGCATGAAGATCCCTGGCATTCCTGGGTTGCTCCTGCATGAGGAACCCTGGCAGTCCTGGGTTGTTCCTGCATCAGGAACCCATGGCATTCCTGGGTTGCTTCTGCCCCAGGAACCCTGCCATTCCTGCATGAAGATCCCTGGCATTCCTGGGTTGCTCCTGCATGAGGAACCCTGGCATTGCTGGGTTGTTCCTGCATGAGGATCCCTGGCATTCCTGGGTTGCTCCTGCCCCGGGAACTGTGGCATTCCTGGGTTGTTCCTGCCCCAGGATCCCTGGAATTCCTGGGTTGCTCCTGCATGAGGATCCCTGGCATTCCTGGGTTGTTCCTACCCCAGGAACTGTGGCATTCCTGGGTTGCTCCTGCAAGGATCCCTGGCATTCCTGCATGAGGATCCCTGGCATTCCTGGGTTGCTCCTGCCCCGGGAACTGTGGCATTCCTGGGTTGTTCCTGCCCCAGGATCCCTGGAATTCCTGGGTTGCTCCTGCATGAGGATCCCTGGCATTCCTGGGTTGTTCCTACCCCAGGAACTGTGGCATTCCTGGGTTGCTCCTGCCCCAGGATCCCTGGCATTCCTGCATGAGGATCCCTGGCATTCCTGGGTTGTTCCTGCCCCAGGATCCCTGCCATTCCTGGCTCCCTCCCTGCCCTCTGCTCCCTGGGGTTCCTGCTGACTCCGTGCTCGCAGGAGCTCTGCCCTCGCAACTTCTGGCCGCGTTTGACTGCACGTGTTGACTTCAGAAAGTGTTTCAGCAGACTGCCGGTTCCACAGCGCCTCAAAGCATTTGGTTTCTTGGCAAGGGGGGTCAAACTTAGGAAAAAGAAAATTACCCTCTGGAAAGGAAAGCCATATATTTAAAATATACATTCAACACTGTTGTCTCTGACTTTAAAAAGGCTGCTTGTTAGGAGATCTTTATGGCTCTGCTGGGATCTGCAGGCAGTAGGGCTGGTTGGGATGCAGGGAAATATTTATTCTGTTTTCACTCTGCCTATTACACTTGCTGAATTCTTCCCTCCCGCCTTTCCCTCATTAATCCAGAGCCATTTCTCACTGGTGCTGCCTCTCCCGGGCTCTGCCAGACCACCTTGCAGGGGGACACTTGTGATTAGTGCCCCTGCTGAGCCATCACTTGAATCCCACCAAATGGGCTTTCCCAGGCTTTGCACAGTCAGCCGGGAGCCCTGGGAGTCCCTGGAATCGGGGCAGCAATCAGAATGGAGATTTTTATCCTGCCCGGCTCTAATTACATGCCTGCAAGAAGGTGAACCTTCTAATGAGCATCAAAAGGCGCATTGTGTGTCAGGGAGGGCCCGCGGTGAAGGGACCGGGGCTTATTCAGTCATTCAAAAAACATTTGGGGGAAAGTAAATGTGCCATAAATCTTCCTGGGTCTCCACGATGCCTCATTTTCTCTGCAAAGCCCTCCCGAAATGCAGGCTCTGGTGGCTCCTGGAGGGCTGGTTTTGGTTGGGCGCCCACCGTGCTGAGCTCCCTGGGGGCTGCGTGTGCCGCAGGGTGAGGGCCATGGGCAGAGACATCCCCCGGTGTTTACTGGGTGGAAATCTTCTGAGAAGCCTTTTGCCTCAGAGGAACAGGAACCAACCCATTCAATACCTCGATGGTATTTTTGTAACTTTATTTTTTTTTTTTTTTTCTTTCCCCAGTTGTATGGAAAATTGCAGTTCAGGGACACTTTCCTTCCTTCTGGGAACTGCTCAGCAGCTTGTAAGAAGGGATAACTATGGGGAAAACATGAGATCAAGTTTTCCTGCCTTCCCAAAATGGACTTGCTGTAAGCAAGGGCTGCTTGTTCCTTAGTGCCTTGAGGCCACGTTCCATCTCCTGTAGGCACCAAGTGTTCAGGTGGGACAAATTCCGAGCAGAGCATCTTCAGCATTGGGGAAAAATTCTTTTACAATACAGTCTTTTTTATGCTAGTGGGGCTTTCAATTTCAGCAGCTCCTCAGTCTCCAGGTCCCAGGTTGTCTTTTCCACACCTCTTATCCAGCCCTTCCCTCATTCCTTGCTTGGACTTTGGAGGGTTTCCTGCTTGTTAAAGTGTTATCCAGGCTTTGCTGCCCTGGGAGACTTTGGGGTTTCAGTTGTTCTGCTCTGCTTCTCCATTAGCCCTCCAGATCCGAGGCAGGAAGGAAAGGTACGTCCAAGATGGGCGAGATCCAGCTGAATTCCCACTCGGCATTGGGCTTTCTCCACTCGTGTTGCTGTCGGATGCATCGAGCCCTGGAAGGGTTTGCTGAGCCCTCATTTGGTGGTGCAGTTCAGAGGGGAAACCTCAGGAGAATCCAATAAAATTGAGCCTGGCCCTTTTCCCAGCAAACTTGGTTACAAGTGTAGTAGTTCCCTAAAGCCTTTATTGCCACGCTCCAGATGGAAAGCCAACTGCGGCACCGCTGGGATGGTCCTTCCTGACGGGGAGTTCTCTCATCCCAGAGGTACAAACCAGACACAACCATTAGTGCTACACCCATTTATCGGCACTTTTCATAGGAATTACGAGTAGATTTATATCCTGGGTATTCATGTCCTGGCCTTCTTCATCCTCGGGTGTGTGATTTCTCCTCACAGTCCCAACTCTCATCATGAACCACGAGCTGGGGGTGTTGAAGGGACTCAGGGCTGTTGAGTTGGGAGCTGGTCGTGTTCCCAGCTCAGGGGCAGGGAATGGTCTTGGAATAAAAGGCCAACTGGGGAACTGTGTGACCAACACGTGGTCCCCCCAAAGTGCTGCAGGAAGAGAAGCCCCTGGGGAATGGGTGGATTTTATTTAGGCTGTGAAGCTCTGGGAGCTTCTTGGAGCTTCCCAGGGGTTTAGGACTGGGCTTGGGTTTGGGCCCTGGACTTTTGGCTGATTCTCCTGCCCAGGCTGCTGGGAGATACCCAGGGGAAGGTGCTGGATAGGAGGGCTCTCCCCATTCCCTGCTGGGCACGAGGACCCCGAGGGCTGAGTGAGTGACCCGGGGCCAAAGCGGTGGCTTTGGCAGCGACAGGAATGTGGTTCAGAGTTTTCCATGAGGCATCGCTGACTCTTTAAATAGCTGCCCACGGGTTTCCTGTGTTCCCTCCTGCCCTTTATTCAGTGTTTTTTGGGTTTGTTCCCTTCTGGGGAGATTTACTCAATAAATTTATAAATTAAAGCTAGAGAAATTAGAGCCATCGCTTTATAAATTGAAGGTATAGAAAAGCTGAAGATGGGGCTAAAAGGAGGTGGATAGAAATTAAAAATAAAAAAGTTCCCTTGGATGGATTCACATGGATGCTTTTGGCAAACCCTGGGATGGTACCTGTCCCCTGTGAAGAAAAAGCAGCTGCTGGGCTGGGTCAGCTGTGACAGGCTGGAAATTTATAGTTACCACCTTATTGCCACAGGGGTGTAAATGTGCTAAACGCCCTTGGGGACACTCCAGCCACACTGGGATCAGCTGCAGAGGAACCAGGTAAAGGTTTGATTTAAGGTGAATGGAGCTGACTGGGTGTGAGGAAGGATGGAGAGGAAATTCCTGTTCCTTCGGGAGGTGCAGCCTCTGGGAGCACCGATGGTGCTTCTGGAGAGACTCCTCGAAGAGCTGCTCACAGCAGTTCTGCTTTGTATAGGTAAAAATAGCAAAGGGATTTCTTTACTCTAATTTGAGGTCCCTTGGCATCCCAGCTGGAGTTCTGGTCTGAACTGGGAGGTTTCTGGGCAGGACAAAGCTTTTTTTGTGTGTATGTGAGCCCGTTAAAAACGCGTTGCATGTTTTAAAGAGGAAAATAAAGTTTTGGTTGTGTTTAAAAGAGAGATGCCTTCATCCTGAAGATCTGACTTTGGTACAAAACAGTGCAGTGGAAGGTCAGGCCAGAACCAAGTTCAAAAATAGAGTTAGAGATATCTACAGCAAACGTGAAGTTTTTCTGACTTGGAAGGGAAGTTGAGCTGGGTGTTTAATTACCTCCCACAAACTTGCCTGTAGTGCTTAGGTATTTCCTTCATGACTTTCTCAGGCTAAAATTAACAAAACCTGAGGAGAAACCACTCTTCCCCACCATTTCACCACTCTGTTTACGTGAGAAAATTGGCTGGGACACAACAGTGTGGCCACTGTAGTCTGGAATAAGTGTGTGCTTCTTCTGGAAGTGAAGATCTCTGCTGGAAGTTATCCTGCAAGAATTCAAAAGGGTTCCTGGCCGATATCCCTCTGTGGAAAAGTGCGTGCCTCAGTTCCCACTTCTGTAAAATGGGGTTAAAAATATTCTCCCTCCCTCCCAGGGGCATTGCCACACTCCTTCCACAGCAGTTTGTAAAAGACCACAGAGTTTTTTCCACCAGTGTGAAAAACACTAAATAAAAATAAATTGATGCTGTTTTAAATAGTATTCTAAGTGCTTCATGCTACGGTGAATGACTACAAATAGCTATGAATCACAGAATATTCTGTATTAATAGCTGCATATCACAGAATCACAGACTGGTTTGGATGGGAAGGGACCTTAAAGCCCATCCCAGTCCATCCCATCCCATCCCATCCCATCCCATCCCCTCCCATCCCATCCCACCCCCTGCCATGGGCAGGGACACCTTCTACCAGCCCAGGTTGCTCCAAGCCCCGTCCACCCTGGCCTTGGACACTTCCAGGGATCCAGGGGCAGCCACAGCTCCTCTGCCCAACCTGTGCCAGGGCCTGCCCACCCTCCCAGCCAACAATTTCTTGTCCTGTCCCTCCATGCCTTGTCCCCAGTCCCTCTCCAGCTCTCCTGGAGCCCCTTTAGGCACTGCAAGGGGCTCTCAGGTGTCCCTGGAGCCTTCTCTTCTCCAGGTGAGCCCCCCCAGCTCTCCCAGCCTGGCTGAGCCTCGTTAAGGTGAGGACTCACAGTCAGGAGCTCTCTATGCTGGGGCAGCTGTTGCTTTCCAGCACTGATGGCCCCAGAAACTGCTCAAAAAGTGCTGAAATAGGGAAAAAAGATCCAAGAATCCCTGAAGATGTTCCTCGTACCATGCGAGTAGATCTGGCAGCAGCACAGGCTGGAGCTTCACATCTCCCCTCTGGAGCATCCTCGGTGATGACTCAGTGTCTAATGAGTTTACTGCCGTGGTTTGTATCATTCCTAAGGTTAATCCCTTTTAATTCTGGGGCGTTTATTAAAGCCAAACCCTCCTGCCTTTGCGAAGCTGCTTTGAATGGCGCCGCTGGAGGAACAGCAAAGTGGGGAAGGTTGAAACAACCCACTGCTGCCAACCTGGAGAGCTTTTCCTAACCCCAAGGCAGTGCTGTGCTGCTGCTGCTGCTGCTGCTGCTGCAGAAAAACCCTGCAGCGCTGGGCTTATTATGCATGATGCAGGTTTTAGGTCTTTAAAGAAGTTAAGGGAAAGTCCCAGCTGAGGTGCTGGTTGCCTCAGAGTCTCTGTGGAATAGAGCTGCTCTCTGATTCTCTCTGTAATTCATTGCTGTGGACACGCTCCGCTGCCTTCGAGTTTTAATCTGTCATCCACCTGTGGGGATTTGCTGCAAAGTTAGAAAACACTTTGCTTTATATTTGCATTAATCAGAGTTGGGAATTGATCAGAAGACAGGAGATGGTACCCAAAACGGGAGACCAGCAGCTGAATTCTTTTTAATTTTTTTTTTTTTTTTAAAGTGAACAGGTGTAAAGGCAGAAATGTAGTTTGGGAATATAAAGAACAGAAATCCCCCAATCCCATTTGTTCTGGACTGGAAATAATTCCCTGCTGGCAGCTGGGGTGTACCTGGCTAGGGAAGCTTCTGGTTGTGGTTGTGTCAGTTGTACCAAGCCCAAAACCTCTCAACAAAAATCTAAACCGGACATTGTTTAGGGTCTTTTTTTCTTTTGAAGCTGATTTTTTGCTGCCTTAAGTCAGAGTGATACCTTCCAAGGGGAGCGGGAGGTTGGTCATGCACTTATAATAAATGCAAATCAAAGTGATGAACGTGGTCCTGTTTCACACACAGGAGTGGGTTGGGTCTTCCCAGGCCAAACCAGGCTCCTGATCACGAGGGCTCTCAAAGGACGCGAGAGAAGATGCTTGTGAGGGTTGTGGGGAGTAAAAAGTTTAGGTTTAAAAACCCCCCAAACCAGCTGATTTTGCCCTTTTGGTGAGAGCAATAAGCCAGTGCGGAGTTCAACGCTGGTGAGGGCACTTGTCGCAGGAAAGAGCTTTGGGAAGGGCTTTTCTTTTGGCAAATAAATGTGGAAAGCCCGAGGAGGCAGCCCAGGCACAGCAGTGGAGTGGGTGGCACTGCCCACAGCCCAGAGCAGGGACTGGCAGCACTGGGACACCCTGGGAATGCACACCCGGCTTCCCAGCGATGGGAACTGCCCTCTGCCCACCAGGGACCCCGAAGAACTGAGGGACTGTGAGTGCTGAGGGGGCCACAGGGGCTCCAGTATCAGCACTTCTCCTTCCTTCTGCTGCACCAGCTCTGTGTCAGAACTGAAATCTCCCTCCCCGAGGCATCACAGACCCCTTGGAATGGCCCTTCTGTCCCAACTTGCTGGGCCAAGTATTTTGAATATTGTATTTGGGAAGCTGCTTTGGAATGTGGTCGTGGGTTGTCTCTCCATTCAGGGGGTGTGTGTAGGGAGTACCTGCCCATGTGCCATCACCGAGGGGCTGGAAAAAGGGTATTTTGACTCAGTTTCCATCTCCGTTGGCATTTACACTGGGGTGGCAGCTCAGGGGTGGGGAGGAATTGTCCCCAGTGCCCGGGAACCCTCTCACACTCCCTGGCTGTGTGAGAGAGCGAGTGCAGGGGATGTTTTCCATTTAACTGTGTTATTTCTGGCTCTGCTGCTTTTTCTGTAATCACTGTGGAAACTGTTGTGCTTGGGGGTTCATCAAGGAAATGCTACAAGTTCTTCCAGGGAGAAATATAGTCAGCGAGTGGCTGTGATACTGGTTTCATAAGGGCTCACTTTAATTGGGAACGGTGTTTTCAGGAGGTTTTTACTGGCTGGGTTTCTGATGGAGGCGAGAAACAGCCAAAGTGAAATGGCAGAGAAGAGCCCCCAGTACGGTGGGAAGGAGCTGCTTTGGTGTTGGGCCCCTGGTGCTGCTTTGTATGAGGGGGTTTCAGGGAAAACACAATGAATTCAGCTTTTATTCTGGAGAAGGAAAGGGTCTGAAGTTGGAGGGGATGGCCTGGGCGCTGTCTTAGGGTAGTGGGAGAAGTTAGAGATGGATGTGATTTGTGGTGACGGGGGTTCAGCAGATCCAGTGATGGGTGTCCTGCTGTGCCATGACCTCAGATGGCTCTGTTAGGGTGGACGTGGCTCCACTGTGGCTGAGGCTGGGTTTGGGATGAGGAGGTGCCGTGGTGGAGCATCTCCTGCACCCGCAGCCCTGGACCCTCCGTGGGTGCTGGAGGAGCCACCTCCAGCCAGGGCTCTGCTCTCGGGGGACACCCTGACCCCTGGGCCATGTAGGGGGGTGAGGCACATCTGAGGTGCCAGCAGGGTCTGGGGAGGAAAGCAGAGGGCCTGTGCTCGCAGGGGGATGGCACTGCCCATGCCATGCAGCCTGTGGAGCCAAGGCTGTTGTTGTCCCTGTGACAGTGGTGACACCATTCCTCCTGCTGCTCCATCACTGCTGGGCTGACCCACTGTACAGGGATATCCATGGGCTGAGCTTGTCCAAGTGTCACGGTATTCCTGACAAATTCCATGACATTTCTACATGGGTATAGTAAGACACTGTATATAAATAGGGAAGAGGCTTCCTGAGAATGATTAAAACTCATTTTGTAGGTGCAGCACAAAAGCAGGGAAGTCCTGAGCACTTGGTTTTGTGCAAACATTATTAACCCTCACTAAATTACAGTTTGAGCTGTTTGACTTCCCCAATTCCTCCTTGAATGTAGAAATAAACCTAATATTTCTCCTTTGTTTGTGCTTCACATGCCAGGGGGTCATTATTCCTTATGAAGGAGCTGGTCTGACCCAGTCCAGAGGTTGGATTCTGCTGCTGGTGGGAGCACAAGGACCTGGCACAGAATCACAGACTGGGTCAGGTTGGAAGGAACCACAGGGGGGTCACCTGGTCCAACCTTCCTGCTCAAGCAGGGTCATCCCAGAGCACACTTCCCATCCCGGATCCCATTGACCCCCCCTGCCCAGCATCCTGAGCCTGGAGGATGCCACGAGCTCTGCAACACATCACCCGTGGGCTAAACCTCTCATTCCGAGCATGTTCATTGTCCTGAAACACTTATTTATAATCAGACTGTCAACATCACTTACTAGAAGCTGCACTTACTGGAAACACTGCCCGTGTGGTCCCACAGGCAGGCAAAGCTTGGAGAAGACAGTGAGTGGAAAGGGTTACATGGGCTGGGTTTGCTTTTGAGTGTGTATTTTATTTGTGGTACTTAAGAGGGCTCTTTTTCATCAGCATTTGTGGAGAGGCCACACAGGAAAGAGGAAAGGAGGTTTTGTCTCTGCTATACATATTTGATGTTTTGCATTTTAATAATTACCTTAATAAGTTACGCCGACTGGCCTCTCGCTTTATTTGGGGATCTCTGGGGGCACTCTCTTTGCTTAACACTCCTGAAGTCATTAGAGCACTCACCAAGTGATTTATTGCTATTGATTTCTGTGGCACCCAGTGCAGGCTCCATGGCAGGGGTGGGCAGCAATTATGGTTCTTCCAGGGCCACTTCTCCCACCGTTGAAATAGAGACTCCCCTGATTACCAGGAGAGTGCAGGGCGAGATGGACAGATTCCTACAATTTGATGACCTCAGCAATTAATTATTTATTGAGCTTTTAATTTTGCATCCATCATTCTCGCTCTGTCTCCCCTGACTTTCAGAGCAGCTGGGGGGGTAAAGCATTGACAGATACCTTTGGAGGGGGAGGTTTGCAGCTTTGTTTAGAGCAGCTGGGCTGTGCCTGGGTTAACCCCAGTGGCTCCAGAGACAAGGTGGCACCTCCCTGGGTTCCTCAGGTCTTCAGAGCCCCTCAGCTCTCAGCCCCACGAGCTGCTTCCCCCAGTGCAGAGGGGAGGGCAGAGGATGCTGTTCATCCATCCTGGCCTGGGAGCTGGGGAGAGGATGAGCCTCTTTCTCCTCAGGCCGTGGACAGAGATGAGTTGCAATTTTTCATCTTAACATCTCATATCATTTGTAGCTCAGCAGGAAAACTGCTTTCCTTGGGTCTGGTGCTCCAGGGCTTCCTGCTGATCCCTGCAGGGAACAGGAGGGCAGTTTTCCTAAAAGCAGAAGCAGCTGAGGATGTTTTGTCTTGTTTTTTTGCCTTTTCTTTCCCTGGTTTTTGTGGTTTTTTGGTTTTTTTTTTTTTCTTTTTGAAGGTTCAAGGGTGGCCTGGTAGCAGGGCACTCATGTTTTGGATTATCTGGTGCTGACAAGCATCAGGTTCCATGGATGGGACTGTTGCCTTCCTTGGCTGTGTCATGTTGCTCGTGGATTCAGGATCACTCTGTCTGTGCCCCAAAAGGAGAGATCTTACGAGACACTTGTGGCATTTTCTTCTTCCCTTGGAGCCACCTGTGGGACCTCTGCTCACCTGATGGTTTCCAGAACCTCTGGGATAGCTGGAATTGTGTGCGAGCCCCGGAGCTGCCCAGTCTCCTACACTTGTGCTTGTGGATACTGGCTTTGATAGAAGCCACAGGAAAAAAGTGCAGGGCAGGAGAAAAGCTGTTTTTGTGTTCCCGTCCTGCCCCCAGTGAAACTCTGCAGGACGTGGGCATGGTGGGAGCAGCAGGGTGGGCCTGAGCAGCCCCCAGACCCTCTGCACCCACCGACAGCATCGTCTGCCCCTCCAGCCCCCAGTGCCTCCCACTGCTCTGCTGGGAGGAAGAATGGTCAGTCATTGTTTCAGGGCCAAAAACCCTCGAATTTTTAAGGATCCTCCATTAGGTGGCCTGATCCTCCTACCAGGTTGGGTCTGTTCCCAACAGATCACTGATATGGCAATGAAATGGTGAATAAGGAGCTCTTTGTAGTGAAAGTGTTTTTCTCCCAGGCTGGGCAGGTGAAGTGTGGAGTCCAGTTCTTCTCTCCTCTGCTCCTGAAGGGAAAGGCTGGGAGAGCTGGAGATGTTCACCTGGAGGAGAGAAGGCTCCAGGGACACCTGAGAGCCCCTTGCAGTGCCTAAAGGGGCTCCAGGAGAGCTGGAGAGGGACTGGGGACAAGGGATGGAGGGACAGGACACAGGGAATGGCTTCCCACTGCCAGAGGGCAGGGTTGGATGGGATATTGGGAAGGAATTGTTGGCTGGGAGGGTGTTGAGGCCCTGGCACAGGGTGGGCACAGAAGCTGTGGCTGCCCCTGGATCCCTGGGAGTGTCCAAGGCCAGGTTGGAGCAACCTGGTGGAAGGTGTCCCTGCCCATGGCAGGGGGTGGGATGTGATGACCTTTACGGTCCAGTCCAACCCATACCATTCCATGATTTCATGATGCTGCTGCACCCCAATGAGTCCAAGCAGAGGAGCAAAATCCACACCCTGGGCTCATCCCACAGTCGATCTCAGGCTGGTTCAGGTCCGGTGTCAGTGCCAGGAACAGCCCAGGGCTGCAACATCCGATCCCAAACCTCTCACCACGCACTTGCTTTTCCTCTTGCAGAGCTCCAGTGTCTTATTGATGGACTGGGCTCATTTGCTCCAAAAGATCCACTTCTCAGCCTGTTCCGTTTGGCACTGTGGGAAGAGCTGATGGGAATGGCCACAATCAAATTTTAATTAAATGCCAGGCAAGAATCTGCAGTGAGTAAATTGCGGTACCTGCAGTTTGCTGTTGACATCTGTTCCCAGACCCAGAGGGCCATTAGTGACTTTGAGAACCAGGAGAAAAACACAGGTCCACTTACCTTGGTTTTCATTCTTTCAGTGCAGGGCAGACCTATTATGTTGAATATTTTATAGCAGTGCATTGTTGCCATCCTTCCTGTGAGTCATTTTTCCACAAGAAACCCGTGCTCGCCGCGTTATTTAACCCCTTTGGAGGGTGTAGAGGTGGAGCAGAGGTAAATCCTCTGCAGAAATGGGCTTTCATGGCCTGGGTTTTTGCCACTGCGTCGCTGCACGGAGCAAGAGCTGCTTCAGCATTCACCATCCGCACAGCCAGGGCAGGCTGGATGTGCCCTGAGACTGGCACGGACACCCCAAAATCCCTCGGGGGCTCAGGTTGGAAGCTCTGTCCCAGGCTGTGCCCTTGTGTTGGTTTTTCCCCATGGCCGAGTCCACTGGAGCCCAAAACTGAGACAATTCTATGAACCTCTGCACCCTGGAAAGGGTTGTGTCCAACCCAATGGTCCAGCGCCGAGGTGTCTCGAGTGATGGGATGAGCCTTGTTGGAGGGATTTCCTGATGTTCATCCCACTCTTCCCCTTCCCTGTTTCCCCCATCCCACCCAGGCGTGTGTGCCTGTGCAGGTACTTTGGGGCTCTCACTTTTCACAGGCTTGCAGATAGTTTAGTCCCCACTGAAACACCTCCGGTGGCTTTGCTAAATGATACCTTGAGATCTTTTCAGAGTTTAGTGTAAGAAAATGACTCACTAATTGTTTTGGGGCGCTCCTTGTGTTTTCCCTCCATTTCTGACAAAGAACCTGGGCCTGGGCACAATTCTCTGCTGTTTTACTGATTTTTCAGCAGAGCTCCTGCCATGCAGCCTCGTAGGTTTGAGGACAAAAATACACGCAAGTTTCATTTAAATAACTGTAGTGGAAACTTTCTATGGAAAGAAGATACCCCAAAAAGCCCCTGAAAGAACAAAGTAAATTGTCTTACAGAATTACTTCCTTTTGCTGCATTGTTTTCCGTTTGCATCAGCCCTTTGTCTCCTCTGGGCTGTGCAGTTGTGGTTCTCCGGTGTGTCATCCAGCCAAAGTGCAGCCCAACCTCTGTGCCCACAGGAGAATTGCTGCTTTTTTTTTATTTTTATTTTTTAATTTTTCTCTCTCTCTCTCTCAGAAGGCAAAAAAAAAAAAAAAAAATCCCCCACCCAGCTGCACTTTGCACAAATGGAGTGTGTGACATGAGTGGGGTTTAAAAATTAGAACGGTTATAATTAGGAAGTTGTGCTCAGGGTTACACCTTTGCCTTGTCCTCCAGGTGAGAAGGTTGGAGACAGTGAGTAATGGGATAGAAATTGCCAATACGTGGGAGCTTCTGGGCCAGTGAGATGAAAATTCTGGGGTGTTTCAGCCCATGCCATGGGCAGATGTGCTGCTGTTGGCCAGGCTGGGGGAGAGAGAGCTCGGGGTAGGGTGGCTCTGTCATAGAACCCCAAATGGTTTGGCTTGGAAAGGACCTTAAAGCTCATCTCACTCCACACCCTGCCATGGGCAGGGACACCTTCCACCAGCCCAGGTTGCTCCAACCTGGCCTTGGACACTCCCAGGGATGGGGCAGCCACAGCTTCTCTGCCCAACCTGTGCCAGGGCCTCAACACCCTCCCAGCCAACAATTCCTTCCCAAAATCCCATCCAGCCCTGCCCTCTGGCAGTGGGAAGCCATTCCCTGTGTCCTGTCCCTCCATCCCTTGTCCCCAGTCCCTCTCCAGCTCTCCTGGAGCCCCTTTAGGCACTGCAAGGGGCTCTCAGGTGTCCTGGAGCCTTCTCTTCTCCAGGTGAGCCCCCCCAGCTCTCCCAGCCTGTCCCTATGGCAGAGGGGCTCCCGCCCTCAGACCACCTTAGTGGTCTCCTCTGGGCTCATTCCAACAGTTCATCATCCTGTGTTTACCAACCTGTTAAAGCCTTAAAACCCCCCAAAGGTCCTGGTTTCTGCTTTGGACCTCAGGGTGGCTGCACAGCCCATTGCAGGAGGTGTCATCTCTCCCCTTGCTGCCGGTGGGGTGGGAGGGGTGGTGTGGGGTTTGTGGCTGTTCCCTCTTGGAAGGAACCTGGATATTTGTATTTCAGAAGCTGGAAAGTGAAATTTGTCATTTTTCACTGCTGGGAAGATTAAGCAAAGATTTTTATCTTAGTGAGTCGTTAGCACAAATGTTTGGTCACGTTTTTTACAGAACTCGCTGCCTATTTGACATTTTCTGCTCAGAGATGGAGGCCAGTGGCCACTCTTCTGCAAAGACATTCTGGGGTGGTTTTTTTTAACACTCCTTTCTATAACTGATTACATCCTATACTTCAGCCTCAAGAGCTGCTGGTTGAGTCTCAGTTCACAGCCTCACTCCACTTCCTTTAGTTCGGCCGAGTCCTTTTACTCTGCAGAAGTGTCAAAAACTTAAAGTGCCTGACACTCCCCCAGGCCTGTGACTCTCTTTGGTCCTCTTGAGGATTTCTAAATGCAAAGGTCATCTTGAACAACTTCTAAGACATCTTGAACAACTTCTAAGACATCTTGAACAACTTCTAAGACACTGGCCTTAAGTAAAATAAAGCCCACAAGCACCAGAAAAGTGCCACATGAATTATCTTTGTGTTGTTCTTGGTGCGCTGGTGGTGTGGCTGTGGGGAAGATGAATGAGCAGAAAGTGCCACAGACACTGTCAGGACTGGCAGCAGATTTCTTTTGAGAACATTGGGTTTGTCCTGTGTGTTCAGGGCTTGGGAAGGGGGCGCTGCAGATCTCCTGAGGGTCTTTAAGTCAAGCCATCACCAGAGCTGTGATGCTGCAGCTCTTGGCTGCATCATCTGGGCAGGAGAACCAGTTTGATGGATCCCTGCCAGGTTGGAGAGGCTGGAGCTGCCTGGAGCCATATCAGAGAATCACAGCATGGTTTGGGTTGGAAGGGACTTTAAAGCCCATCTCAATCCACCCCCTGCCATGGGCAGGGACACCTCCCACTAGCCCAGGTTGCTCCAAGTCCCATCCAACGTGGCCTTGGACACTCCCAGGGATGGGGCAGCCACAAATCCTTCTGTGCCCTACAGGCAGGGGACTGATGGGCACACACTGATGGGGTTGCATCCCACCCTTTCATCCCACTGTTTTACTTGGCTTGAACTTGCAGTAGCCTGCTGAGCAGAAGTCTAGAAGATGAGAAAGACAAGACTTTCTGTTCTCCTCCTACAAAAGGTTCCTGGAAGTTCAGAGTTTAACTGACAGTGAGTGACCTTAGGAGTTTAAGAAGCCTGATAAGGTTTGAGGTGCATATTTGGAAGAGAATCCAGGGAAATTTCCTTCTCAGCTGCTAAGCACTGATTTCAGAGCATCAGAGACTGCTGGATTTGTTTTTCCCTTTCATGCTTGTTTGTGGCTTGCAACATCTTAAGCTGAAAGTGCATCTCGTTGTCTTCAGTCCACAGCTTCAGGTTCCTGCGTGGCTCTTTGCTTCCTGCCTGGGAACCAAATGGTGCTGCTGGCTTTGGAGGCACACGGAAAATAAAGAACCAGCTTGGGGAGACTGTCAGAGTTTCTCCAGAACAAGAGATTTGTGCTCAGCTGGGGCGGGTTTCACCCAACAGCACCAGCTCTGTGTGGGTGAGCAGAGTTAGCCCAGCCCTGCAGTGTGGTCAGTCCGGCATTACGTGGGCTTTGGTTTAATTCCTTGGAAGATGACAAGAAAGTCCTAGTTAGGCATGATCTTAATCTTGACATTGATGTTAATTAATCCTGATTCATTGTTCTAAGACTAAGAGGCCAGGCAGGAAATGAGCAAAAAGCATTACTGAGAAAAAAAGAAAAAAAAAAATCTCTGATTTCACACTTGAGGGTGTGGGGAGCAAAGCTTTGAAGATGCTGTTCTTGCTGCAGTGTAATATATTCACTTTTTTTTCTGGTTTTGGCTCATGAAGTGCTCTTTTCCCTCACCCCTAGAAGCATCGGATGCAATTAAGCTCCGAAGCAATGGCCCTGTCCAGCTCTTTCCTGTCAGCAGGGTGAAATAGCACAGAAAGGGTAGAATTTTATTTTTTCTCCTCTGGATGGGTGAATATCCACTATGGAAACTCAGTTCCTCAGTGCTGTCACCTCCTGAGAACCACAGCTTTGCTGGGACCTGCTCTCAGCTGCTCGGTCAGAACCCTGCATGGTTTCACTTGCTCATTTATTTCACAGAATCCCAGAATCTCCTGAGCTGGAAGGGACCCACAAGGACCATCCAGCCCAACCCTCAGCCCTGCACAGCACCAGCCCCAAGAGTCACCCCCTGTGCCCCAGAGCATCATCCAAACCCTCCTGCAGCTCTGGCAGCCTTGGGGCCGTGCCCACTGCCCTGGGCAGCCTGGGCAGTGCCCACCACCCTCTGGGGGAAGAACCTTGTGCTGAGATCCCACCTGAGCCTGCCCTGGCACAGCTCCAGCCATTCCCTGGGTGCTGTCCCTGGTCCCCCCCCGGAGCAGAGATCAGTGCCTGCCCCTCCTCTGCCCCTCCCCAGGGAGCTGGACCTGCCCTGAGGTGTCCCCTCAGTCTCCTCTTCTCCAGCTGAACCCCCCAAGTGCCCTCAGTGTCCTCACATGCTGCCCCTCCAGGCCCTTGCCCATCTCTTTGCCCTCCTTTGGACACTCTCCAATGGCTTCAGCCCTTCCTTCCATTGTGTCCCCCCAAAGTGCCCCACTCTTGCAGGTGAGTGCAGAGCAGGGGGGACATTTGGCTGCATCGTGTCCTCTGAGGCTCTTTGGGATGCAGCTCCGGAGGGAGGGATGGGATGGAATCCTGAGGCAGCTCTGCAGGAACCCCAGCGTGGTGGGTGTGTTACTGCCCTGCTCAGAGTCACTGTGAAAGACTGGCCAGGGGAGGGTGTTTGTGTGGTTTGCAAAGTTTTTTTCAACCCAAAATAGAAGTTTTTCATCTGAGTGGTTTTGCAAGCTTTTCTTCAACAAGAAAGGAGAGGCAGCCAGGAGAGGTTGGCCATGGTCATGAGCTGTGACTGTGTCTTCCAGAAATGGGTTGAGAAGGTCACAGGAGCTGTCCCCCTCCTCTGGCTTAGAGGGGGTGATAGGAATTTTTGGGAATTCATATCTGTGGCTGGGATATGAATTTTTAACTTATGATCAACTGCTTTCCAAGGGTCACTGCCTGGAGGTGGCAGCTACGCAGCCGTGCTGTGAAGGCTGGGAACAGCTACCCCATCTCAAGTGCCTGGACTGCTCTTTTTTAATTTTGTCCCTTTTAACCTGATATTCTTTGTTCCAAACCCACGAGGGGCAGATGCCTCCCAGTTAAGATTCGTGTAGCTTATCAGTAGCAGTCTGTGTGCTAGTTCATAGGATGCTTCCAAACCTAATTGGAGTAAAGGCTGGAGCCTCAGCTCATCAGAGCCAGTGCCAAGGAAATCTGTTTGGATGTTTATGCATCAGCAAGGCCAGTGTTTATTCCCATTGGAATTTCAGCTGCTCTTTGTGATTGGAGATGCCCTGGAGAAGCCTCAGCAGCAGAGGAGTGATGCAACAGCAATTCTGTGCTGCAGCCAGGGCAGCTTTCACTGGGAGCATCACTGTATGCTTGGGAAACGTTCTCTTGATTCTCTTTTTTTTTAATATTTTTTCCTATTCAAATGAAAGTTCACTTCTGTTAAAAGCATTTGTATTGCCTGTTCTGGCACTGAATTTTCCCAGGTTATCCACAACCAGGTGGCAGCGAGGGCTTGATGATCAGGGAATCATGGAATTGGAATCATGGAATTGGTTGGCTTGGAAGGAAACTTCAAGATGATCATCTTGTTCCAGCCCTGCTGCCCCTGGCAGGGACACCTTCCATGATCCCAGGTTGCTCCAACCTGGCTTTGAACACTCCCAGGAATGGGACAGCCCAGCTTTTCTGGGCAAGCTGTGCCAGTGTTGGTGCTGGGGGGCAGCAGGGGCTTCAGATGAGCCCCTTTTGGTCCCTCAAGATCCTTGGGGAAGGTCTCAGCACATCCCAGGACCCGCCTGCTCACCGGCTGTGCTGATGGAACGCTTGGTGGGTTGGTGACAAGGCTGTCCCCGTGCCCCAAAGGGAGCTGAGACCCCCTTTGCCAGCCCAGCTGAGGGGCTGTTGCAGCCTCCACTGCACCTGCCAGGCTGGCAGAATGCCTTGTGATAAATCTATTTTTGCACTCCAGGAAAATTGCTGAAAATATTTGCCTTCACTCGTGAGCCATCAAAGCCCTGCCCTGCAGCCCATCGGTATTAAGGGCAGGTAATGAGGAATGAGTGCTCTGAGCATTCCTGTTGAGTCACTCACCTGCAAATGAACGTTTTGCATGCTCTGTGGGAAGGCAAAAATAAAACTGTTTTGAGATCCTGTTATGTGCTGTCACATGGAGGGCACCTGCAAAGATTGGAGCGAGATCTCTGTTGAATATACTTTAATTTTTCCCTGATTAGAAGGGTCATTTCTGGATGACTCTGCTGGACAGGGCTCCTCTCCCGTTGATGCAGACCCTGGAATGTGTCTTGGACTCTTCGAGTCTGTGTTTCTTCTCCACAATATAATAATATTCTCTCCCCGACCAGGTCTGTGTAGAGACATCCCACTGCCTGCCCAGCTGGGGTGGTGGATGGGCCATGCCCTCAGCTGTCATCATGCGGTTAATTAATTAGCAGTTGGGTTATGTAAGTTTAGCTGGGCAGTCAATGGGTTGCTTCCTAAGGTTTGTTTACCCTTTGAAACAAAGAAAATTAAGAGTTCAAGGTAAAGCCACCTCTCCTTGCCTCTTCCTGATGGACTGTGCCTTGACTTCTCTGATCCAGATGTTGAGGAATCCACAGCTGCCCTTGACCTTCTCTCTCAGTGCTTTTCTTCCCTTAGTCTGGAAACCCTTCCCAGTGTTCAATGTGTGTTCCCTGGTGCAGTTTGAGGCTCTGACATCTTGTGCTGCCCTTGACAAGCCTAGAAGGCAGTTTATTCCTTTCTCTTGTGACCCTCTCGATGGGTTTGAAGGCCATGAGGAGCCTCCCTGTTGTCTTTGCTAAAGTCCAGATGAAGGGGACCCATCCTGGAGGTGTGAGCCACCACCCTTGGGAATGTTCAAATGATGTGTGGACGTGGCACTTGGGGTCATGGTGACCATGGTGGTGGTGCTGGGCTGATGGTTGGACTTGATGAACTTAGAGGGCTTTTCCAAAGACAATTAACCTTTGCGAGCTAATATTTATTTCCCCCATGACAATGTCATTGTTTATTCCTGTCTAACCACTGTCCACCCCCCATTCCTGAATCGTCTTTTTCTGTTTTTCTTTTTCCAGACCATTTCTACAATTTATCAAGACCATTTTGAATCCTAATCCTGGCCTCAGAAGCACTTGCAGCCTGTCCCAGCCTGGCATCAGCAGCAATTTTAGTAAGCATGTTATGTTCCATCCTTCCAATCAGTTTTAGAGGTACCAAACTGTGCTAGAGCTTGGCCACCTTGGGCACCCACTGGGTATGCCTTTGGCATTGGGGAGTTGGACTCCATGGTCCCTGTGGGTCCCTTCCAGCTCACGATATTTTGTGATGTTGATTCTGTGTGCACACTCTGCCAACAATCCTAAAATGCTGCATTTGCCCTGAGAAAGGTCTGAAAGGCAAAGAAACTCCTTGGGCTGATGGGATTTGTATCCCAAAAGCAAGAGATTTCATCAGCCCTTTGGAACATTTGTAGTGAGGAATAAGTTTATTTGGTGCATCAGTGCCTGACCGAGATGGGTTCTGGGCAGGGCCAGGGGTTGGAAAGAGCAGAAGCTGCTTTGGGCTTGGTTGGTTATTAGAAGGAATTCTCCCCTGTGAGGGTGGGCAGGCTCTGGCACAGGTTGGTCAGAGCAGGGAGTAGAGAAAGATGCTTTTTAAGGTCCCTTCCAACCCAAACCATCCCGTGGTTTCTTAGAGAATCAGCAAGTCAGCTGTTTCCCAAATCCTTGTTTTCCTCTCTCCTCCATGAAACCCCCCCTGCCATTCACACCTCGGAGCTGCCCTTGTGCAAATGCTTGTGCTTTAGATGCTGCTTGGGGCTGGGACCCAGAGGGAGGGAATGCAAGCACAGGTTGTGTCATGACTTACAAACCCAGGAGGCAGCTGCAGGTGATGGTGGGATGTGCTGGACCTGCTGGGAGATGATCCAGGTCCTTCCCTTGGAATTCTGCCCTGTGGCTCAAACACTGTGTCTGGGTTGTTGGACCAGCACACGGGTTCATTTTGATGGAGATGGAAGGGGTGTAACCTTCCAGGATTTAGGGCTTTCCACGGGGTCTGATGAATGATGCCGAGGGGCAGAGCCATGTGCTGCCCACAGAGACCACAAACATAGTGGTCAGCCACCGTTTGTGTCCCTGTAACTGCTGGGGTTTGACAAACAAGAAATGAAAACAAAACCAGTGCATGGACCCCAAAGGGCTTCTCAGCCTAAACTCAGACAATTGGTTTCTGGTTTTTCTCTCGGGAGGAGCACAAAGGTAGGGTTTGTTGTTGGCTGCACCTCACTGTGTTTGTCAGAACAGCTCTTGGTTTCAAGACTCATCTTCTCTGTGGCGTCCTCTGGTTCTGGAAATTGAAGCTTAAACAGGAAAAGTAATTTCTACCTGTCTTTCAGGTCAGACTTCAGAGAAGTGAGAGTGAATTAGGATTTCTGGCACCTCTGTTCTCATGTTGCAGAGGGGGAAACTGAGGCACAGGAGGCCAGGACTGCATGAGGCTCCTACAGTGGGTGGGAAATGCTGGTTCCCTTTGACCTCTGTGGCTTTCCCAAACTTAGAAGAATTTGAGAAGAAATAGAGTTCTGTGAGCAAAGACTTGCAATTCAATATTTTCAAGGACTTTAACTGCATAAAGCTGATTTACTTGGAGGGGAAAAGCCTTCAATATCCCTGCAGAGAGTACAGAATGTGAATGATTCTGCATTTATGCACTGCATTTCACTCAGTGGATGAAATCTCTCCCAACCATAATGGAATTCTATTTGGATGTGCTCTCTAGCATCGTGGTGTTAAAAGCAGGTGCACAAAGGGAATTCTCTTTGGAGAGAGGGGGAGAAAAGCTCATGGCACCAGTAAGTGATTCTTAGCACTGCAATAATCCTGATCAGGTTAATTAGGATTAATTAAAATGTCTGTCTTTTATTTATGTGAAATAAAAACACATCCAAGGACTTTCGGTTTTTTATGAGTTTTAGTAATATTTTTGAGTTCTTTCACCTGGTGCAATGTATAAATCTCTGTCTGGTGGGGCTGTTAGGGAGAATGATGCTGCACCAGCATTTAGAGCCAGCCATTAGTCCTCCATCTCCTCTTACATCTTTTGTTGTCAGTAAAGCCATCTCCTGCCCCCTTTCCCATATTGTCCACCTGCAGGTGACCCAGCTCCCCCTGTGCTGATGTCTTCAAACATGTTTCTGCTCAAAACTTCATTCTTTTTTTATTTTTATTTTTTGAGAATTGTACCAGATCTCTCCTCTGGTTTTGCTCCTGATCTTCTGGTATGGCCAAAGCATCCTTGCCCCATCCCACACGTGGCCTTTTCCCTGTGGAACAATCCTCCTGTAATTTTCCACTTGGGTGTCTCACCAAAAGCGCTGCATTCTTTTTCTCACTTGCATATGCCACTGACTTCTCCCATCCCTTTTTTTTTTTTTT